>CM055271.1:8298144-8823144 GCA_029237695.1 Conchocele bisecta | reverse complement strand
GCTTCATCAGCAGCTTCCTCACATTGATGACGAATCACTTTTTCTGGCGATATTGGCCTACTTCTTGTGAAATATAGGTCACGATCAGTAAAACATTGACCTACTTTTTCATGTGTATGGTAATCGCTGGCAATCGCCTTATTTTTGTACATGCGACTGCGATTGGACACTTGATGATATTGTTGTATCTTGTGTATAAATGAATAGATTTTTACGTTGTATAAATATTGTTTGTTGTTAATTTCAGCCGTTCACTTTCTGGCACATCCCCTCCTCAGTCAATGCAGCAGGTTAAATGTGGGATTGAACCTGTTGACCCGATGACCTTAGATGTTGTTAGGCCATTAAACACCAATAAATCAAATCCTCAGTCAGGAATTCGGGTAGAGTATTTGAGACTCGACATTTTGTATGTAAGAACATGTGCTATTTTTCATGAAATATATTTACATTTTTTTTAAATGACGTCGAAAGATGACAAAATTTTCATTCCGCATTTGTTATGAAACTTTCGTTTATAAAAGTTACTGAGCACAAACCGGTACTCCGGTTTTCATTCTTGAAATCAGATTTTATTGGTTGAGGCTCAGTCTCCACCAATCCAACTGTCTGATTTCGAGTACAAATGTTACATGCTCAGAAAATTATATAATAGCAGAATAAACAAGTCTAGGTTGACTAACGGTGTAGACCCAGATCAACCTGCATCTTGGTGGAGTGTAGTTTGGTCTACCAGTCTACTGGATCTGGCATTAGATCAGGTTACATGATTCCAACATATATCGGTATTTAGGCAATACCTCATTCCATACATAAATCAGTTAAATGAGCAAGAGTTGTACTCTGACTCGACCAAAATTATTTTGAGATGGACATGAAGCACTTTGTGTGGTTGAGCAAGAGATGTACTCTGGCCCTCCCAATCCAACTGTTTTATCCAAATTGTGTCAATTGTCATCAGGTACATTTTCCTATGAACTGACAATATTCAGTTCATGGGAAAAGGTAGTATGAAATTCCAACCAGCATAGCAAGGCTGTGTCAATTGTCATGAGGTGCATTTTCCCATGAGCTGACCGTATTTAGTTCATGGGAAAGTGTACCTTATGCAATTATCAACAGCACATTTTCCATGAGTTGACAATATTTCAGTTCATGGGAAATTATATTGATGAAATTCCAACAAGCATTGCTAAACTCTGTCAATTATCATAAGATACATTTTCGTATGAGTTGGCCATATTCAGTTCATGGAAAAGGGTACCTTATGAAATTCCAAACCAGCGTAGCTAGGCTGGTGTCAAATATCATAAAGTACATTTTCTTATGATTTGGTCATTTAGTTCATGAGAAAAGGTACCTTATCTATCAAATGTGAAACCAGCATAGCTAGACTGTTGTCAATTATAATAAGGTACATTTCCCTATGACTGGACACTATTCAGTGTAAGGGAACATGTATCTTGTAAGGTACATTTTCTATAGTGGCACAGAGGGGACATGGAAATATGTTTTACTATTGCGTTGCATCGCGTGCGTGCGCACGCAATATTACAAAATATTTCCCTGTCCCCTCTGTGCCACCGTATTTTTCCTATTTGTTGACCATATTCAGTTCATGGGAAAAGATACCTTTGAAATTCCAAACCAGTAGGTACCTTTTCCTATGAGTTGGCCATATTCGGTTCATGAGAAAATGTACCTTGTAAAATTATCAAGTATCATAGCTGTGCTGGTGTTAATTATCATAAGGTATCTTTCCTTATGAGTTGACCATATTCAGTTCATGGGGAAATGTACCCTTATGAAATGCCAACCACCATAGCTTTATAGTGTGCGTGCGTGCGTGCATGTCATAGACGGTGGAACCGGGAATTGTTTGGGGGGGGGGGGGCAATCTTCAGGGCACAAAGGGCCCGATGTTGCTAGGGGGTCGGTGCTCCTCCGGACATTTTTGAAATCCAAGAGGCGTGAAACGCCATTTCCTACATTCTCAGGGTCCAGTCTTGAGGGCCCAAAGGGCCCGATATTGCTAGGGGGTTCCGTGGGCATGCTCCCCCGTAAATGTTTGACATCTAAAAGACGTGAAACGCAATTTCCTGTATTCTCATGGCCCAGTATTGAGTGCCCAAAGGGCCCGATGTTGCTAGGGAAGGGGGCATGCTCCCCCGGGAATTTTTGAAATCTAATTAAGAGGCGTTATTTCATGCATTCTCGGGCCCAGTCTTGAGTGCCCAAAGGGCCCGATGTTGCTAGGGGGGTCGGGGGGCATGCTCCTCTGGATTTTTTTTAATCTAAGAGGCGTGAAGCAAGTTTGAGGATGAGAGGATGCTTTATTACAGAATTATTGAGGGGGCCGGCTTTTGGGACCGGCTTTTAGGATCGTACAGTTTTACCGCGAGTTACTTCCCATGCGGCTGCCGTAGGTGGCGCTCTATTTGTTGACAGGTTGCGAAGAATGGCGGTTACAGCAGTGTCGTGAAACTTAATTGGATTTTAATTGTTTTCCGATTGTCAATTACCATGTATGTCACTGGCGGCAGTTGTGTGTATTTGGACAATGGGTGAGACTAATAGGCATAACGTGGACACCTACGATAGACGACATTAAAAGGTCAGTGGACACATTGTCGATCATAATTTTCTGTTCATTTGCCATTTAATATAGTGGATAACTCGCCCACAAACGATCTCGTCCACGTACCAACTTGTGCCATATGTAGTGACTTGAAACATGGGTGTGTGGCTTCCTTATAGAGGGGGGGGGGGTGGGGGGGGGGGGGGGGACAGGGGGTCTTCATTTTCCACCCCCTCCTCTCCCACCTTCCACCCTCACACCGTCTACGATTTCACCGTTTTCCGCCCCACGGCACATCGTTTTCCGCCCCACGGCACACCATTTACCGACCCCCGGTGCACCGTTTTTCACCCCCTTCTACACCGTGAAAAGTGGGTATATTGCGGTAGCGCGCCATCGACTGTGTTCTAGTTAATATGTTGTTGTTGGTGTCATTTGATTGACATCTTATTAAAAATAATAACACTAATTATGTAATATTTCCCATTTTTATTACCGGTATTTAGAAAATCCATATCACTTTTGGAGATTATGTGCAAGATCATATTTTATTCATCCATACACACAGTCAAATACAATTAAATACAATCCAATTTTCCCAGTAATTAGCCGGTATACCCATTCACAACTAATTCCATAAAGGGCACTCAAATGACACGTCCCTGTAAATACAGAAAAAAATAAAAACAAATGAAATGGTCACTGGATGAAGGGGCCAAGGGAAGGGTTGTGGCCTAGGGGCCAGAACACATGTCTTCCAATCCGGAGGTTGTGGGTTCAAACGTTGCCTTAGGCCAGGGATGGGTTGTGGCCTAGGAGTTAGAACGCATGACTTCCAATCCGGAGGTTGTGGGTTCAAACCTCACCTTAGTAATGAGTTGTGGTCTAGGGGTTAAGACACTTGTCTTCCAATCCGGAGGTTGTGTGTTCTAACCTTGTCTTAGGCCAAGGGATGAGTTGTGACCTAGCGGTTAGAATACTTCCAATCCAGAGGTTGAAACCTCGCCTTAGGCATCAAAAATACTTTCATAGTATTTCTATCCCATTGGTGTTTAGGACGAGACTTCAAACTGAGGTCCCATCACTAGATGATCTTAGCTGTTGCTGGGACGTTAAACCCATTCACTTTTCCCCAGGGATGGGCCGTGGCCTGGGGGATATGGCATTATACTTCATTACCATTAGCCGATTTCATCAAAGTTGCAAAGTATACTTACTTTGAGGGAGTAATCATTTATTTTTCCTGAAATGTATTATTTCATATAGAACTAACAACTGCATATATTTGATGATTAAAAGTATGCAGAATTATTATACTGAATTTATTTCATTATCACAGCCAAAATGGCTGTGATAATGTAATAAATATAGTATAATAAAAATTAATAAATTTATTCTTAAGTTGAATATTTATATATGAAATAATGCATTTCAGGAAAAATAAATGATTACTCCGCAAAGTATACTTTGCTAGATAACTTTGCAACTTTAATGAAATTGGCTGCTGGTAATGAAGTCTAATGCCATATCCTCTAGGCCACGGCCCATCCTTCGGGAAAAGTGAATGGTGAAATAGGCTACAGGGGTTATGGATTCAATGGCCAAACATACTTTCATAGTACAATGTACATGTACATGTAATGCGCGTGTTTCCGTCCCCCGTGTCTTTCGGATGAGATTTGAAACTGAGGTCCCATCCCTAGATCAGTAGCCGATTTCACCAACACTGCAAAGTATACTTTTCTAGCAAAGTATACTTTGAGGGAGTAATCATTTATTTTTCCTGAAATGCATTATACTAACGACTGCATATATGTGATGATTAAAAAGTATGCATAATTATTATACTGAATTTATTACATTATCACAGCCAAAATGGCTGTGATAATGTAATATATTCAGTATAATAAAAATAATTAAAATTTCTCCCTCAAGTATATACTTTGCTAGAAAAGTATACTTTGCAATGTTGGTGAAATAGGTAAACCCATTCACTTTTGTTTCTCCGTATGGTTACAGTTAAACGTCCTACACCGATCACTGATTATGCCGCCAGATAGAAATTCCAAACAAGATTTCATGATCGTAAACACGCCACCACTGAAAGCGATCAAGCATGACGGCCCCATGACAAACACAAAGATGACACCGGTGGTTGTCTCGTCTCTGCAGAAAAGCGGGAAAATCTACAGAATGACTGATTTCCGGCGAGAGCTGGCATATCGGGAGAAGAAGGTGGCGGAGATAAAACGCGAGAAGATGCGTACTCTTGCCGATGTGAAGTCCGTTCCTCGCTTCATGGTTACCATTGATCTGTCGCAGGCGCGAGGAAATCTGGAAGCCCTGAAAATGTGTCTACGCGAATTGGAATGGAAGGAGGTGAGTCGTCTGATCAGGATCTGCATGCAATGTTCGTCATAACCATGATAACATCAATGAAACACTCGTCATGCTTCTAACAAGCCATATACATGTACATCGTTATCAGGCTACAGGAAAGTGTTATTTGACCAAAAGCTCCCATGTGATTTTATCTCATAAAAAATATGTACAAAATTTGCTATATTTTTAGCTCACCTGAGCAATGTGTCCGTCGTCCGTCATCGTCCGTCATCGTCCGTCATCGTCCGTGAACATTTTCAAACGTCTTCTCCTCGGTAACCATTGGGCCTATAGTCACCAAACTTCATGGTCATGGTCCTTAGGTAGGGGGATTACAAAATTGTTAAAATGACGTCATTACGTAATCCAAGATGGCCGCCGTCTAAAAATAGCACAAATTCTTCAAAAATCTTCTTCTCAAGAACCGCCAACTGGATTTCGACAAAACTTGGTAGGAATGATCGATGTATATTGCTCTTTCAAAGTAAAAAATGGGCGTGGCCCGTGGGGTCAAATTGGGGTCAAATTTTATTTTTGACCGAATAGGGTCATGTCATATATCAATTTGAAGGTATCAATGAGGCGATCACTCTGGTGCATTTTTTGTCGAAATCGGATGGTTATGTCATCCAAGATGGCCGCCGAAAGGTCAAAAGGTCGTTCTTTTATTTGAGATTTAAAAATTCTTCTTCACATGAACCACTTGGCCTATGGTAGCCAAACTTAAAAGTTATGGTCCATGGGTGAAGCCTTTTCAGATTTGTTAAAATGGAGGTCATCGCTAATCCAAGATGGCCGCCGTCTAAAATAGCATAAATTCTTAAAAAATCTTCTTCTCATGAACCGCTAGCCGGATTTCGACGAAAGTTGGTAGGAATGATCGACATACATTGCTCTTTCAAAGTTGTTAAAATGGTTACCCTGGGTTCAAAAATGGGCGTGGCCCGTGGGGTCAAATTGGGGTCAAATTTTATTTTTGACCGAATATGGTCATGTTATATATGAAATCGAAGGTATCAATGAGGCGATCACTCTGGTACATTTTTTGTCGAAATCGGATTGTTGTGTCATCCAAGATGGCCGCCGAAATGTCAAAAGGTCGTTCTTTTATTAGAGATTTAAAAATTCTTCTTCACATGAACCGCTTGGCCCATGGTGGCCAAACTTAAAAGTTATGGTCCATGGGTGAAGCCTTTTCAGATTTGTTAAAATGGAGGTCATCGCTAATCCAAGATGGCCGCCGTCTAAAAATAGCGCAAATTCTTAAAAAATCTTCTTCTCATGAACTGCTAGCCGTATTTCGACTAAACTTGGTAGGAATGATCGATGTACAATGCTCTTTCAAAGTAGTGAAAATGGTGACCCCGGGGTAAAAAATGGGCATGGCCCGTGGGGTCAAATTGGGGTCAAATTTTATTTTTGACCGAATATGCTCATGCCATATATCAAATTGAAGGTATCGATGAGGCGATTGCTCTGGTGCAATATTTGTCGGAATCAGATCATTATGTCATCCATGATGGCCACCAATAGGTCCATTTATTCAAGATTTTGAACGTCTTTTTCTCAGGAACCACATGGCCAATGCTGGCCAAACTTCATAGGAAGTTAAGATCCTTGGGTGAAGCATTTTCAGATTTGGTAAAATGAGAGTCATCGCTTAATCCAAGATGACCGCCATCTAAAAATAGCACAATTTTTTAAAACACATGAACTCAATGTCACATTCTCCTCTCGTGTTCATGGAGTCAGGTGAGCGAATTAGGGCCATCATGGCCCTCTTGTTGTGTAAATGATGTCAAAAGTTGACGAAATTCTCATAGCAAATGCGGAATAGAATTCCGCATTTGCTATGAAAATTTCACCATCTTTCGACGTCATTTACAGAAAATATCACAGATTACTTAACTTTATTTCATTAAAAATCACTCATTCTTTTAGCTACAAAATCACATGATGTGTTTCTTATGTGGCTGTGACTGGAGAAATGGGGCTTATGGGATTTCTGACCAGTGTAGGTCCTGATCAGATAGTACTTTCCTGTAGCCTGATAACAATTTATATTGCTTGTTAGAAGGATGACAAGTGTTTCATTGATGTTATAGTTATGGCGAACAGTGCAGATCCTGACCAGACTGTGCGGATGCACAGACTGATCTAGATCTACACTGGTCGCAAAACCCATTAGCCCAATTTCTCCATTTCTCCAGCCACAGACACAAATATGGAATTTATTTTGTTCAATGTTTTTATATATTCTGTAAAGAAGCTTGTGCTACTCATGGTTTTTGTCGAGCCCGCTTGCGGAAAGCGAGACATAGTGATCAAAATGACGTCCGGGTGTCCGTCCGTCCGTCAGTCCGGGCACACGAAAGGGCACTTGTTGGGCAAGCTTTTTAGGGGTCTTATTGGGTAGGGTTAGTGTTGGGTATTTTGGGGTATTTTTTATACAGTAAAAACCCAACAAGTATCCATTCGTACGTGCGTCCATTCGTCCGTCAGAAATCTGCGTTAAAGTTTTTAAATACCTTATATCTCTGCAGTCCTAAGTCACATTGACTTGAAACTTCATATACTTATTAGTCATCATCCATATATTCATGCTGTATCCCACTCATGCGGCCCCTCTGCCCAAGGTCAAGGTCAAATGACTTAGAAGTTTGCGTTAAAGTTTCTGTCAAAATTTGCGTTAAAGTTTTCACATACCTACTATCTCTGTAACCGTAAGTCAGATTTGCTTGAAACTTTGTATGCTTATTGGGCATCAAACTAAAATAAATACACTCTGAGACCATCAAATGCCTCGGCGGGCTCGACATGCGGGCCGCGGCCATCCTCGTCTTTACCAGATTTACAAATATCTTGATGGGTGTTTTACATGTCACAGGTTTATAGTCCGATTTATAGAGGTTCCACTGTAATTTAGATAATTTATAATGAGCATTCCAATATCTATGTGTTTTTGTGCTTTGCAATCATGAACAGACAATGTCATCAGAGAGTCGGTGAATGATGGTGAAACCAATCAAAGCAAAGCGCAATAATTCCAGCACAAAAATATTTACACAATTCCCTAACATTTTATTGGCCCGTAGCAAGTCTCTGTCCAAAATTTATATCCCAGTAAACTCCCATGCCAAACTATTTTCCGTAACCGTGAGGCGCAGTTAAAATAATTCTTAAAAAAAACGGAAAATAAACACTTTTTCTTGATGAATTTATTTCAAATGCTGGAATTATAAGGAATGAATGGCCTTTTTGTTGAATTTATCGGGGATATAAACTTGGAAAAGTCGCGGGAATACTGGACGAGGCCTTCCGGTATGTTTTTTCGCAATTCTCACGAAAATTGCCAAAATGAAGTTACAAAAAAAAAGTGTTTTTTTTTTCATCGGCCGATAACAAAATTGTTTTTATTTTTCTTCTTCTGTGGAGTCATTTAGTATTCCGTTGTATTATTGTTCAGGGACTAAACTACCATGTCTCCAGGGGCCGAATATCGGCCCCTTCCCCAAACCCCGGGGCCGTTTTTTTTCCCAATCTGTAAAATAAATTCCCAATCGGCAAAATAAAACGATGAAGAATGTTCGCGTCTTTTCGGGCGAAAAAGCGGCAATACAAATTTTATCTATACAATCAACTATTGATTCAGAATTTTTGGCTTTCATCGTTGATTTGTATGTAATTATCAACAAGTTTCTTGAACTTGTGGTGAGTAATAGGTAATCGTTCCGTGACCACAGGGTGGATTCAACATTAGCGATGCCATGTGCTCAGCATATGGTCTGGTAAACCTAATTCCGCACCGAGAGATTGATTCCAAACCTGACAATGTCTGTCCCGGAACTGATCGCAATCATTTTGATGTATCCAAGATAGTTCGTCCCAGTTATGTGAACACGTACATTTGTACGATTCCTCACAAATTATATCAATAATTAAATGATCAAAAAACATATTTCAGCAGCATATGTGCTCATGTTTCTGATGATAAATATTGAAAATAAATATAATTGGAAGCCATTCCAAGGTTTAATTAAATATATGCTGTCCCTGAATAATAACTTAAACATCAATACAACTGTATATGGATGTGTATGTGCACAATAATTTGGATATCTTTACTTATACACAGCTCTGATGATAAAAAGTATGTCAACCAAGAGCATGGGTCACCAGTGAAATCTTGAATATTGTGCTCATGCAGTCCATAAGCAGATTTATTGACACAAGTTGTCAAATTTGGATGGTAGTAGGTGTGTTAACCGCACAAAATAGGGTGTTGACTTCACTTTCTGATGCAAAGGTCCCCTTTGGTATGGAAGTTCCCTAAGACAATAGAAAACTTTTTATCCAAAGACACACGCTCTATCTCACTTTCAACTCCCGGTATCCATGGAAATCCAAACATGACCGAAATTCAAAATGGAAACCATTTTTCGATAAAATATGTCTAAATTGAACGTAAATATTGACTGAAATATGCTACCGCCATGAAGTTTGTCTCCACTAACATGCAATGGATATCGTGTGATGTATAATAAAATTACGATACAGTGAAACCAGATTGTTAAATCCAAGATGGCCGCCGTTTGTCGTTCTGCATTAACTAAATATTCTGTAACAGTTTGCATATGCAGCAAAACGATATGTTATTACTGAGGAATTTGTGTACTTATTTTTGAAAGCACCTATCATGTTTAGTTTCTATTTAAAATGGATAATAACAAAGGAAACACACACTAATCAGTTAGTAAACAATTTTATAAAACATAATTTGTATGTATCTGTATTTCTGTTTTGATGTGCAATGATAATACTTTATAATCTCTCGAAAATATTATTTTTTCAGGTAACTCATTTAATTAGTATAAATTAGTCTCATTTGCATATGAAAATAGCCTGATACCACCGCGCGTCACTATCAGTAAAATAAATATTACTACATGTAAATGAGGCACTCATAAGTTTTTGAACTGGTGGAATAGTGATACAATTATACACTTATTTATTCCCGGAAAGACCATTTTGTGCCTACTGAGTGGGCATGTACCTTTACACCAGTCTAATACGCAATAACTACACAGCTTGATAATTTGATAAAACAACAATTCTGCCATGAAAGGTATGTCGTGCCTGCCGAGGAATTTGACTGTACATAATATGAGTATGGGCAATCCGCATGTGCTAAAGTAAGCATCACAAAACCATCAGAGAAATGCATTACATGCTTTAAACCCGAACAAGGTCAACAGTACTAGTGAGTGTGTTCCAAATGCTCACATGTATCGAGTTTTAAAGTTATAGCATGATAAAGAAACTTGTACAAACTTTTTGACATGAAACTTATTGACTGATTGGAATTTAACGGCCTATCAACCGCTAAGGTCATTTATTTAAGGCCGGGCCAACGTGTTTTAAACTTTCTGCATTTCGGGGTGGGGGGGGGGGGGGGGGGAGGGGGGGGGGGGGTGGGGGGGAGGGAGGGGGTCCCAAAATCAGGACGGAATATTTACATTGAAAACATATATTATATTGAGCCATAAACTTAGTACAACCTGACCTGGTGCCAGGTCCATAAATAATAATTTCCACAAATAATCATAAATAATAATTTCCACAAATAATCATAAATACTAATGTCCACGAATAATCATAATACTTACAGAAGGGGTACTATAACCCGCTGAAACTGTCAATGACGTACGTGAGGGCCAAACCAGGTATCCGGATGAACCCCGATCGTTATATTATTTCATCGCATATTCCCACCTGCGACCCACTTTTTCCGTAAAGTGTTTCTACAAATACATGAAGGCCAAACGATGAAGGTCATCTTAATGGCGGCATGAGTGTGTTCCAAATGCGTACATGTATCAGGTGTCCAAGTGTCTATGAAGCAATCCACCAAATAATATAAAAGTTATATGTTGATGAAGAAACTTGTACACGTTTTGACGTAAATAAATGCCTACGTGTTTCCACAACAGTGTGAATGTCAAATGGGCAAGGTCATGCATAATGGGTGCATGAGTGTGTTCCAAATGCTTACATGTATCAAGTGTCCAAACATTGAAGCAATCCATCAAGTAATATTAAAGTTATATGCCGATAAAGAAACGTGTACAAAGTGTTTGACGCAAAAATGGCTATGTGTTTCCGCAAAAATGTGAAGGTTAAAAAGGTGAAGGTCATGTTAATTGGGGCATGAGTGTGTTCCAAATGCTCACATGTTATTAAAGTGTCCAAATACGGAAGCAATCCATAAAGTAATATTAAAGATATATATGATGATGAAGAAACTTGTACAAACTTTTCGACACAAAAAAATGGCTAAGTGTTTCCGCAAAAATATGAAGGTAAAAAAGGCCAAGGTCATGTTAATTGGGACATGAGTGTGTTCCAAAAGCTCACATGTATCAAGTGTCCACATATTGAAGCAATCCGTCAAGTAATTATTAAAGTTATATAGTGATGAAGAAACTTGTACAAACTTTTTGACATTTGTTGATGCAGACAACGGACGGAAAAGAGACGACTATAGTTCTGCTAAAGCAGGCGCAACAAAAACTGCACATTTCCCATTTGTTATATGTTACCTTATAACCAGATAACACAGTATTTATTGCATTTTCAGTACAGTCTGGTGAGGGTCTATACTGTTCACAATTTGATCAGTGATTCATTTTGCATTCAGCAAACACTGAATGATGTTTAGGCTGTATCATCTGCGTCTGATCAGGATTTCTAAATTGGACAGGAATTAATGATGAAATGAATCTAGCGTGGTCTAATGTCATGATTTGTAATTTATTTAATGGTGTTTAACGGCCTGTCAACAGCTAATATAGGGCCATTTTAGGCCGGGCTAACAAGGTAGAATCCCAAATTTCACCTGTTGTGATTGTGGGGAAAATCCCAAATCAGAACTAAATATGTACGAACAAAACATATATTATATTCAGCAAAAATTAGAATAACCTGGCCTGGTGCCAGGTTCTCACCACACCAGAGTCATTTAGCCCCACTACCTAAAAGTAATACAATTAGTATTAAATCTTACTACTTTTATAATGGGTATAACCGGATTCAACTCTCAAGTAACAAGGAAGCAAAACATGCACCTGGGGGGCTAAACCAGGGATATCAGAATTCCGTTAAGGATGAAACAAATTGTTAGATTTACCCTGCGCATGTTACTAACAAACCGCCTATTCCATGAACTGCAATGAAGCTGTCCCTTAATTATAACCCTGCGACTACATACTAATTATTACCAAACATCATTATCAAATTACATTGTACTTGCAAAGGTATTGCATTTTACTATATTTTTTCTTAGCTGTGAGCCTGATCAAGACATTTAACGTTGGTATGTATATGATACCAAAGTAAACTGGAAAAGGTGGCATCACATATCAGTTTATGGCGAAAGGTTGAAGTGTTTTATTTTTATATCCAACGGTGAACTTGTTGATAGCCATCTTAGATTTCTCGAATTGCTGAATGATGTCCTCCTGAACAACCACATCATATATAGACGGGCGTGCACGTTGTAAGAGGGAGCACTGCATATTTCACACGCAGGTTGAAGTAACGGACCAATGTCTATAAATACATTAACTATATATGGAAGCGTCCTGGTGCCAATGCTAAAATAGTTTTTATCTCCTAATTAGGAGATACTATCTCCTAATTCCTAATTATGGCTTACTATCTCATAATTAGGACTTACTATCTCCTAATTAGGACTTACTAACTGTGTCAATGCGTTCAATTTAGACGTTTTTTTTATTGAAAATGGCGGCCATTTTGAATGTCGATCATGTTTTCATGAACAGATATTGTTGAAAAAAAATTATTTTATTGATTTCTGTGCATGCCAGTACATGGGAATAGACACCAAAATCAAGTTTCTAGCATGATCAGGTACCAAGTTTAAGATTTGACCTATATTCACGGCGGCCATCTTGGATTTCCATGGATACCGGGAGTTGAAAATGAGATAGAGCGTGTGTCTTTGGATAAAAAGTTTTCTATTGTCCTAGGGAACTTCCATACCAAAGGGCATGTTTGCATCAGAAAGTGAAGTAAAAAGTCAATTAACACACCTACTATGGTTGGTTAATAAAATATTAACCAGGAGTAAGCGAGATCAATGACATCCACACCATTTACTAATAATATCAACAACAAATCCCAGTAATGGATTCGATCGGTCGACCAAAAAAATTCCCAATTCAAGCAATTTCACGCGCTATTTTTTCCCAAAATATAAAAAAAGCCATGAAAGTGTCTACCAAGTGTTACTTGTATAGGCATTTTAAATATCTGTTCAGTGTGATGAATATGCCGGGAGAATTCCCAATTCCAGGGGTATAGGGGTCATGTCTTAAAATGGTGAAAATATATACCTGGAGTTGAAATCCAATCTGGACGAGTGGAAAATGGAGAATTTGTCGAGGCCTGGTTTTTCTGTGTCCAGTTTAGAGAGCTTCTGCTGCGGCTTAACGGGAAACAAAAATAGTCGTCTGCTGTTGTTTTATATTGTGTCTTCTTTCTCAATGAAACCAAGGTTTGACATCATTTTAGAATCATTTCCATTGTAAATGATTCTAAAGTGTTGTCAAAACATGTTTTTCCTGTGAAAAAAAAGGTAAATATAAAATAAACAGCAGACAGTAATTATAATTCAGCATTGTAAGAGTTAACCTTTACAATTATGCTGAATTGAATTTTGTCGTCTGCTGTTTATTTTTCATTCTTCTTATCAAATACATGTTTTGACAGCACTTTAGAATCATTTCCGAAGGAAATAATTCTAAAATGCTGTCAAAGCATGTTTTTATTTGAGAAATATGACGTAATGTAAAACAACAGCAGACGACAATTTACATTTCCCTGCATTTGATGTCTTTCCCTTAGTTATTCCCTGGTGTCATATTTAAATTGCAGCCGGCAGCTAGCTTTGCAATAAATATGCCTCTAGTCGATGATAAACCTACGCAGTAAATACGAGATTAAATTATTCATGAGTGCCATTCAGGTTGCCGTGAAATTCAAAATCAATTTTATGGCCCGATCTATTTCAATGCGATGTGAATGCTGTATGTAAATCAGGTTTAACGCTTATATGCGTCTGGCTCTTTGATATGCTGCGCAGAAAATTATGAGCAGTGAATAATTTAGCGGTAATTATAGATTCATATCATACTTCTGAGCACATTTGTTAATAGATATATACTTCTGAAAAATAACTACCGGGTAATGTTGATATGTTGAAATCAATGTTTACTCCTTTATTCTCGCCGAGAGAGGATAATAATAATAATAATAATAATAATTATAGACTTTATTTAACGAGGGTGACTCAATTAGACAGTGCCTAATCTCCCATGAGGCCCTCAAACATAAAAACAAGTATATACACATGTACAGTTGACAAAGAAAAAGGCAATACAAAATGAAAATTATAGACAACTATTAACAAGAAACAAAAAACTGGTAGTCTATGTTTTCATCCATCTTATACATCTATTGTGAAAGTTATTTATAATTTGAACATTATTTTTACATTATTAGGAATACAGTTCCATATTATATGCGTCTGAATATGATATACTTTGTTTGAATATTTCTTTGTTTGGCTTGGGGGGTATAAAGTTATTGGAAGCAGTTGATCTCTGGTAAATTATATAGCGTGAGTCGATGTACATGCGCTCATACGTACGTTAGTAACGTTAGTAACACCTTTCATTTTTCAATAACTAATGGATTGCTTCACTGATTTTGATAATATTTGGCCACAATGTGTGTCTAGGGATAGTACTTTGTTTTGTATATGAACCGACCGCCCAAGGTCAAGGTAAATGTGGACCTTGTTTGTAAGGCAAAACTGTTAAAAAAAATTCTAATTATCAAGGCTGCCAGCTGGGGAAGTGGCTTCATTTAACCCTTTCCCTGATAGAGACGACTTTTCACGCCTCTGCAAAAGATGTCTTTTGAAAACATTGTGGGAAAAGGAGAAATTGCTTGTAACAAGCAATTTCTCCTTTTCCCACAATGTTTTCTACTCTATCAGATAACTGAACCATCATTTGACCCAGCATTTGATTCTTTTATTCAGATGTTTTGGATTTGGATGAGTCGAAATATCGCAAAACAGGGAAAGGGTTAACAATGCCATTTCTTGTTGTATTTAAATTAATATTAACTACTGTCTGTTCCACGGTTTGCTGCCGATGAACTTTTGGGTATTAAACACATTAAATCTAAAAAATAATTAAGTACTTTTTTATCAATAACAAAAAAGTCACCCTCCCCAAAAAAAATTATTTGATGAAAGTCCATCAAATATTGATTTTATTGCGAAAAACGATTTTCCTATGGGAATTTAACATGGGGGGGGGTCAAAATAGATTTTTTAAAACTTTTTTTTTTTTTTTATTTGTGGACCGATTTTCAAAATCTAACTTGTTTTCTTAGTTACATCATTTTCAAGCTATCTCGCCAGGTTTCGGAGTCAATTTCCAAATTTTTTCGCGTTTTTGATCCTTCAGGATAAAAAAACCAAAGGTTTTGGAAGTTGACTCCCCATGTTAAATTCGCATAGGAAAATACTTTTTTTCGCAATAAAATCAATATTTGATGGAATTTCATCAAATTTCTTTTTCGGGGAGGGTGACTTTTTTGTTATTGAGGAAAAGGTACTTACTTTTAAATATTTTTTAGATTTAATGTGTTTAATGGCCAAATGTTCGTCGACAGCAAAACGTGGAACAGACAGTAGTGTTTAGTAACTGAATTTGAGTGAAATGAACGCCACTATTGTTGAGAGTGGAATCTTATTTTTATAGGTGGTATAGTATTATCATTACACAATTAAAAAGTGTTATGTTTCACAAATTGTGCTGTGTGGTACAATAATAATGGAAATTTATTACTAAATTCACCCCCGTGTTTGTCACGGGTCTATGGAAGTATATAGTTGGCTAAAACACAAATTCCTTGGCATTTAATCAAATAAAATTAATTCACTTTTTGGATGATATAGATCATTTGCAGCCCATAAAGTGAAAAAAACACATATTGAATATCTGAGATACTATCGGAGACTCTGTCTTTAAATTCCACTTAACTCAGTTGAAACTACAGATCTGTAATTTGTTATCTAAATATTTTTTTCACATTTCAGTTTTTCTCCCATAAAATGTGTGAATCAAAAGATACGACACACTATATATTCTCTTTGCAGTGTTTATGTTTGGTATTTGGGGTCTGTGTTTTTGAAATGATGAAACATGTAGTGTAATGACTGACAAATTGGCAAAAACACGCAGCAATATAATAGAAAACAGAGTTTAAGGGTTCTATAACTAGGGCTCCAGATAAGGTGTGTATTGGTGGCGTATTTTACGCATTTACTTTAGCAGAATACGCATTGATTACCAACAGTGGAAGTATAAAATACTCACAGCAATGTGAAAATACTCTAATAAAGCAAAATACGCATTGAATTTGAAATATGATGGTATAATACTCTTTAGATACAGAACTTATCTGCAGCTCTGTATATAACTATAATATACCGGTACTGTAAAATCCACTATTTTCTCTATGACCAGAGAACAGGTATCTACCCAGTTGTCAAACTTGCCTCATACAGTCCAACCTCTGTAGCCGATTTCATCAACATTGCAAAGTATACTTAGCTAGCAAAGTATACTTTGAGGGAGAAATTTTCAATTTTAGGATAAATTTATTATTTTTTATTATACTGAATTTATTACATTATCACAGCCATTTTGGCTGTGATAATGTAATAAATTCAGTATAATAATTCTGCATACTTTTAATCATCAAATATATGCAGTAGTTAGTTCTATATGACATAATGCATTTCTGGAAAAATAAATGATTACTCCCTCAAAGTATACTTTGGTAGATAAGTATGCTTTGTAATTTTGACCTCTGACCGCTGGTCATGCACCCCTCAACAATGGTCAGTTGAAATTAAAGGTACATGCCCACTCAGTAGGCACAAAATTTTCTTTATATCAGAGGCATCAGCCGAGACATTTTCTGGCAAAATAAACATTACCCCACGTATTGATTGGCATTATTATACATTTTGTATCAGACTTAACTTTACACACTGATATCAGGGGTGATAACCATGTTTCCTTAAAAATAAAACGGACATTACGATTTATACTCTGTATTTATTTTTTGATGTGCAATTATCATACATTATAATCTGTTGAAAATATTTTTTCAGGTGACGCATTTAATTAGTATAAATAATTAAAAAATACCATGCCTCATTTGCCTATGAAAATAACCTGATACCACCACGAGACACTATCAGTAAAATATATATTACTAAATTATTATATCTGTATAGCGGGCACTTGTAATTTTTAGAACTGGTGGAATAGTGACACAATTATACACTTATTTAATTCCTATACAGAACAGTATGTGCCTTTAACACTGCACTGTTACTTTTTAACTCTTTGCATGCTAGCGGTGAAAATATCATTCAACAAATCACGAGTATGTTTCTTATTTCTCTCTCTAAATATGTCTTGGAATTGTCGTCTGCTATTTTTTAACTATTTATAGCCCACAAATTTCCCAGCATGCAAAGAGTTAATATTACTTGATCTCTGTCTGATAGTCACCTCATCTCTCTAGCCATGTGAATGTCAACAAAATTGGTAAAAAATCGGAACGGTTAGAAAAATGAATTGCTATTCCATGAAACTCGGCCCGCTGTTAATCAGCATGCGATGTTTTGTGTATTCATGATGGGATAACATGATTGGTTATCGCTGGGCAGTTGTTATGTAAACATAGTCACATGATAGTGTCCTGTATTCGGAATTAGCACCTGATCATTGATAGTTATCATTGCTGTTTACTCAAACACGTACATGCTCTTAGTGGTGCCATGACAGATTTTTGATCTGGGAGCGAGACTTTTTTTCCAACTTAATGCTTAGACCACTTCACACAACAATTGTTGTCTACTGTTGCTTTTATATCTTGCCTTTTTTCTCAATAAAAAGATGGTTTGACAGCACTTCAGAATCATTTCCTTTGGATTCTGAAGTGCTGTTAAAGCATGTTGTAAATTATTCTAAAGTCCTGTCAAAGCATGTTTTTGATGATATAAATGGAAAATAGAAAATAAACAGCAGACGACCAAAAATTAAGATAGCGGTGTAAGGGTTAAATTTTAAATTTACCAGCTTCAGTATTACCTTGCATTGAAAACATACTTGCCCGTATATTAAAACAAATAGATAGCGGTGTAAGGGTAAAAGCATCAAAATGGCATTTCCTACATTCTAAACATTATCATCCCTATATTGGTTTTTCAGCGTACAACAACAGATATGATATTTCCGTGCTGTGTTGTAATGGATTTAGTTCATTGATTAACCACTAATTGTTATGATTTATTATGATCATGTTCCTGAACAAATAAATACAGAAAACACGTAAGATGATCAAATTCGTACCTCCGCAGAGATGGTATGCGGACGGAAAACATATATTTACAGTGACTCCATCCTTAACCCTTAGAATGCGGGAAATGAAAAGTGTCGTCTGCTGTTGTTTCATATTTGATCTTTTCTGCCAATAAAACATGGTTTGGCAGCATTTTAGAATGGAAATGATTCTAAAGTGCTGTCAAAGCATGTTTTTGATGAGACAAATTGAAAATAAAATATAAACAGCAGACGACAAAATTTATTTCAGCATTGTAAGGATTAAGAATTAAAATTTTAACTCTTTGCATGGTAGCAGTGAAAATAACAGTGTCAACAAAACAAAAAGCCAAAAACATTTTTTTCTTATTTCACTCTCAGGGTATGGGATCACGTGGTCTATTGTTTCATCAACATGACTGCGGTTTCATCCTTTTAATGTTGACCATGTTCCAGCCGTTAACACTACGAGTCCGCCAATACCAAATTTAGCAGTATTACTTATGTAGTTATAGTCTGTACATTCTGCAGAGAAATATGAATCAGACAGAATCAAACGTTCTTTAAACTTGGTCCTATTCAAATTTCTGTGCAGAATATACCGATCGCCACAACCAACCAACCAACCAAACAATCAATCAATCAATCAATCAATCAACCAACCAACCAACCAACCAACCAACCAACCAACCAACCAACCAACCAACCAATCAATTATGATAATTAGTTTTATGTGGCCTAACAGTGTGTTCCAAATTTAATATTAACCCTTACACCGCTATCTTAATTTCTTTGTCGTCTGCTGTTTATTTTTATTTTCCATTTTTATCATCAAAAACATCCTTTGACAGAACTTTATAATAATTTACAACATGCTTTGACAACACTTCAGAATCATTTCCATTAGAAATGATTCTGAAGTGCTGTCAAACCATGTTTTTATTGTGAAATAAGGCAAGACATAAAAGCAACAGCAGACAACAATTGTTGTGTGTAGCGGTCTAAGGGTGAAGTAACTATGGAGTTGTTGACCGAAGTTTGATACGTAGTACTACTTATATAAACTAGGTTACACATTTTATTTCCTTGTAAACCAATTTGGAGAGGTAATTACTTTTTACATACCTCTTGTACTCCCCTTATAATAGATAAGAAAATACTTAATTATAGGAATGAATGGCCTTTTTGTGGAATTTATCGGGGTATAAACTTGGAAAAGTCGCGGGAATACTGGACAAAGCGATAAAAAATTACAATATTCGAGAAAAACATAAAAAAACAATATTTTTTTTTTATTTCTTTTCGAAAATTGTAATTTTTTGAAGGCCTCGTCCAGTATTCCCGCAACTTTTCCAAGTTTATATCCCCGATAAATTCCACATAAAGGCCATTCATTCCTTATAATTCCAGCATTTGAAATAAATTCATCAAGAAAATGTGTTTATTTTCCGTTTTCTTAAGAATTATTTTAACTGCGCCTGACGGTTACGTAAAGTAGTTCGGCATGGAGTTTACTGGGATATAAATTTTGGACGGAGACTTGCAACGGACCAATCAAATGTTAGGGAATTGTGTAAACATTTTTGTGCTGGAATCATTGTCATTTGGGCGTGGCAGTGGAAAATGGGGCTTATGGGATTTGTGACCCAGTTTGTCTGATAAAATAGCACGCTCATGTAGCGTGATAATGATATTGCTAGTTAAACAGTTGTTTCATTGATGGAATGTGAAAAAGTTTCTAGACATTTTTTTCCTATTTTCTTTATTTCTCCACAAAAGTGTTTGTTGTGAGCACAGGTGAACAGATGGTCAGTATGTTAGTGTCATATGGGTTGATTTTGGGTAGATTTGGGTGGATTTCATTGGTTTTGTGTGATTACATAGTTTTTGTGCAACTGTAGATACAGATCAGATCTGTGGGCATATTGACTGGAGAAAAGGGGCTTACGGATTTTGCGACCAGTGTAGATCCAGATCAGCCTGTGCATCCGCACAGGCTGATCAGGATCTACACTGTCCGCCATTCCATCAATGAAACAGCTGCCATATTTCAAACAAGCTATATAGATCATTATCAGGCTACCAGAGTGTTCCATTTGATCGCAAGCTACACTGGTCACAAATCCCATAAGCCCCATTTCTCCAGTCACAGCCTTTATGTAAGTTTCTTATTCCGTTTATTAATTTAAACAAAAAATTCAAATCCTTATACAGGGCTCCAGATAAGGAATTAGTAATTGAGTATTTTCACTCCATCATATGTGAAGCAATAGGGCCATAGATCAACATGTCACACTCAAAAGTTGACAGTAACACTGGATATTGCGTTTTTGGTTCTTATGGCTAAACCAGTACATTTTGTACCAAAATTATATACCAACAATGGTACCATATATCATCACAGAGCTCCAGATAAGGAATTAATAATTGATTATTGTCACTCCATCATTTCTGAAGCAATTGGGTATTTCAAAATTTTAATTGGGTAAAATAAAATCACGCTACTGTTTACACATCAACAGACAGCAATTATTGAATAGTTTGCTTCAAAATGAAAACATGTCTTGGCATTTCATTAGAATTGTCTCCTTGGAGACAATTCTAATGAAATACCAAGATGTGTTTTCATTGAAAATAAGAAAAATATGCTATGTGCGGTCTGTTTATTGTTTTCTGTAGCATGATAAAGGTACCACAAATTTTGTATTGCTTTTTGATACTCGCTACTCCTGATTTCAATTTGGTTTTCATGAAAAATAAGAAAAATATGCTATATTTGTGGTCTAGTTATTGTTTTCTGTAGCCTGAAAAGGTACCACAAATTTGTTAATGCTTTTTGATACTCGCTACTTCTGATTTCAATTGGGTTTTTGGCAATTTTAATTGAGTATTTACGCAAATACGCAGCTAATTATCTGGAGCTCTGACACTGCACCAAAATCCCCTTTCTCCCACTTTGGTTTTTACCTGTTTTCATAAAAGTGGGAGAATCGTGATGACACCCTGATTATATAGACAAAATAATCTTAAAATGTGATAAAGTTGAATAACTCAATATCTGACATCTGTATTGATTTTCTGGGTGTGTTATAATTTTATAAATGATTTTTGGGGTGTGTTTAATATAATTGTTTAAATATTACTGTGTCTGGAGAAATGGGGCTTACGGGTTTGGTGACAACTGTAGTTCCTGAGCTTCTAGCACACACCTGATAACAATCTATATTCCTTGCTTGAAGCATGCCAGGTTATTCTTTGATGAAATGGCTAACAGTGCAGATCCTGATCAGACTGTGCGGATGCACAGGCTGATCTGGATCTACACTGGTCGCAAAACCCATAAGACCTATTTCTCCAGCCACAAATTTGTTGTTGGGTGTGGTATAATTGTAAGCAATTTGTGGTACTTGTATGACTCCATTCCAAACTACGAAGAAAGGAGATGACGCACCAACATCACAAATATGTCTACCTGATTCACTGTTTTGTTGAATAAGGCATGCCCACTCAGTAGGCATAAACTGTTCTTTATATGAATTAAATAGGATAGTTTTGTATATCCTGTAGATATGATATTTTCTGGCAAAAGAAACATTCATTCACCATTACCCTACATATTGATTGACATTTTTAGACATTTTTTATCTGACAGATGTAAATTTACACACTTATATCAGGGGCGATAACCATGTTTCCTTAAAATGTTAATGGACATTAATATTTATTCTCTGCATTTATTTTTTGATGTTCAATGATCATACTTTATAATCGGTTGAAAATATTATTTTTTCAGGTGACGCATTTAATTAGTATAAATAATTAAAAAATATCATGCCTCATTTGCACATGAAAATATTCCGCCGCGAGTCACTATCAGTAAAGTAAATATTACAATGATCATACTTATACAATATTATTTTTTCAGATGACGCGTTTAATTAGTATAAATAATTAAAAAAATATCATGTCTCATTTGCATATGAAAATATCCCGATACCACCGCGAGTCACTATCAGTAAAGTAAATATTGCTAGATGATTATATCTGTATAGCGGGCACTTGTAATTTTAAGAACTGGTGGAATCGTGACACAATTAATTATACACTTATTTAATTCCTATAAAGAACCTTTTGTGCCTCCTGAGTGTGCATGTACCTTTAACCCTTCCTACGCTGTTGACGGAAATTGTCGTCTGTTGTTTTTCATTTTTGCTTTAATTCTTAACAAAAAACTGGTTTTTATTGAGAAATATTGAAATAAAACATTTCCAGCAGACGACTACATTTAATTTAGCGTAGGAAGGGTTAAGATATGAGATTTATGAAACAATTTTCATAAATCAATTATCTTGGGTGCTCGTGGTTTGTATCAGGAATCCCTGAAAATCCTATTGATCCCCATAAGAAGGGATTCGTTGGGATTCCTGTAGCATATTTCACCAACATTGCAAAGTATACTTTTCTAGCAAAGTATACTTTGAGGGAGTAATCATTTATTTTCCCCAAAATGCATTACCGTAATTACCCTAAATATTCGGACACCAATATGTGAGCAAACAGTGTAGACCCAGACCAGCCTGCTCCTGAAGGAGCAGTCTGATCAGGGTCTGCACTATTTGCCATTTTCACAGAATGCTTTGGAGGCCTCATTGGACAACATAATCAACTTGATAAATGTTTATGACACTTATAACAATTTGTTTTGGTGTCCGAATATTTATGGTAATTACGGTATTTCATATAGAATTAAAAACTGAATATATTTGATGATTAAAAGTATGCAGAAATATTATACTGAATTTATTACATTATCACAGCCAAAATGGCAGTGCTCCAGATAAGCTGTGTATTTGCTAAAAACCCAATTGAAATCAGAAGTACCTAGTATCAAAAATCAATAAAAATGTTGTGGTACCTTCATCATGTTGCAGAAAACAATAAACAGACCACACATATAGCATATTTTTCTTATTTTCCATGAAAACACATCTTCGTATTTCATTAGAATTGTCTCCAAGACTTGTTTTCATTTCGAAGTAAACTATTCAATAATTGCGGTCTGTTGATGTGTAAACAGTAGTGTGATTATATTTTACCCAATTAAAATTTTGAAATACCCAATTGCTTCAGAAATGATGGAGTGACAATAATCAATTACTAATTCCTTATCTGGAGCTCTGAATGATATATGGCACCATTGTTGGTATATAATTTTGGTACTGGTTAATTAGCCATAAGAACCGAAAACGCAATATCCAGTGTCACTGTCAACTTTTGAGTGTGACATGTTGATTAATGGCTCTATTGTCTGGTAGGCTCTGTGTATATTATAAATTCCCCCTATATATAAGAAAATATGACAGTAAAATCGGACTCACCCCATCCGGGTATCAAACTACTGGTCTCTGGATTACCAGTCCAGTGTACCCTGACTGCAGTCTGGTCGATTTTTCACCGTCATATTTTCTGATATCTAACCCTTAGAAGACACGAAATTGCCATCTGCTAGCTGTTGGGAGACACGAAATTGCCATCTGCTAGCTGTTGGGAGACACGAAATTGCCATCTGCTGTTGCTTTATATTTTGCTTTCTTGATCAATAAAAACATGGTTTGTCAGCACTTTAGAATCATTAATTTCCATTGGAAATGATTCTCAAGTGCTGTCAAAGCATGTTTTTAATGAGAAAAGTAGAAAATAGAACATAAACAGCAGACAAGAAAATTTAATTTAGCAGTGTAAGGGTTAATCAGGGGTGGGAGCAGTTCCAAATAGGGTAGTGTTAGTTGGAGCAAAATGGAGGGGTACCCCTCCCCACGGTAGAACAAATTGAAACAACATTTTTCTGAATGCTTTTGCTATGCTGAGTCCGAAAATAATTCTTGTGATTGCTGGAAATTGGAGCATGACCTTCATTTTAGCAGGTTTCCATTATAACCCATTGGAATTATTGCTGAAAAACAGTCATGTACCTCTTAATCGTTTATATGTCATATCTTTTTTGTTTTTCATCATAATCTTCTACAAATGGTACCAAAATGACCCACATTGATAGCGCTATACGTGACCATAACATAACTTGCTAGCTTACATATATTTTTGGGCAAAAAAATCATTTTTATCTCATTTTATAAAAAAATACTGCTGAAAATGCAAAACACATCATGTCAATAGACGTAACAATATGAAAAATCTGTAAATTGTCTATATTTATCAATTATAATATACATTTGAAATATAGGGTTTATATTTAGTAATTAAGATTTGCATAAAGATATTTGCCCTATGACATCATAAACCGTTGCCGCCCACATAATGCGTATATTATACAAGTGCTTTTACTTTTGAACGGATATACTTAGAATGGTGATTTTGGTGTCTATACCATGGTTTCGGACCAAAAGAAAGTCAATAAAACTAATTAGAACAGTGTAGCATGTACCCTGATCTAGTCACACAAAAATGGTTCTGCCAACTGATGAGTTAATAATCACAACTTGAGTTTTTAATCTGATACTTTTTATTTCCAGTACCCGTTTGGCCGTAAAGACCAACACTGTGATATCCACTGGCACTGTGTCAACTTCGAGCAGAACCTCGACGTATACGGTGGTCAGGTCAACAAATATCCTGGTGAGTCCACAGTGAAATATGGCGGCGATCTTGCATAAGTCAATGAATCAATCACTCCATCAATATATCAATCAATCAATCAGTGAATGGAATATCCAAATAATTAACCAACCAATCATCGAACCGAGCAATCAACCAACAACCATTCGATCTATCAAGCCAGCCTATCAATTGTTTGTTTTTTGTTTGCTCGATAGATCCACCGAAAGACCAATTAACCAATCAACTAAGCAATCGACCAACCAGCAATCAATCCACCAACCAACTAAACCCCACCCACCCAACCAGCCAACCAACCAACCCACCCATATTCTGCAGGTATGAACTGGATCTGCAGCAAGATGAATGTGTTCCGGGTGCTGGACCAGATGAGGAACCTATACCCAGAGGAGTACGACTTTTACCCGCGCACCTGGTACCTCCCCGAACAGATCAACCAACTCGCATGCGACATCCGCAAACTCACCGAGAAGAAAGTCAAACCACGCCCGACGTTTATCGTAAAGCCGGATGAAGGTTCGCAGGGCGAGGGGATTTATTTGATACGCGAACCGCAGGATTATATTAATCAAAACGGACGGACACACGTGTGCCAGCAGTACCTCAATAATGTGTTCACGATAGATAAGTTTAAGTTTGATTTACGAGTATACGTAGTGCTTAAGTGTTTAGATCCGCTAGAGTTTTATGTTTGTAAGGAGGGACTAGCGAGGTTTTCGACGATTCCGTACGAAAACCCGACCAATCGCAATCTGCATGAAACGTACATGCATTTGACGAATTACTCTCTAAACAAAAAGAGTTCAACGTTTAATCGGTCGGAGCGAGACGATGAGGGAAGTAAACGGACTATGTCGAGTGTGTTTAGTCGTCTAGGAAGGATGGGGTATAATGCTGACTCCATTTGGCATCGGATTGAGAAACTCATCGCAAAGACGTTAATTGCGTTAATACCAGATCTAAAAATAGAACTGCAATCGGCTCTTCCACCCCAGAAACCGGGGCCTTCATGTTTTCAGGTATGTATCCCGCTCTGTCTTTGTGATATTTGTGATATTTTTTTTTCTTTAAAATATTAAAATTACTTGAAAAAAAATGCAGATCCTGATGAGGCGGCTGGTCACGAGCCGGCTCATCTGAATCTACACTGTTTTCATACACTGCTATAGTGGGCTGTACTGTTGAAGGCCTTAACATCAGTGCCATTCTCTAATCACCAATAAAAGCAATGACTGAACAACTGAGTGAAATATATATACCGCAGGGCTCCAGATAAGGAATTGGTAATTGAGTATTATCACTCCATCATTTCTGAAGCAATTGGGTATTTCAAAATTTTAATTGGGTAAAATAAAATCGCACTACTGTTTACACATCAACAGACAGCAATTGTTGAATAGTTTGCTTTGAGATGAAAACATGTCTTGGCATTTCATTAGAATTGTCTCCTTGGAGACAATTCTAATGAAATACCAAGATGTGTTTTCATGGAAAATAAGAAAAATATGCTATATTTGTGGTCTGTTTATTGTTTTTTGCAGCATGATAAAGGTACCACAAATTTGTTATTGCTTTTTGATACTCGCTACTTCTGATTTCAATTGGGTTTTTGGCAATTTTAATTGGGTATTTAAGCGAATACGCAGCTTATCTGGAGCTCTGTACCGAAAGCTCTAAGTCAATTTGAAAGTCTTTAAGATTAGGGAAACAAATAGTGTTTTTCTGTTTTAACAGACCAGACTTATTCTAATAAATGCCCCCGGGGCTTTTCAATTTTCTGCCATAGTTTTTTGCATAATAATTACATAAAAAAACAGAATTTGAATTTTGCGATGAATTTGCTATGTGAACATGAAATAGTTTGGAGGTGGGCTACTATTAGAATAAATACAGTATTTCTTATTAAAAAAAACTTGTTTTTGCAGTAACTGAGAATTGTCTCCAATTGAGATGTTTCTCAGGTGCCGTCAAAACAGGTTTTCGTCCTGAGAAATTGAAAGTAAAAAATAAATGGTAGGCAACAAAATTGGATATGTGGCAAATAGGTGGCAGTTTACAAAATTTAATTCAGACAACAAACTTTAATTCCATGTTGTAAACTCAATGTAAAGGTTAAACAACAATTTAATTGGCTGCATTAAATCACCATAATGGGATTGGTTTACATCTAGGTCAAGCTGACTAAACATAATGATTTTCTTTGACAATAAATGGGTTGATGGTTAATCTGACAAAAGAGCCTAAGTACTGTTGGTTCCCATTAAAATGGACCAATGTTAATTGTCCAATTAACCAATTACATTCGGAATACACATTTATGGGTATGAAATTTTAAAAATATTTTATTTTTGTTATTTCTCAATGAAAGTATGTCGTTTGAACCATCTCGATGAGACGGTTCAACTGGTGGTCACGACATATACTTCTCAGATTTTTTACAAACAAAATTTGGTATCCTGACCATGAAATGAGTTAACACATTAAATCTGAAAAATATACCACTTATACATGTAACCGAAATGTGCAGGCTGATCTGGGTCTACACTGATCACAAATGGCAAATTTTATGTATCTTGAGCAATGTTTGGGCAGGATATAGTCGTCGCCCTCTTCGTTTGGTCATCAGTGGGTGGCAGATAATTTAACAATCGGGGTTCATCCTTACCGGAATCCCAACCCAAATGGCTGTGATAATGGAATAAATTCAGTATAATAAAAATTGATAAATTTATCCTAAAATTGAACATTTCTCCCTTCAAAGTATACTTTGCTAGAAAAGTAAACTTTGCAATGTTGGTGAAATAGGCTACTGGTCATCTGTGCGTCTGTCAGATTGGCTACTGGTCATCTGTGCGTCTGTCAGATTGGCGTAACGCCAATCTGACAGACGCACAGATGACCAGTGTTTAGCTACCTACTAACCTGTTACCGTAAGTCGGATTGGCTTGAAACTTCATACACGTATTTGTCATCATCCATATTTTCATTCGATATCACACCCATGCGGCCCCTATGCTCAAGAGCAAGGTTGTGTTACTCATGTGTGTCACGAAATGACTCTGAATGGGCTGTGTTATGTTAATTTCAGAATCAATCCAATCGTCACAAAATTATTTTCAGACAAGTACATGTGCATTAATAATAAAGTGGTGTTTTTGGTCTAATAATTATGAAAATTACTTGCAAAAAGTGCAGATCTAGATGAGACGGCTTGTTAGCCGACTCATCTAGATCGACACTGTTGACTAAAGAGGTATGTAGTGTTGAAAAGGTTAAAGTTTTTACGGTTACGTCCATCACTGATATTTTGTCTGACCTGTGACCCAAATCAGATTTTAATTTCTGATGACAAAACGGCTCCTTAGATCAATGACTGACGAGGTATGGAAGGTGTTCGAGCCAATTCCCACCCTTAAATGTAAGTGAATATGAATCAGTGACTGAATGATGAACAGCGTAGGACCTGATCAAACTGGCAAACTGCTGGTCACGACTTTTGTAATGCAGAGCTCCAGATAAGCTGCGTATTTGCTTAAATACCCAATTAAACTTGCCAAAAACCCAATCAGAAGTAGCGAGTATCAAAAAGCAATACAAAATTTGTGGTACCTTTATTGTGCTGCAGAAAACAATAAACAGACCACACATAGCATATTTTTCTTATTTTCAATGAAAACACACCTTGGTATTTCATTATAATTGTCTCCAAGGAGACAATTCTAATGAAATGCCAGGACATGTTTTCATTTCAAAGCAATAATTGCTGTCTGTTGATGTGTAAACAGTAGTGTGATTTTATTTTACCCAATTAAAATATTGAAATACCCAATTGCTTCAGAAATGATGGAGTGACAATACTCAATTACTAATTCCTTATCTGGAGCCCTGGTAATGTCCCGTTTCTCAAATGGGGTCACAAATACACACTATCCGTAGTATTAGTTCCTTTTTGGCACAAGACTCGGATTAACCGAATACCATTTATTGTCTGTTCCACGTTTTTCTGCCGACAAACTTTTGGCTATTAAACACATTAAATCTAAAAAATATTTGAATGTCAATGACAAAAAGGTCACCCTCCCCAAAAAAAATTATTTTATGAAATTCTATAAAATATTGATTTTATTGCGAAAAAAAGATTTTCCTATGGAAATTTAACATGGGGAGTCAATTTCCAAAACATTTCGTTTTTTGATTCCTTTGCAAATTGACTCCGAAACCTGGCGAGATAGCTTGAAAATGATGTAATTAAGAAAACAAGTTAGATTTTGAAAATCTATTGAAAATATATTTTTCTTTTGATTTAAATATTACATTCTGATTTTGGGATTTCCCCCCCCAATGCATCAGGTTAAATACGGGATCGAACCCATTGACCCGACTTTAAATGACCTTAGCTGTTGATAGGCTGTTAATTGCCAATCAATCAACCTATCAATCAATCAATCTAAACACTAGTTGAATTAATTTAAATAAATTAAATTAGTAACTATCGATTGTAGAAAAACTAGTGTCCACAACGCTAGTTTTTGTCAGTAGTACACAAATGCTAATAAAACCAAGATTTTATTTTCTTGGAGACTTGGAGGTACAATGAGGGTTGCAAAATATCACCGCTCCAGATAAGCATATTGTGGGGGTAAATCAGCATTGAGGGAGCAGAGCTACAGATAAGGTGCGTATTAGCGTATTTTACGCAATTATTTTAGCTGAATACGCATTGATTATCAAAAGTGGGAGTACAACATACGCACAGCAATGGTGAAAAAATGCATTGCTTTTCCAATTGAGTAGTGAAAATACTGTAATACCGGTAAATTTGAAAATTCACTTAGTTGAGCAGCAAAAAGCATTTTGCAGCTCAAATAAGTGATTGTTTAAATTTGATACATTTTTATCTCACCTGAGCGAAGCTCATGTGAGCTATTGTTACCGCAATGTGTTCGTCGTCCGTCTGTCGTCCGTCCGTCATCCGTGAACATTTTCAAACGTCTTCTCCTTGGTAACCATTGGGCCTATAGTTACCAAACTTCATGGTCATGGTCCTTAGGTAGGGAGATTATAAAATTGTTAAAATGACGTCATCACATAATCCAAGATGGCCGCCGTCTAAAAATAGCACAAATTCTTCAAAAATCTTCTTCTCAAGAACCGCCAACCGGATTTCGACAAAACTTGGTAGGAATGATCGATGTACAATGCTCTTTCAAAGTTGTTAAAATGGTGACCCCGGGGTCAAAATTGGGCGTGGCCTGTGGGGTCAAATAGGGGTCAAATTTTATTTTTGACCGAATATGGTCATGTCTATATCAAATCGAAGGTATCAATGAGGCAATCACTCTGGTGCATTTTTTGTCAAAATCAGATGGTTATGTCATCCAAGATGGCCGCCGAAAGGTCAAAAGGTTTTTTTATTAGAGATTTCAAAACTCTTCTTCACATGAACCACTTGGCGCATGATAGCCAAACTTAAAAGTTATGGTCCATGGGTGAAGCCTTTTCAGATTTGTTAAAACAGAGGTTGTCGCTAATCCAAGATGGCCGCCATCTAAAAATAGCACAAATTCTTAAAAAATCTTCTTCTCATGGACCGCCAGCCGGATTTCGATGAAACTTGGTAGGAATGATCGATGTACAATGCTCTTTCAAAGTTGTTAAAATGGTAACCCCGGGGTCAAAAATGGGCGTGGCCCGTCGGGTCAAATTTTATTTTTGACCGAATATGGTCATGTCTATATGAAATCGAAGGTATCAAAGAGGCGATCGCTCTGGTACATTATTTGTCGATATTGGATGGTCATGTCATCCAAGATGGCCACCGAAAGGTCAAAAGGTCGTTCTTTTATTAGAAATTTCAAAATTCTTCTTCAAACCAACCGCTTGGCCCATGGTGGCCAAACTTCATAGTAAGTTAAGATTCTTGGGTGAAGCATTTTCAGATTTGGTAAAATGAGTCATCGTTTAATCCAAGATGACTGCCATCTAATTTTTTTTAAACACTTATGAACTCAATGTCACATTCTCCTCTGGTGTTCATGGAGTCAGGTGAGCGAATTAGGGCCATCATGGCCCTCTTGTTTAATCATTTGTTCCCTATTTAGTAATGAAGAAAATCAATCATCCATTTGTAAAAGTAAAATACGCAATGATTTTGAAATCAGGGGGTATAGTAGGCTTTAGACACAAAGCTTATCTGGAGCCGATTTCATCAAAATTGCAAAGTATACTTTCCTAGCAAAGTATACTTTGAGGGAGTAATCATTTATTTTTCCTGAAATGCATTATTTCATATATAACTAACAAATGCATGTATTTCATGATTAAAAATTTGTAGAATTATTATACTGAATTTATTACATTATCACAGCCATAATGGCTGTGATAATGTAATAAATTCAGTATAATAAAAATTAATAAATTTATTCTAAAATTGAAAATTTCTCCCTCAAAGTATACTTTGCTAGGAAAGTATGCTTTGCAATTTTGATGAAATCGGCTACTGGAGCTCTGTGAGGGAGTACAAATCAGCATTGACATTTCACATTATAGCCTTAGAAAATTGTAGCGGAAAATATGTTATCTTGTAACACCACACATTTTTTCTACAAGTATCAAGTGCAGATGAACATGTGCATGTTTGTTCAGTTAAGTTGAAATAATTTTAGTTTTCATTATTATAATTGAAGTTGGTGGTGATGTAATCTTTGAAAATCTAATTTCAGCATTGAAAATTATTATAATTTTTTTTTTTTTGGGGGGGGGGTGGGTGGGGGTGGTGGGCGATGCTAAAATACTCTTTTAATGGGTGAAAGTTATTTAAATACTGAATTCAGTATTGGGAGAATTTTGTTTGCCTATATTGCCTATATTGGCTAAAAAAAACGCTACTTTCCCTATCCACAACAATTATTTTCAGTATTGGGAGAATTTCGGACTTTCGCCCATGCTTTTAAGGCTAAACCTTATCTGGAGCACTGGAAATATTCTGAGGGTTAAAGATATTAAATCCCATAAATATGCAGCCTTGTGTACTTTTTCACAAATAATAATAAAGTCAATTGCTGTACAACGGCCATTTATAATTCTAAAACCTGCACTATACCTACTAATCTATACGTGTGTGACTGGAGAAATGTGTGTCTGTGACTGGAGAAATATTTGTCTGTGACTGGAGAAATGTGTGTCTGTGACTGGAGAAATGTGTGTCTGTGACTGGAGAAATATGTGTCTATGACTGGAGAAATGGGGCTTATGGGATTTGTGACCAGTGCAGCTTCTTATCAAATAGCAAATTCCAGTTGCCTTATAATCAAATATACTACTTGTTAGAAGCATGGCAGGTGTTTCATTGATGGAATGGCGAACAGTGCAGATCCTGATCAGACTGTGCGGATGCACAGTCTGATCTGGATCTACACTGGTCGCAAAACCGAAAAGTCCCATTTCTCCTGTCACAGTCACATATAATGCCAAACATCTTGAAAATAAGCAACACACACCCAGACATATTTTGTCGGATTTAGTTGTTTTGAACCTTGAAAAGATTCAGCTGCCAATAGTGGCAATATAGTTTGTTGCCAATAATTGACTTGTGACACGTCATTGCTACAAGGGGCTTATTTATTGAATGTGTGACCAGCAGATTCCAGATGCACGATCAGCAAATGTCGGAATTCCTACGCGCTTCGTCTCACCCGATAAACTTGATACACAGAGACACCAGATGTTTTACACTGCAGCTCCATTATAACGCGATGGTCGGGTCCAAGATTTCAAATCGCGATCGAATCCGATCGCGTTATAAAATTTCGGGACATGCACGGGTACTGGTATCATCCGCATTTCGGTTACCAACTATTGCGGGAATTCCATTAGCAACGGACCCATATAAAATCATGTCATTTGAACAGAAGTTAAAGTAATTATTAATAATGACTATAATATACAAACTTGTATTAATGTATTAAACATATGAGTTATTTATAAAATCATGCTTATTACGTTGTATAGTGCTCGCGATAGACAGACGCTTATTACAATGTATACTGCTCGCGATCAACAGGCGCTTAAAAGGATTAATTGATAATAACTAATGGTCACGTGTCCTGCCTATTCATGCGGACGATTAGCTGTTGATACGTGCATAATCTCAGAATGTGGGGTCACGTGATCTATTGTTTACACTGCAACAGTCATATTGATGAATGAAATTTACAATTTACGCGAGACATCATGATTGCCGTGGGCTGCAGTGTTTTCAATAGACCACATGATCCCATACCCAGATAATGCTGAATGTATTGTTTCAAATTGCACACAAACACCAGTCTATTTATAGAATGCTAAATATTACACCTGTCGAGTAAAATAGAGAAAGGCGACCGAACACGCAACCATTTATTTGCGACACTTATTTGTTTTAACACAGATATATGTCTCATAACATTGACATTACTTGGTGACAAAAAGCGGTAGTTATCTTATATTTAAATGTGGGAACTGGTTCAAGAACCTTCTAAACCCGGTATGACATGCGCGGTAGTTGTACTTTGATGACTGTCACAAACATCGTGTTTCTTCTTTTTTTAATATTTTTTTTGGAATCCACGAGAGACCCGCGTTATAATGGAGATCGCGCTATACGCGATCGCGTTATAATGGAGCTGCAGTGTATTTCTATATCGACTCGGCTTGGAAACGGTAGGAATTCATCGGCAAGCCTCGTGATTTCTGCATGTTTCTTGGCCTCACAGTAGCCTGGTATTCTTGATATACAAGTGGGTCAGGAGATCAGGAGCGACCGACATTGGGCAAAATCTTTGTCCTGACTAGTCGCATAATTAGATCCATGTAATAATTTACCAATTTTTCCAATAGTGATTTTTTAATTTTCTATTAGGTTTTCAAAATTACGCCGAAAGTTTGCAAACATTTCAAGAGAGATCATCATCTGCTTTGAAAATTTTCCAACTGAACATTTTAATTTTTTTTTTTCTTCACAGAAATATATGTTGTGACCACTCATTTGAACCGTCTCCGACGGTTCAACTGCGTGGATACAACATAATTATACTTTCATTGAGAAATGAAGAAAACAGAAGAAGAAAATGTTTGTAAATTCAGATACCTGTGAATGGGTATCCCACATGAAATGAGTTATATATATACTTGTATATTTAAAATCATATTGGATTAACCCTTACAATGCTGAATTAATTTGTGTCGTCTGCTGAATATTTTATATTTTCCATTTTTCTCATCAAAAACTTGGTTTGGCAGCACTTTAGAATCATTTCCAATGGAAATGATTTTAAAATGCTGCCAAACCATGTTTTTACTGAGAGAAAAGACAAAATATGAATTAACAGCAGACGACTATTTTCGGTTCCCGCATTCTAAGGGTTAAAATGACCAATCAGGCCTTGATGCATTTCAATTAAATTCCTATACAGAGCTCCAGATAAGCTGCATATTTGCTTAAATACCCAATTAAAATTGCCAAAAACCCAATTGAAATCAGAAGTAGTGAGTATCAAAAAGCAATGAAGAATTTGTGGTATCTTTATCATGCTACAGAAAACAATAAACAGACCACAAATATAGCATATTTTCTTATTTTTCCATGGAAACACATCTTGGTATTTCATTAGAATTGTCTCCAAGGAGACAATTCTCATGAAATGCCAAACCATGTTTCATTTAGAATAAAACTATTCAATAATTGATGTCTGTTGATGTGTAAACAGTAGTGTGATTTTATTTTACCCAATTAAAACTTTGAAATACCCAATTGTTTCAGAAATGATGGAGTAAAAATACTCAATTACTAATTCCTTATCTGGAGCCCTGCCTATATGTTTTATTTAATGTTTATGCCACACTGTCTCTTCAAATTACCACTCATCCAGATCGAAAATTCACTCGCCAATACGGCAGGTTTTATCGTGGATTTGTGTAACCGATATTATTCAGAGTATGTACTCGTGAATTAAATCTTTTAAATTCCTCAAGATCGCCCATTGAATATCTCCAGTGATTATATTAAGTCAATGTCACGCTTTAAGTATGTTCAATTATACACATTGATCGACCCTGCAATGCCGTAGCCCGATAACAAAACATTCTGAGGCTAAAAATACTAAATAGTTCTGCCACAGAATAGTTCTAACCCATGCAATGTTGAATTAAATTTTGTAGTCTGCTGTTTGTTTTATAGTGGAGGGGCATTTAGTGTTACCCTTGTCCGTCCGTCCATCACCAACCTTGTAACTCGTAAAACTTTTAAACCGTAGTAGCTACAGACCTGAATATTGGTATGTAACTTCCTTATGATGAGTAGATGCGCAAAGTTGATTTAGATTTTTGATTCGACCCCGGGTCATGGATTATCTCCCCCTTGTTTACTCTGAATTTTCCAATTTTGGCTTGTAACTCGTAAATCTTTTTAGCCCTAATAGCTATACACCTGATGCACAAAGTTTATTTTGATTTTTGATTTGTCCCCGGGTCATGGATTATCTTCCCCTTTTTTACTTAGAATTTGGCAATTTTGGCTTGTAAGTCGTAAAACTTTTAAACCGTAATAGCTACAGACCTGACGTTTGGTATGTAGCTTCCTTATGATGAGTACATGAAAAAAGTTTATTTCGATCTTTGATCTGACCCCATGGTCATGGATTATTTCCCCCTCTTCCACTGAATTTGGCAATTTTGCCTTGTAACTCGTAAAACTTTTAAACCGTAATAGCTGTAGACCTGAAACTTGGTACAGAGGATCTTACATGATGGATGATTTAACCCTTAGACCGCTACTCACAACAATTGTCATCTGCTGTTGCTTGTATATCTTGCCTTATTTCTCGATAAAAACATGGCATGGCATGGCATAACAAAGCATGTTGTAAACTATTCTAAAGTGCTGTCAAAGCATGTTTTTGATGATAAAAATGGAAAATAGAAAATAAACAGCAGACGACAAAAAATTAAGATAGCTGTCTAAGGGTTAATATGTCATGTGTGTTTATTAACTCTGCATGCTAGCAGTGAAAATATCCGCCAAACAAATTAGGAGGATATTTTTTATTTCGCTCTGTAAATATGTCTTGGAATTTCATTAGAATTCTAATGAAATTCCAAGACATATTCATGATATTTATAACGAGAAATAAAAGAAAATATGAATTGTCATCTGCTATTTTTAGCTCGCCTGCACGAAGTGCATAAGAGCTTATGGCATACCCCCTGCGTCGTCGGCGTCAGCGTCGGCGTCCACAAACTTAACGTTGGGTAAATGTCTTATAACTTCTGTTTCCTTTCATGGAACACCTTGTTATTTCATACATGCATTCCTCAGATGACCCTCTATCATGCTGTAGCAAATCCATGACCCGCCACCCAACCCTTACTCCAAGGTCAAGGTCACAAACTTAGCACATTCATAAGCTTAACGTTGGGGTAAATTTCTTATAACATCTGTTTCCTTTCATGGAACACCTTGATATTTCATACATGCATTCCTCAGATGACCCTCTATCATGCTGTAGCAAATCCACAACCCACCACCCAACCCTTGCTCCAAAGTCAAGGTCACAAACTGAGCATGTTCATAAACTTAACGTTGGGGTAAATGTTGTGTAACTTCTGTTTCTTTACAGGGAACGCTTTGATATTTCATACATGCATTCATCTGAAGATACTCTATCGTGCTACAGCAAATCCATGCCCCCCCCCCCCCCCCCCCACCCCCCCCCCCCCCCCCCCAAGATCAACATCATAAACTTTAAACTTAACGTTGGAGTAAGTGTCTTTTTATAACTTCTGTTTCTTTACAGGGAACACCTTGATATTTCATACGTGTATTCATCTGATGACACTCTATCATGCTATAGCAAATCCATGACCCCACCCACCCCCCACCCCTTTCCCCAAGGTCTTAAACATAACACATTCATAAACTTAACGTTGGGGTAAAAGTCTTATAACATCTATTTCCTTTCATGGAACGAGCCTTGATAATTTTCATACATGCAATTCCAATCTGATGATACTCTATTCGTGCTATAGCAAATTCAATGACCCACCCCCGCCCACCCCTTACCTACCCCCAGAGTCCAAGGTCACAAAAAACTTAGCACATTCATAAACTTAACTTAGGGTAAATGTCATTTATAACAATCTGTTTCCTTTTTTCAATGGAAACGCCTTAGATATTTTTCATTAATGCATTCCATCACATTCACACCCTCTATCTATTGCTGTAGCAAATCATCCAACCCAACCCACCACCCAACCCTTAACCCCAAGGTCCAAGGTCCACAAACTATTAGGCATGTTCTATAAAACTTAACGTTGGGGTAAATTGATTGTGTAACTTCTGTATTTCCGGTACAAATGGAAAACATCAGCTATTTCATAACATGCATTCATCTGATGATCCTATATTGTGACACAGGGCAAATCCATGACCCCCCCCCCACCCCCCACCTCCCCTTTCCCCAAGATCAACATCATAAACCTTAACGTTGGAGTAAAGTCTCTTCTTTTTTATAACTTCTGTGTTCTTTACAGGGAACGCCTTGATCCTTGATATTTCATACATGGCAAGTCATCTGATGATTTACTGCTAATCGTGCTATAGCCAAAATCATGACCCCACCCACCCCCACCCCTTTCCTCAAGGTCGAGGTCACAAACATAGTACATTCATAAACTTAACGTTGGGGTAAATGTCTTAACATTTGTTTCCTTTCCTTTCAACGCCTTGATATTTCATACATGCATTCATCTGATGAAACTATCGTGCTATAGCGAATCCATGACCCGCCGCCCACCCCAAATGTCTTATAACATCTGTTTCCTTCCATGGAACACCTTGATATTTCATGCATGCATTCCTCAGATGACCCTCTATCATGATGTAGCAAATCCACAACCCACCACCCAACCCTTACCCCAAGGTCAAGGTCACAAACTTAGCATGTTCATAAACTTAACGTTGGGGTAAATGTTGTTTAACTTCTGTTTCTTTACTGGGAACGCTTTGATATTTCATACATGCATTCATCTGATGATCCTCTATTGTGCTACAGCAAATCCATGACCCACGCCCTCCCATTTCCCCAAGGTCACAAACTTAGCACCTTCATACATGCATTCCTCATGTGAATAGCTATCATGCTGTAGAAAATCACCAACTTAGTGCGTTCATAAACTTAACGTTGGGTTAAATTTTGTTTTACTTCTGTTTTCAGGGAGAGCATTGATATTTCATACATGCATTCATCTTAATATGCTATATTATGCTATAGCAAACCCACGCTTTGATATTTCATACATGTATTCATCTGATGATCCTCTATTGTGTTAGTAACAGCAAATCCATGACCCACCCCCCACCCTTTTCCCCAAGGTCACAAACTTAGCACATTCATACATGCATTCCTCATGTGAATAGCTATCATGCTGTAGAAAATCACCAACTTAGTGCGTTCATAAACTTAACGCTGGGTTAAATTTTGTTTTCCTTCTCTTTTCAGGGAGCGCATTAATTATTATGCTATAGCAAACCCACGACCCACCTTGCACCACTGACCCCAATTTCAAGGTCCACCGCACGCCCCTTAACCCAAGGTCAATTATATATAATATTCATGTTTTTTTATGTAACTGTGCCAAGTTTGAGTGAAGGCTGCCAACAGGCGAGCTTCGTTGTCTTCTGACAACTCTGTTGAACTATTAATAGCCCACAAATTTCCCAGCATGCAAAGAATTAGTCTCATCAATGTACAAATCACAAGATATTACTACATAAAACAGTACATTGTCAACTAAATAGAGGATTTAATATGATAATTATTTAGCAAGTTTACTGATTTCACATAGATTCCCAGTGGGTGGCAGGTGGTAGCATGCGATGGGTAATTTAACTATCGGGGTTCATCCTTACCGGAATCCCGACTGGAGACCTGGTTTGGCCCTCACATACGTCTTTGGTTCTTTGTATGTGACAGTTGAATCTGGTTATACCCCTTATGTGAGTATTACGATATTCGTAATCCTATTTTAGGGGAAGGGGCCAAGTGACTTTGGTGTGGTATGGACATATGGCACCAGGTCAGGTTATTCTAATTTCAGGGCTGAATATATTTGTTCTCGATGTAAATATTCCGTTCTGATTTTGGTATTTTCCCCCCAATGCAGCAGGTTAAAATGGGATCGAACCCGTTTGCCCGGCCTTACATGACCTTAGCTGTTGATAGGCCGTTAAACACTAATAAACAAACAAAACACATAGATAGATAGATAGATATTCTTTATTTATAGAGGGTGACTCGGTTGGTCGGAACCAATCTTCCCCGAGGCCCTCTTAAGAAGTGCATATACATGTACATATATAAATATACAATATATATTGAAATGATTACATGATGTATGCATACGTGAATTTAACATGAAGAAATAATAATGATGAGCCATAACGAAAAGTGGTACCTGTGTACCGACAGTCCCATATCAGACTGCGCATCGACGCAGCTTGAACTGGGTTTAACACGTTTATTTCTCGGTGATAGTTTCAGTTTTTTGCTATAAGACGCTAAATTCGTTCTCGTGCGCCTGATATAGGGTTACACGGTCGCTAAGCTCCACAAGACCAATTTTATCATGGCAAATCAAACACGCTGTCATTGTAAACTGTATACCGTACATCGTAATTTCGTGATTAGTGACGCTGGTGGGGGGCACAATTAACAAGTTTATATTAATTGATAATACCGCTACTTCAGCCGCTATCGACCCTTCATCCAGTTAAGACAATTACGGGAAAATGTATTTAACGACGTGGAACGTCTTATGTCAATTGGAATACTATTCCAGATTAGCGCACATGAGTATGAAAAGCTGTTTTTAAAAACATTACTTTTAGGTTTGGGAACTTTGTAATTCATATCTGTTTCAGACCTTATATAATACCATTCTCGTATTTTGTAAGTGATTAGTGCACATTTCAAATAATTCACATTCATATTGGGGGGCCATTTTTGTCGCGCCCGCTTGCGGAAAGCGCGATATAGTCGGCACTTTGGCGTACGTACGTATGTGTGTCCGGTTAAAGTTTTTGGTTAAGTTTTTTGGTTAAGTTTTTTGGTTAAAGTTTTTGGTTAAGTTTTTTGGTTAAGTTTTTCGGTTAAGTTTTTTGGTTAAAGTTTTTCGTTATACTATATCTCTGCAACTGCTTTGCCCATTACCTTGAAACTTCACATGGGTGTTTATCATCATCTATATTTTCATTCTACCCCCCTCCCATGCGGCTCCTGTGCCCAATGTCAAGGTCTAATTACTTTGAACTTTTTGGTTAAAATTTTTGGTTAAAAGTTTTTTGCTAAAACTTTTTCGTGTGTCCGGTTAAAGTTTTTTGTTAAGTTTTTTTTGGTTAAGTTTTTTGGTTAAAGTATTTCGTTATACTACATCTCTGCAACTGCTTTGCCCATTACCTTGAAACTTCACATGGGTGTTTATCATTATTTATATTTTCATTCTACCCACCTCCCGTGCGGCCCCTGTGCCCAATGTCAAGGTCTAATTACTTTGAACTTTTTGGTTAAAATTTTTGGTTAAAGTTTTTTGCTTAAACTTTTTCGTGTGTCCGGTTAAAGTTTTTGGTTACGTTTTTTGGTTAAGTTTTTTGGTGTTAAAGTTTTTCGTTATACTACATCTCTGCAACTGCTTTGCCCATTACCTTGAAACTTCACATGGGTGTTTATCATCATCTATATTTTCATTCTACCCACCTACCGTGCGGCCCCTGTGCCCAATGTCAAGGTCTAATTACTTTGAAAGTTTTTGGTTAAAGTTTTTTGTATTTGATTGTCTCCCTTGTGGTTTAGCTAAGGCTGGTTGTATGGTGGTGCAGGTGTAACGGCACAATCAGAATGTTTATCATTTTGGCCTGTGCATCGATCACGTTGATTATTCTGATAATTTTTGGAAAGAATCATAAAAATAAGTTTCACTAGGGCAAGAAAGGTAATTTGAAAAATTAATGTATGTGCATCCTGATGGTAAGGGTGGTTTTCACACATTTTGATCAGGAGTTGTATTAATATCAGCACATGCCGGTGACAATGATCATTGTCTAAAATGACACGCAGATGGAGGTTGGATATAAGTAAGGATGGGCAACATGAGCGAAAGGCCTAATACTGTTGAGGCCTTCGATTTATAAAAGAAATTGAGTGTATATTTAAAAACTTATTTATTGCGTAATTATGAGTTTTGTTATATTATAACAGAAACTTAATTTTGATATTTGCTGAGTGTGGAATTATGGAATGAAAATTTTGACACACAAACCCTGTCTAAAAGGACTTTTCTCTTTTTTTTTTTTTGTGATTCGATATCCTTGGCGTAAAGATCGCAACCAGCAGATATAAGTATGTGTTTGTGTTTCATTTAGGGCCAACTGGAGTATAGTTAAGACTAATAGTTTTTCGCGGCGGCTCAAGCATAGCTGAAAATTGTTGTCTTCAATACACGGAAGTGTAGCACGTGCAGTGAGTAGGACTGGTTGTTAGCACGTGCAGTGAGTAGGACTGGTTGTTAGCACGTGCAGTGAGTAGGACTGTTTGTTAGCACGTGATGTGCGGGCTGTAAGGCGTGTATCGTCATTCTTGCGATAGCAGTCACTGCATGATCGACAGGCAATTTTCTCATATGTGTGATATGATTATATATGTAAATGTAATGTATGTTATTGTACATGTACAGATTTGTGGGTCCCGTGCTTTCTAGAGTGGATTTGGCCCTAGAGGTTTATCTCTAGTTTTACCGCAGGGACCACTGTGGGTTGTGTACTGTCCATCTCGACTCATGCAGTAAATATCACAACCAATTCTCTACAGGTTGAACTCTTTGAGTTTGTTCAACTTGATCCCATGATCCAGTTACCTCGGTAACGTTACCGCACCAGTAGACGATTTCATCAAAATTGCAAAGTATACTTTTCTAGCAAAGTATACTTTGAGGGAGTAATCATTTATTTTTCCCGAAATGCATTATGTCATATAGAATTAACGACTGCATATATTTGATGATTAGAAGTATGCAGAATTATTATACTGAATTTATTACATTATCACAGCCAAAATGGCTGTGATAATGTAATAAATTCAGTATAATAAAAATTAATAAATTTATCCTAAAATTGAAAATTTCTCCCTCAAAGTATACTTTGCTAGGAAAGTATACTTTGCAATGTTGGTGAAATAGGCTACAGGTATGCATGTATACATCTACATTTTATGTAAATCCCGTCTAGGATATCAAACCGCCCGTCTCTAGGGTATCACACTGCCCGTCTCTAGGGTATCACACTGCCCGTCTCTAGGGTATCACACTGCCCGTCTCTAGGGTATCAAACTGCCCAACTCTAGGGTATAAATAGGCAAATAAATGGGTCTCACGGGAATGATACTGCTAACCAGTACGTTATGTACAAAAACATTTGACGAATGTCTGAAACACAAATGTATATACTGAACTCTAACAAAACCGCCATAACCTGTACGACTTGCATGGGTAAATACATATAACTCTCCCTGAACAGTTTGATTCAAACAACAGCATTCTTTGTTCATTTATCTTACATTTTCCTTCCAAATTCTGATATATACCAATGCCCCTTTTATTGTAAATGCTCAGTTCTGATTTGGGGAGTCCCCCCGCCCCCATTTGTACAGGTAATATGTGGGATTTAGTACTAAATGAATTGACCCGGCCTTAAATTACCTTAACTGTTGATAGGCCGTTAAACCCCAACAAACAAACAAGCACAACCAACTGGCCCTGCATATAATACACTTGTACATGCATTTCCTGGTAAGCCTAGACTGGTTTTGGTGTATGAGCAGCTGGTTGCAATCTTTACTGCATGGGTCGAGATGGATTGTAAACAACCCACAGTGGTCCCTGCGTTAAAACTAGAGACAAACCTCTAGGGCCAAATCCACTCTAGAAAGCACGGGACCCCAAAATCTGTACATGTACAATAACATACATTACATTTACATATATAATCATATCTACCTTTCATATGAGAAAATTACTTGTTCATGCAGAGACTGCTATCACAAGAATGACGATACACGCCTTACAGCCGGCACATCACGTGACCAAAACCGGTCCTGCTCACTGCACATGCTACACTTCCGTGTATTAAAGACAACAGTTTTCTGCTATGCTTGAGCCGGAAAACTATTAGTCTTAACTATACTCCATTTAGCCCTAAATGAAACACAAACACATATATCTGCTGGTTGCGATCTTTACGCCAAGGATATCAAATTACGAAAAAAGAGAAAAGTTCTTTTAGACTAGGTTTGTGTATCTCTAAATCTCATTTTATATTCCCAAACTGTGCAAAAATAAAAATATATACTCTATGTTTTCCTCTAACAAAACTCATATTACTCAATAGATAAACTGAAAATATACATTCAATGGAATTCACAAATCTAAGGCCTCGGTAATCTTAAGCTGTTTGCTCATGGTATCCAGGACATAACCATCCTTACTCATGTCCGACCGCCATCTGTCGTGTCTTTTGAGACAACGGTCATTAACTCCTGCATTTGCTGCAGTTGTTACACCTCTTGATCTGAGTGAATGCAAACCGAAATTACCCCCAGGATTCACAGATTTTAATTTTTCTACAATTACCGTATTTACCGTATATTTCCGGACACTTTTAATTAATTACTTTTGTCAGTGTCCGAATAATTAGGAATATTAATTAATTCTTAAAAAGTGGTGTCCGAAAATTTAGGTTTTATTTTGCCAAAATGGACGATTTTTTTGATTTTTTTATGGACCCATAGCCTCATTTTATCTCACCGATGTGATTGTGCAGCTGATCACGTTTGCACATTTCGTAAATTAATCTGAGCAAACTGGGAATAACATCAATTATTGGTCCCAGTAACAAAGCAGTGCTAATTGTTATGTGCTCGATTTTAATTGTTCCGGCATGCGTTCGCGCTCACCATTGGTGGAATATTAATTAGGTGTAAAGGCTGACCAATCGGAGATCGCGTATCAGTGGCGCAGATTAACTCAACCCAGATTAACTAAATTGTTACAGCACTGCCCCACGCAGCGCATGTACACAAATGTGTACGTGACAACTGGCCTTGTTTCGCAAAGTCATAATTGAGCCAGTGCATGAGATAATCAACTTCATTATATAACTGAGATTTTCGCCGAGAATGATTTGACTTTTTTCTGCAAATATATCGGAAAGTTGATTACATTTTCAGAGCAAATGCGTAATAATTACTAATTTAATATTCGTCAACATTCGATATCGTTTACAGAAAATGTACACTATTATCAGATTCATCTTCGTCGAAAATCTCACGTGATAAGCCTGATTACCTCTGAACTGGCGCAATATTATAACGCGTCGGGCAAACATGTCTATACAGGTCTGTGGTGTTGAAAGGGTGAAAACTCTGTGCGTACTCAAACCCACAGGTGGAATAGTCGGACGTGTGACACAAGAAAATGACCATTACAAAAATATCCACTTGATCCGTTCTATTATTAACGTCATGTACAGTACGATACCAGGTGGGTGGGATAATGGGATTTTTTAAATAGGAATTTATTTTGGTGTCATGGGTCCGAGTCTTCCACCTGTGCTCACCATAGGAGTAAACACAGTTTTCAACGCACGAGCTTGTCACGTGACGTTGCAGCTGATGGAACAGGATATCGGTCATTGGGTCATTGCGTCATCGAATGCCTTTATGTTTTGAAATGTTACTGATTGGTCAACACGCCTTTTGATGTCCCACAGACGTCGCCGACGAACGTGCGACTTTCATCATCGCATCACGGGAAAATCATGCAGTAACCCATTTCATGCTCAGGATACGCTTATGTTTGCGGACAAATATTTTCCTTCTATGCACTCAGAAGTATATGCCGCGACCACCATTTAATCCGTCTCGTCGAGACGGTTCAAATGAGTGGTCACATCGTATACTTTCATTGAGAAATAACAAAAATAATAAAAAAAAATTTAATAATTTCATACCCGTAAATGTGTATTCCGAAAGGAATGGATTAAAAAAAATCTGGATTATATGCAGATCTTGTCGCCATATTTCGCCGATATTGATTTTCAACCATATTTTCCGTAAATGGTGTTTTTCAGTTGGCACAAAATTCAGAGTTCATGCGGTGGGATTATGCTTTCAAATTCGAATAAATTAATCTAATCAGGGTCACAGCTAGTATATCACTTTTCTTGCTATATACACAGTATAGCAGCTTCTGTGTAAGTGTGTATCGCCACAGGGAAGCCGACACACGCCCTAGGCGTTATCGATCGATGAAATGTTACAATTTAGGATTAGTCCAGTGAAGAAAACAGGCGGATATAGCACGGTTCGGATAAGCAACACGGAAGGTTGTATGTCGCCGGACTTCCGTGTACTAACGGGGTCGCGCGTGTACTATAACATAACGTAATATAGTAAACAACTTTAATTAAAAATGTTTTTATTATACCATTCTGGCCTATACGGTGCCGCGGAAAGTAAGCGCGAAACAGGAAATGTCAATTTGAGCTACAACAACAACAACTTTTATGGGCGCACTTGCCTATTTTCGTGTCCGAAAATTTACGATTTGAGAATATTATCAAATGTTAGCTTGTCCGAAAATTAAGAGTACATGAAAATAATTAATTTTCTACAAAATGACCTTGTCCGAAAATAAAGGGTGTCCGGAAATTTACGGTAAATACGGTACTTCCCTTGCCCTTGTATAACTGAGCTTTTCGTTTCTTTCTAACAATTTACAAATGCCACGTGATCTATACGCCGGCCGAAATAAAAAACATTCGGATTTGGCCGTTAAACCTGCCACAGACATGTACCTTTCGAGCATGGAATATGGACAAGCCACTGTGCGACCTTTCGCAATTACGAACTCATTGCCCTTCCTGTATTTCTTAATTCGTATTTTAATACAATGCCCATCAAATGTAATATGTCTTCCGTACATAAATCACTGAGCTCATCATAATGCAAAAAACCTGCATATCCAACCAAAATCATGGACAAATCTCTTCACATTAACAAATCTGAATCGCCAATGTGTTTTTCGCATAAAACAATTAGCATAAAACAATTAGCATATCAGTAGCCGATTTCATCAAAATTGCAAAGTATACTTATCTAGCAAAGTATACTTTGAGGGAGAAATTTTAAATTTTAAGATAAATTTATTAATTTTTATTATACTGAATTTATTACATTATCACAGCCATTTTGGCTGTGATAATGTAATAAATTCAGTATAATAAAAATTAATAAAAGTGTACTTATCTAGCAAAGTATACTTTGAGGGAGAAATTTTCAATTTTAGGATAAATTTATTAATTTTTATTATACTGAATTTATTACATTATCACAGCCATTTTGGCTGTGATAATGTAATAAATTCAGTATAATAATTCTGCATACTTTTAATCATCAAATATATGCAGTAGTTAGTTCTATATGAAATAAGCATTTCAGGAAAAATAAATGACCTCAAAATATACTTTGCTAGATAAGTATACTTTGCAATTTTGATGAAATCGGCTACAGAATTGACAACATCCTTCTTTACAACAGTTGTAGATCTTAATCGCTTGTTCATTTATCTACTTGTTATTCCGTTTAATGTTATTCCTGAGGAAAAAGAACCATGGACACTAAAAAAAGAGATATAGTACAAGTGCAGTAACAAAGTTTATCCAGGAGAATTTTGTGATCAGCAAGATCAAATGCTTTACAAAAGTCAACTAAAATACACCCTACTAATTTACCCCGATTTATTGCTTATAGAAAGTTTTCAAGAAGAACAATTAACGCTGATTCTGTCGAGTACGAAATCCACTCTGGGTTTGATGCAATAGTTTAAACGTTCTTAAATATTCCATAAAATGTTTCTGAACCCATTTTTCAATTAATTTTTAAAGCGTCGGCAAAATTGATATCGGACGATAATTATTTACTTCGTCTTTTGCACCGATTTTATACAGGGGATGTACTTTTGCTTGTTTCCATGCACTGGGGAACATAGAACTAGTGAAACTCATATTTACTACATATGTAATACTTTTCGAGATAGCGATGGCAGATAATTTTAACAATCGTGGCCCTATATATTAAATCTAGTCCAGTAGATTTTGATATGTCTAATGATGTTAAATACCTTTTTATGAATATTAATCAATGGAATGTTAAAATTATAATTTTGCGGTGTATGTTCGTTTACAAAATTTTTAATATGATCAAAATTTGATTCTGGAATGGGACCTTTAAGATTTGATGCTATAGTGGAAAAATATTCGCCATATGTGTATTTTCTGTGCATAGCTGACCAGTTAACTCTTTATACCTTACACTGTTCCAATTTACCATCATGTTTTGATGCACCAAATTCTTTGAATAATTTCCAGATAGTACGAGGGTCGACCATCCTTGCCTTCTTCAATTTTAGATTTATACAAATCCGTTTTAGATTTTCTATTAAAGCTGATACTTTATTATATGAATGAATGGCCTTTTTGTGGAATTTATCGGGGTATAAACTTGGAAAAGTCGCGGGAATACTGGACGAAGCGATAAAAAATTACAATTTTCTAAAAAAAAAAAAAAAAAAATTATTTTTTTTTTATTTCTTTTCGAAAATTGTAATTTTTTTAAGGCCTCGTCCAGTATTCCCGCGACTTTTCCAAGTTTATATCCCCGATAAATTCCACAAAAAGGCCATTCATTCCTTATAATTCCAGCATTTGAAATAAATTCATCAAGAAAATGTGTTTATTTTCCGTTTTCTTAAGAATTATTTTAACTGCGCCTCACGGTTACGGAAAGTAGTTCGGCATGGGAGTTTACTGGGATATAAATTTTGGACAGAGACTTGCTACTGGCCAATCAAATGTTAGGGAATTGTGTAAATATTTTTGTGCTGGAATTATTTCATAATAATTTGTATTCCAGCACAAAAATATTTACACAATTCCCTAACATTTGATTGGTCCGTAGCAAGTCTCTGTCCAAAATTTATATCCCAGTAAACACTCACGCCAAACTACTTCCCGTAACCGTCGGGCGCAGTTAAAATAATTCTTAAGAAAACGAAAAATAAACACATTTTCTTGATGAATTTATTTCAAATGCTGGAATTATAAGGAATGAATGGCCTTTTTGTGGAATTTAGCGCAGATATAAACTTGGAAAAGTCGCGGGAATACTGGACGAGGCCTTCCGGCCTTCGTCCAGTATTCCCGCGACTTTTCCAAGTTTATACCCCGATAAATTCAACAAAAAGGCCATTCATTCCTATATAAAATTTCGGATGATAGCCAATCAGGTTGTATTTTAGTTTTAATCCTGTGTATCCGCAAAGGAGCGTGAGTGTTAACCACGTTAACAAACAGTGTCGAACATGCGTCAAGAATGTCATCAATATGATTAAAATAATGTACAGTTTCCCATTCAATGGCGTTTAAATCATTAACAAATGCTATTTCATCAAAATTCTTAAATGATCTATACTTGATTTCATGATGCGCGTGTTTTCTAGGTATGTAATTTAGCTTCTATTACAGAAAATTGCACAGTGGTCACTGATATTTAATTAACACTAATTTGCGAAATATGTTCTTCATGGGTTATGTAGATGTGATCAATTAACGTGCGTGAGCTATCTGTTACACGAGTAGCCTCACTAATTAACTGGCCCTAAAGGCCCAACGCGTGAATGTAATTTGACCATTCTCTATTAGTGGTATCGCATAACAAGTTTTTATTTACATCTCCTAATAAAATTATTTTCTTTCCTACCTTCATTGTATTGTCCATTAATTGTTCAAACCTGTCCATTCTACTTTGGAGTGCGGGGGTCTGTATAAACAATTCCTACTAAAAATGACTTGCTTTTTTCGGGAGTAATTTCCAGCCAGATACATGATATATTAAACATTTCTATGTCATCCGTACGCGTTTCAATTACACCATCACGAACATAGACCATTAACCCCTCACCTGCATTGTCAATATTGTCTTTACGAAACAGAGTTTGAAATCCGTCTATCTTAAATAAACCTGTAGTTTTGTGATCTTTCAGTTTAGTCTCACTTGAGCCGAAAATATGCAGATTTATATTTTCGTTTGATTTTAACATATATTTAATTTTTTAAAATTTGCTAAGATTCCGCGCACATATACGCTGTATATTTAAATAACCAATGTTAAACCCTTTCTTGCTTAAATTTAGATTAAATACATTTGTGGATTCATTTTCTTTGTTGTTTTGCATATACGTTGGCGACTCAATGGCGAGCGTAATGTATTTGTAGAAACATTAGCACATATATTGTTACCGCATGTTTTGACATGTCGCGTAATTTCACAAACGTTCATATGCTGTGCTAAATTACCACCTGATTGACAATCATTGGTAATTGTAGGAGTGTCTAATTCATTTATTTCGATAGTGTCCAGGGAAGTGTAGCCTATATATACTTGATTGCAGGTGCACCTAATTTCATTACACACAGAGCACATTTCATGTATTTGATCAAATCTATTATGTAATGTTATGTGTCCGCCTACATTCCACAACATGACATTAATGCCTAAATGCTACCTATTTAGACAGTCTGCAATTTTGTGACCAGCTAAACGACAAATAGATTCCCCATAGCTAAAATTGTAAACAACTAATGGAGCAAATGCATCCTATATCAAAATATATAATTTCTGCATAATTTACGTAGAGTCTTGGCTTTGACATATGTTGCTGCAAAATATTCAGCTTATGTGGTCAGAAGTATATTAAATATTTTATTTTTATTTTTGTTATTTCTCAATGAAAGTATATGTTGTGACCACTCATTTGAACCGTCTCGATGAGACGGTTCAAATGAGTGGTCACAACATATACTTTCATTGAGAAATAACAAAAATAAAAATAAAATATTTAATAACTTTCATATCCATAAAGATGTATTCCGAAAGGAATGGGTTAAACAAGTTTACTGAATTCATAAGAAATGAGGCTGCTCAACAAATTTAACCCGTCTTATAGGGATGGGTTGTGGCCTAGGGGTTAGAACACCTGACTTCAAAGGTTGAGGGTTCAAACCTTGTATAAGGCATCAAAAAATACTTTTATAGTATTTCCATACCACTGGTCTGCCGATGAGATTTTAAACTGTGGTCCCGTCTCTATATGACCTTAGCTGTTGCTGGGACGTTAAACACATTCACTTTCACTTTAAACTGTGGTCCCGTCTCTATATGATCTTAGCTGTTGCTGGAATGTTAAACCCATTCACGTTCACTTTTCACTAACCCGTTTTATGCGATAAATGTGTCCATTGCAGATTCTCGGTTTCGACATTTTACTGTTGCACAACTTACGGCCGATGTTGCTGGAGATTAACGGCAGCCCGAGCCTGAGGATAGACGCGGAGGTCGAGGTCGCGCCCGGGGTCACAGACTATATCCCCAGCCCCAAGGACGAGTCAGTCAAACTTCCGCTAATACGAGACACTTTGTTGCTGGTCGCGCCGAGGAATAAAATTAAATATATTCAAAGGTGGGTTGTGCTTGTATGAGATGACTTTTAAAAGGTCTATATCCTCATTACTCTGTTTATTATTCACCTACAAACGATGTTCATGTTTAGGTGGTGGGTGGGGTATATAGAAGTCAGCTTGTCTGTAGGTCGGTCAGTATGTCTGTTGGAAATTTTACTTCCGCTTAATATCTTTTAACCAGTAAATGGATTTTAAAATGGTTTGCTACAAATTTTTGCCTTGCATGAGGAGATGATGTGTCACATTCAACACTCACTTACCTACATCCAATTTCAAGGTCACACTTAGAGGTCATCAGTAAAAAAAAATGTATATCTTATGCACAGGAATCAAAATTTCATGACCATTTTTTACCAATGAATAGAATTTCAAATGATGTGGCACAAGTGTTTGCCATGATGAAATGATGTGTCTCTTTTAATAGCCACATACCCAGTTCTAAGGTCAAGTTCACACTTAGAGGTCAAAGGGAAAAAATGGGCATGAAATTTTGATTATGACCTTTGATACTCTTTCTAATATTAACCCTTTTCAACATCACATGCCTGTATAGTTGTATTGGCAAAACGTGGAGATCCAGATGAGCCGGCTCGTGACGAGCCGTCTCATCAGGATCTGCACTTTTTGCGAGTAATTTTCACATTTTTGAGAACAAAAACACCCCCGTTTTCATAAATAGACCAGTGTGAAACTATTTTGTGACAGTTGGATTGGTTGCAAAATTAACATATCAAAATCCATTCCAGTTATTTATGGATGAAATGGTTAAACCTGTTCATGTGTCAAAGCGATGTTTGTGGGGGTATTATGGTTACTCCTGTGATAACTCTTAGGTTCCTACTGTTACATGTAGGTCACACATTGTTACTGATCGCTCCGAGGAGTAAGATTACGGAGCCCAACAGAGGACAGAGAATTATTTTTTTTATTAATTCGTTCCAACAAAATAACAATTTGTTCCCGCAATTTAACAATTTGTTCCCACGAATTAACAATTTGTTCCCACAATTTAACAATTCGTTCCCACAAAATAACAATTTGTTCCCACTATAATTAATTGTTAATTCGTGGGAACGAATTGTTATATCGTGGGAACGAATTATTAATTTGAGGGAACAAATTGTCAAATTGAGGGAACACATTTTCATTTCGTGGGAACGAATTGTTGATTCGAGGGAACAAATTGTTATATTGTGGGTACGAATTGTTAATTCGAGGGAACAAATTGTTAAATTGTGGGAACAAATTTTTATTTTGTGGGAACGAATTAATAAAAAAAAACCCATGTCCTCTGCGGGGCTCTGTATAAGATACATACAAAGATGCTTTGTTGTATACATGCAGTCACATGTATATTGAACACATATTTATAGCAAGGTTCTGAGGGCGTTTCACTAAACTTCGTACGACTAAAATATTTGTAAGTGCAAAATTATGATAGTCTGTAAATTTCACATTAACAATGTTTTCTTGTAAACAATTATTGGATTTACATTTATTGAGCATAGGCTGCATATGCAGCCTATGCTCAATAAATGAAAATCCATCAATTGAAATTTCCAGACGATCCTAAGTTTGCACTTACGAACATTTTAGTCGTACAAAGTTTAGTGAAACGGGCCCTGATGACCGAGTGACCTTGTTTTAACGTGATTTGACTGTATTTGGTGAAAATTGGTATTTCCATGTAGATTGTACTGTATTTGTGAGGTCTAAAATTAAATACATACAATGTTGGGTTGGTAATACTGTATGAAATATAAAAAATAATTTTTTTTTTTCACATAGAAGTCGTCTTAAAATTCAAATATCTGTTTTATGCAATTATATTGCCAAAAGTACATCAGAAAATTACATAGCCCCGGGGTCGTTTACTACGGCAGAATAAATACGGTATGCTACATGTATATTCTTATACAGGAGAAAAATGAAAAAGGCTCGAAGGTAAACACAGCACCATCTACAGCTTGGGGGATCACGTGTTTCCGAACGGCGTGTCATCATGTTTTTTAGATGTGTTTACAGTAGATTTTCATTAATATCTTTCATTAGAATGACATATATTTACATAAATATACCACAGCAAATGCGGTACACATTGCCCTTTATTGTATAGGTGGCTTTAACTCTTTGCATGCTAGCGGCGAAAATATCCGCCAAACGAATTAGGAGTATATGTTTTATTTCTCTCTGTAAATATGTCTTGAAATTTCATTAGAATTGTGTCCTCCGGACACAATTCTAATAAAATTCCAAGACATATTCATGACATTTATAAGGGGAAATAAAAGAAAATATAATGAATTGTCTTCTGCTATTTTTGAACTATTTATAGCCCACAAATTTCCCAGCATGCAAACATGCAAAGAGTTAATCTCATAATTCTGTGGTTTTGACAAAGAATCGGTTACCGTAAATGTAAATACAAACTACAGTATGTCAATGTATGAAATAAGCGCTACTCGATTCTTTCACAGCACCTATAAAACACATTATGCCATTGTATTTGGTGCGTTACACATCATCAAAATCCGTCCGTTTGTTAGGAAGATTTTAAAGAAAATTTGCTGTAAAAATGACGCCATGGATTACGTCATGTAGGAAAATCGGGTTCGGAACCACGTGATCCCACACCCAGATTTAGCTGCCACACCCAGATTTAGCTGCCACAGACATTAGTACACACACATGTAGCGTTTCAAGTATATTTGATTGTGTATTATATATATGTAATATAGTGTATTCATATTATCTGTGGCTGTGACTGGGGATATAGGGCTTATGGGATGTGTGACCAGTGTAGCTCCTGATCAAACAGCACAATCCTGTAGCAGGATAATGATCTACAGTCTACACTCGTGGATGGTTGGTCGGGCGAACGCGATGGCATACATTATTGGATTCCTTATAGGAATCACAATTTGCCTGGTTTGGCCCTCAGGTACATTTTTATCTTTGGCTCTTTTGTTACCTGGGAGTTGAATTGGGTTATTGGCCATTATAAAAGTAGTATGATTATTACTGATCCTACTGGGGCCAAGTGATTCTGGTGTGGCGAGGACCTGGCATCAGATCAGGATTATTTTGATTTCAAGGCTGAATATGTACTTTTTTGTCGCGCCCGTTTGCGGATAGCGCGATATAGTCAGTACGTATGTATGTGCGTCCAGATTTGCGTTAAATTTTTTACATATGTTATATCTCTGCAACTTCATCGATTGACTTGAAACTTCATATGCAAGTTTATCATCCTCCAAATACACTTCCTGACAATTTTTCTTATGATATATACTATAAACTTTGTGACGCTTTATCTGTATACAGCATAACATAACTTCTTGACGCTTTTTCTCAGCGCTAATTAGCGAGAAACTTTGTGACGCTTTTTTCTAAGTAAAATGTATGTATCAATCGATTTTCTGATGCTTTTTAGCCAGGTTTTTGAAAAAAAAACCAGGCTATTGGATTGGTGAAAGCCGGGCGGGCGGCGGGCGGCGGGCGGCGGGCGGCGGGCGGCGGGCGGCGGGCGGCGGGTGGTGTCCACAATCAATGTTAAGTTTTCGTGTTTGAGTCCATTTCTTTCTTACTGTACCTCATAGGACCAACAAACTTTCACAGCTTCATAACCAAGGGGTGCCCACCACATATCACTATCCAACATATACCTTTTTTTGAACTTGACCCATTTTTTACCTTGTGACCTATTATTTCTATGTAATTGACTTAGCCATTTTCAACGTTAACTTTTTAACGTACGTCTGGTTAAAGTTTTTTGGTTAAAGTTTTTCGTTATACTATATCTCTGCAACTGCTTCACCCATTACCTTGATACTTCACATGGGTGTTTATCATCATTGTCGTGCCCGCTTGCGGAAAGCGCGATATAGTCGGCATTTTGGCATTCCGTACGTCCGTGTGTCCGGTTAAAGTTTTTTGGTTAAAGTTTTTCCATCTACTATATCTCTTTTTTTTAGTGTCCATGCCGCGCCCCAAGGCGCGACATGCAGGCCACGGCCATCTAGTCTACAAAAAGTGGGTATAATTATGTTATACAAGTGTCTATGCTTGGACAAAATCTGGCCTTCGTGGCATTGCCTCGTTTCTTGTTCTATCTAACACAATATTTAAATTACAATTATTATCTTTATTATTGTAATATTTGTTATTAAATACGTAAAATAATGTTCTTGATGCTTCCTGACATCTCTTATCGCTTCCTAACGCTTCGTGTCACTTCCTGACGCTTCATGTCGCTTTTTAGTGAGACCCTACAGGACTGCAATAGGGTGACACAAGAAAACAAGACAATTCAGTAGCGTTTTATTAGGGGGGGGGGTGGATTAATTGATTGAATGGCAAACTGCAGACTGTGCAGACTGCCCCATTTCTCCAGTCACAGCCACATATTAGTAAAATTATGTGTGCAAGTATATTTGATTATATATATCGTCACAGGTGGAAGACTGTGACCTGTGACACCAAAAAAAATGCTCATTGCAAAAACCCATTACCCCACCCACTTGGCCTTATACAGTACTATCTTCTATACTAAATGGATTTTTTTTGTAATGGTCATTTTTGTCCCCCCTGCATTAGCAGAAGCGGGACATAGGCATAGCTTTTCTGTCGGCGGCGGCATCAACATTTCACGTTAAGTTTTTGCATTTAGCTCAGTTTCCAGAAAACTATAGTCCTACGACCTGCACACTTGGTATACATCAACACTGTGGTGTAACCATCTCACACAGAGGGAGCCCATGTGACCTTCACCTAGTTTTCATGGTTCATTGACCTACTTTTCACATGCATTCAACGTTAATTTTTTGCATTTAGCTCTGTTTCTGAAACATAACGCTCAGGTTAATTTATTGTAACTTCTGTTTCCCTCAATGGATTATTGTAAATATTCAGTTCTGATTTTGGGATTTTCCCCCCATTTGTACATGTACTTGAACATATGGGATTTAGTACTAAACCCATTGACCCGGCCTTAAATGACCTTAGCTGTTGATAGGCCGTTAAACCCCAACAAACAAAGAAACAAACACATGCATTCAACGTTAATTTTTTGCGTTTGGCTGTGTTTCTAAAACTTAACGCTCAGGTTAATTTGTTGTAACTTCTGTGTCCGTCAATGGAATGCTTTAATATTCCATACATGCATTTGAAACAACATTCCGCATCATTCTGCAGAAAGCCCATGGTGCCCGCTATCCCCAAAGGTCAAGGTCACGGGCTTAGAAAATTCCGGGTTTGGAAAACTTAACACTCGGTTTAATTTTTTACAACTTCTGTTTCCCTTGATGGAATGCTTTAATACTTCTTAGGTGGAAACTATAGCAACATCCGGCATGATTCTACAGAAAGCCCATGGTGCCCGCTAACCCCAAGGTCAAGGTCACGGGCTTAGAAAATGCTCAGTTTAATGCTTTGGTTAATTTATTGTAACTTCTGTTTCCCTTGATGGAATGTTTTAATAAATTTAGCATCAGTGCCTGGAGATACATGTCGTTGGCGGCATTCTTGTTTGTGTTTAGCTGTGTTAGTTGGAAAATAAGTGTTTTGGTTTCAATTTATTATCCCCTCGCATAGCAAAAAGGAGATATAGGGATGCAAAATCTGTCCATCACAAAAATTAACATTGGGGTTAATCTGCAATAACTTTTGTTTCCATTGATGGAATGCTTTAATATTTCATAGGTGCATTTGTAACATCATCCTGCATCATTCTACAGAAAGCGGTTGGTGCCCGCTAACCCCAAGGTCAAGGACTTAGAAAATATTTTGTTTCAAAGACTTTACACTTCATTATAACTTCTCTTTCCCTCAATGAAATTCTTTAATATTTCATAGGTGTATTTTTAACCACATCTCACATCATTCTTCAGAAAGCCCATGGTGCTCACTAACCCCAAGGTTATTACAAGCTCCTGGTGTACTATCAAACTGCGCCAGGCGGGACATCTTGCTCCGCGGAGCTCTTGTTTTTTGTGGCACAGGTCCGAGTCTTCCACCTGAAAACATGGTTTGACAGCACTTCAGAATCATTTCCATTGGAAATGATTCTACAGTGCTGTCAAAACATGTTTTTTGCGTATATCATGTGCATATGTAGTGTGTATAGTTAGTTTAACACGTACAATTTTCTTCATAAAAACATGGTTTGATAGAAAAGATTCTAAAGCGCTGCCAAACCATGTTTTTGATGAGAAAAATGGAAAATAAAATATAAACAGACAACACATGTTATTAAAAAAATAAAAAATAAATAGCAAGTGAATTACCATACACATATTATAAACCAGAGCTCTAGATATGTTGCGTATTGGCGTATTTTACGCACTTATTTGACCAAATTACGCATTGATTATCAACAGTGGGAGTACAAAATACTTACAGCAATGTGAAATTGATTGTGCATTGATTTTCATATTGAGTAGTGAAAATACTGTAATAATGTTGAAATTTACTTAGTAAAATAAGTGAATTTTTAATGTTGTTTTATTTTTTTATGCCACCGGGTTTGGACCGTCCGTCCGTCTGTCCGTCCGTCCGTCCGTCCGTCACACTTTTCGGTTAACCACTTTGTGACAGTTTCTCAAATATGCTGCAGGTGGCATCCGCGTTCGACAGACGCATTTCTTGTTATCATTTGTTCCCTATTTAATAAGGAAGAGAATCAATAATACATTTGTAAAAGTAAAATATGCATGGAATTTCAAATCTGGGGGTATAATATATCTTTAGATCTGGAGCTCTGATAAACTGACAGTCCACAGACAATAACTTGCAACTTGTTTACAAACAAACCGGTCGTAAACAAAACACAGAATAGGTGAGCCAGGTAAACATACCCATGCCACAGGTAGAAGTCTCTGACCTGTGACACAAAAAAATGCGCATTACATCAAAGACTTGGTCTCATACAGTACTATCTTCTATACCCACTTGGTCCATACAGTACTATCTTCTATTATAATAGAAGATAGTACTTTATCCCGTCAACACAGTGCGTATGTGCCGTGAAACACGGTGCCATGAAACATTTTTGATATCCCAGTCAATACTATTTTTGCATTTTACAGCCATTTGTAGGTGTTGACGGGATAAATAGAATAGTAGGTTAGTGCCGTGAATGGGAAAAAATATCTGGCGCAGCACGGAAACGGGATGTGCTCGGCAGAGCCTCGCCCATCCCGTTTCCTGAGCCTTGCCAGATATTTTTTCCCATTCACGACACTAACCTACTATTCTCTATGTATGAGACCAAGTGGGTGGAGTAATGGATTTTTTGTAATGGGCATTGTTTGTGTGTGTCAGGTCCGAGTCTTCCACCTGTGACCCATGCATGTATTCCTTTGCAATACTGAATTTGAGATTTGTCACCAAGTCATAGCCAGTCGAGGGGTTCGAGTGACAGATAACAAAGACGGCGGCCCTGAGTTCGGATCTTAGTTGCTCAAGTAATCTTTTTTATATTTTATTACTTATTTTTTCTTTTTGTATTTGTTACTATTGCACTTTGCATTAACTTCATGAGATTTGTATGTAGAAAGTTAGTCTCACTTTGGAGATATCTGATAACTAAAATTAACCCTTAGACCGCTACCCACAACAATTGTCGTCTGCTGTTGCTTTTATATCTTGCCTTGTTTCTCAATAAAAACATGGTTTTACAGCACTTTAGGATTCTGAGGGATGGATCGTGGCCGAGGGGTTAGAACACCTGACTTCCAATCCATAGGTTGTGGGTTCAAACCTCGCCTAGGGCATCAAAAATACTTTCATAGTATTTCCATCCCACTGGTCTGTCAGATGAGACTTTAAACTGTGGTCCCGTCTCTATATGACCTTAGCTGTTGGTGGGACGTTAAAACCTTTCACTTTTTTTTCAGGATTTTTTGCAGGATTCAAAGCATGTTGTAAATTATTCTAAAGTGCTGTCAAAGCATGTTTTGATGATAGAAATAGAAAATAGAAAATAAACAGCAGACAACAAAAAAAACAAGATAGCGGTCTAAGGGTTAATGCACATTTCATGTGTGTCCATCATTTGACATTCCTGCAGTACATGAAGTACTGTCTGTTCCACGTTTTGCTGCCGACAAACATTTGGCCATTAAGCACATTAAATCTAAAAAATATTTAAAAATAAGTCCTTTTTTTATCAATAACAAAAAAGTCACCCTCCCCAAAAAAAATTATTTGATGAAATTCCATCAAATATTGATTTTATTTGAAATACCGATTTTCCTATGGGAATTTAACATGGGGAGTCAATTTCCAAAATTTTGGAAATTGACTCCGAAATCTGACGAGATAGCTTGAAAATGATGTAATTAAGAAAACAAAAGTTAGATATTGAAAATCGGTCCACAAATAAAAAAAATATTTGAACAAAATCTATTTTTGGCCCCATGTTAAATTCCCATAGGAAAATCGTTTGTCGGCAGCGAAACGTGGAACAGACAGTAGAGTATGTTCTCGCCGATCATGGCACATTGAGGTTATACATGTACCGGATAGCAATAATGAAACCTTCCTCTTCAACCAATCCTAAAATGAATACAGTGATATTGAGTGGGTCCTGGTTGGTCAGGCGAACACGACGGCGTAAATTAACGGTAGGACTTCCTCCTTATAGGAATCACGAAATTGCCTGATTTGACCTTCAGGTATGTTTTTATCTTTGGCTCTTTTGTTACCTTGGTTGTTGAATTGGGTTATCAACATAAATATTAGATCCTCTATTTATCCCACAGGTGGAAGACTCGGACCTGTGACACAAAGAAAATGACCATTACAAAAAATCCATTACCCCACCCACTTGGTCTCATACAGTGCTATCTTCTCTAATAGAAGATGGTACTGTACGAGACCAAGTGGGTGGGGTAATGGGATTTTTTTCATAGGCATTTTTTTTGGTGTCATAGGTCCGAGTCTTCTACCTGTGATTTATCCATTTCACAACTAATCATTCTTTATGCAGGTACAGTACAGCTTCAGTCAGCTTCAATTTATGACGATGTGCTTACGCAAATACCAGTAGCCGATTTCACCAAAATGTCTGAAGTAATCATTTATTTCCCCCGAAATGCATTATTTCATGTAGAACTTACAACTGCATATATTTGACATTTTGATGATTAAAAGTGTGCAGAATTATTATACTGAATTTATTACATTCCACCCACTTGGTCTCATACAGTGCTATCTTCTCTAATAGAAGATGGTACTGTACGAGACCAAGTGGGTGGGGTAATGGGATTTTGTTCATAGGCATTTTTTTTGGTGTCATAGGTCCGAGTCTTCTACCTGTGATTTATCCATTTCACAACTAATCATTCTTTATGCAGGTACAGTACAGCTTCAGTCAGCTTCAATTTATGACGATGTGCTTACGCAAATACCAGTAGCCGATTTCACCAAAATGTCTAAAGTAATCATTTATTTCCCCCGAAATGCATTATTTCATGTAGAACTTACAACTGCATATATTTGACATTTTGATGATTAAAAGTGTGCAGAATTATTATACTGAATTTATTACATTATCACAGCCGAAATGGCTGTGATAATGTAATAAATTCAGTATAATAACAATTAATAAATTTATCCTTAAATTGAAAATTTCTCCCTCAAAGTGTACTTAGCAAGATAAGTATACTTTGCAATTTTCGTGAAATAGGCTACATAATCTTACATTTGTGATCATCTAATAGGATATTTATTAAACTTGTTGACTGATTTCATAAGAAACTTGTTTTAATAGTAGTAATAAATGTAATACACAACTTATTTCGTTTTTACTTTTCAGCTTTAAGTTTCATATGAAATCAGTAAGCTTGTTTAACAATATATATTTCACTTATTGTTACTTATTATTATTATAATTTCTTTGCAGCTTGAAGCGACGTCGTATCAGACGGGAAAAACGTCGTATCCAACGGGAGGTGGCGGAACAACGCCAACGAGAATACGAGTTAAATCGTCTACCGACGCAAACGGAACTGAACGGTGTCATTCACGTTGAGACAAACCACCCTAGGAGCAGCATAGTCATCATTCGTTCCACAGAGGATGAGAAAAAACAGTCAAACGAGATCCCGTTCTTGTCTGGCATCGATAACTACACATACAAAACTCATGACTTCGACGAAACTACCGAGGGTGAAAACGACGGTGGTGTATTAAACGAAATTACCGAACAGTACTCTGTTCGAGAACATTGTGGTGAAACGGAGAACGGTTTGAACGATGGAAATAACAATGTTCACGAAGATTCCGCCAGGATTCCATCGTGTAGAAGTCGAAAGTCGCTGGACGATGAACAAGAGAATGAACCGAAATTCAACGACGGTGAAGGGAAGGAGAATGAAAATGAATCCGAGAATTCTGATGACGAACGAACGGACACTTGCGACTTGAGGGAGACTTGTTTAAAGCAATTATACCCAGATCCATTCAGGAAGAGATATGATCATCTACGGCTGTATGAGAAACTGGCCGAATTGTTCATGATCTGTCTCGGGATTCGAGCAACACAGCGACTTGGGCCGACGGGATTCAGGACGTTTGCGAGGTTTTTATTTTGTTCCATTATTGTTTGAGTAATTGAGTATTGTCACTCCATCATTTCTGAAGCAATTGGGTATTTCAACATTTTAATCAGGTAAAATAAAATCACACTACTGTTTACACATCAACAGACAGCAATTGTTGAATAGTTTGCTTCGAAATGAAAACATGTCTCGGCATTTCATTAGAATTGTCTCCTTGGAGACAATTCTAATGAAATACCAAGATGTGTTTTCATGGAAAATAAGCAAAACATGCTATATGTGTGGTTTGTTTATTGTTTTCTGCAGCATGATAAAGGTACCACAAAATTGTTATTGCTTTTTGATACTCGCTACTTCTGATTTCAATTGGGTTTTTGGCAATTTTAATTGGGTATTTAAGCAAATACGCAGCTTATCTGGAGCCCTGGGCCTTATTTAGGAAAATGGCTGAGAAATGGGACCCTGTGATTTTCATTTTCAGATATTAATGAGGTCTGGGTCTCCGGTATGGCTAGAAAGTGATGAAATCATGAACAAATTTAAACATTGGACCGCAATCAGTTTTCATATTACTTCACTAGTAAATAGTTTTAAATAGCATACACAGTGTGTTTGTTGTTTTTAAAGAACCACTCTCAAAACATTCATTCAGTATTGTAAGGAATAATCAGTCTTGTTTCATTTGCAGAAAGTGTCGACTACGGGACAAAGGGATCAGCAATGCAGCCATAGATATATTGTTTATCGACATGCAGAGGAAATGGGAACACGTGAACCCCGACCGCACCACAGGTCAGTCACCTTGACCCCTGACCCTGTGATGTTGGTCTCAGACCATGTCCGCATTACCTTTGACCCTGTCACCATGACTTGCCTCACCATCACCATGACCTTCACCCTGTCACCGTGACCCTTGACCCTGTCACCATTACCTCCGACCATGTCACCATGACTCGCTTCACCATGACCTTTGACCCTGTCACCATGAAATCCAACCATGTCACCCCTTGACCTTTGACCCTGTCACCATAACCTCCGACCCTGTCACCATGATATTTGACCCTGTAACCATTAACATGACCATGTCACCATGACTCGCATTGCCATAATCATAGACCTTAGACCCTGTCACTACGACCTTTGACCCTGTCGCCATTAGCTCAGACCATGTCACCATGACTCGCATCGCCATCACCATGGTCTTTGAATGTGTCACCATGACCTCCGGCCCTGTCACAATGACTCGTGTCTCTATCACCATGACCTTGAACTCTGTCACAGTTACCTCCAACCATGTCATCATTCATTTCACTACCATGACCTTTGACCTGTCACCATTATTTCCAGGTCTCGGGTTCCGCGGTTTCCTAGATGCGTGCCATGAAATCGCTCGCCGCAAGTTCAACACGGGCGATAAACTATCAACAATGGCAGAGTTCATCCATTACTGCGAACAGAACCTACTCGAAGACCAGAAAATCCAGACACGAAGCCTGCCTAAACTGCATTTGCGTCGTCAGGCCCGTCCTCATGGATTCCCCCGCCTAGCACCCATGTCCCACACCCCAGGGCATGAATTGACCGAGGAAACTCCGGAACCTGTCTCGAACCGTGACTCTGCACGCTACATACACCCACGATCTGCTGACGATGTCGACCACTTTCTACGTAAACATGGACAATTAAAGCCAGTGAAACGATTGCATCGGGGTCAGAGGTTAAAGTTTAGGAATGGAGCCGAGGCATAGGACATGGACAGATATTTTCATTGAAACATTTACATCGGGGTCAAAGTTTAACGTTTAGGAATGGCGCTGAGGCATAGGGCATTCACAGATAATGACAGACAACATGACCTCAGTTAGTTGGTCATGTGATCTACCCAGTTAGACTGGTCATGCGATCTACCCAGCTAGGCCGATCCTGTGATCTACTCAGCTAGACTGGTCCTGTGGTCTACTCAGTTAGACTGGTCCTGTGGTCTACCCAGTTAGACTGGTCCTGTGATCTACTCAGCTAGACTGGTCCTGTGGTCTACCCAGTTAGACTGGTCCTGTGATCTACTCAGCTAGACTGGTCCTGTGGTCTACCCAGTTAGACTGGTCCTGTGATCTACTCAGCTAGACTGGTCCTGTGGTCTACCCAGTTAGACTGGTCATGTCATATACTCAGACTGGTCTTGTGATCTACTCAGCTATATAGACTGGTCTTGTGGTCTACTCCGTTAGACTGGTCCTGTGATCTACTCAGTTAGACTGGTTCTGTGATCTACCCAGTTAGACTGGTCCTGTGATATATTCAGTTAGACTGGTCCTGTGATCTACTCAGTTAGACTGGTCCTGTGGTCTACTCAGTTAGACTGGTCATGTGATCTACCCAGCTAGACTGGTCCCGTGATCTACCCAGTTAGACTGGTCCTGTGATCTACCCAGTTAGAACTTAGACTGGTCCTGTGATCTACCCAGCTAGACTGGTTCCGTGATCTACCCAGTTAGACTGGTCCTGTGATCTACCCAGTTAGACAGGTCCTGTGATCTACTCAGCTAGACTGGTCCTGTGGTCTACCCAGTTAGACAGGTCCTGTGATCTACTCAGTTAGACTGGTCCTGTGGTCTACCCAGTTAGACTGGTCCCGTGATCTACCCAGTTAGACTGGTCCCGTGATCTACCCAGCTAGACTGGTCCCGTGGTCTACTCGGTTAGACTGTTGACTGGTCTTGTGATCTACTCTTGACAGTTAAACTGGTCATGTGGTCTACGCAGTTAGACTGGTTCTGTGGTCTACTCAGTTAGACTGGTCCTTTGATATTATGTAAGAAAACAATTATGAAACTAATTGGAAACAATAATGTGCTATTTGTATAAATGATTATATTACCTTATTGCCTTGTATACACAACTGCCTGCCTTAACCCTTACACCGCTATCTTAATTTTTTGTCGTCTGCTGTTCATTTTCTATTTTCCATTTTTATCATTAAAAACATGTGGCTGAGCCTGAGCTGTGGCACAGCTCATGCTCAGCAAATGAAGCTGCTTGATTACAGGCACGATAGTCTAGTAATCTGAAATAAAAATAAATTCAAATATTGGCAAGATTAGCGCAGGCAGTGATGTAGCAAACAGATTTGAAATACATTGCTTTCGAAGACAATGAACCTCATTGTTTTGCATATTTTTTCTTCATTTCTCATCCAAAATAATCATTGTGGTATCTCATGTGTTAGTGTTGCCTATTTCACCAACTTTGCAATGTACACTTATCTAGCAAAGTACACTTATCTAGCAAAGTACACTTATCTAGCAAAGTATACTTACTAGCAAAGTACACTTAAAACACTTATCTAGCAAAGTACACTTATCTAGCAAAGTACCTCTAATACACTTATCTAGCAAAGTAACTTCTAGCAAAGTAAATACTTATCTAAAGCAGTAACTTATACACTAAATCTTATCTAAAGTACACATATCTAGCAAAGTACACTACTTATCTAGCAAAGTACACTATACACTTATCATAGCAAAGACACTTATCTAGAAATTACACTATACACTTATCTAGCAAAGTACACTTATCTAGCAAAGTACACTTATAGCGACATTATCTAGCAAAGTACACACTAAATACACTTATCTAGCAAAGTACACGAAATACACTTATCAGCAAAGTACACTACACTATTCTAGCAAAGTACAAAGTACACTTATCTAGCAAAGTACACTTATCTAGCAAAGTACACTTATCTAGCAAAGACACTACTAGCAAAGTATACTTATCTAGCAAAGTATGCAAAGTACACTTATCTAGCAAAGTATACTTTGAGGGAGAAATTTTCAATTTAAGGATAATTTTTATTATACTGAATTTATTTGGTGATAATGTAATAAATTCAGTATAATAATTCTGCATTCTTTCAATCATCTAATATATGCACTGGTTAGTTCTATATGAAATACCGGGTAATGCATTTTTGGAAAAATAAATGATTACTACCATAAAGTATACTTTGCGAGATAAGTATACTGTGCAATTTTGATGAAATCGGCTACAGATCTTTACTAGCTTTTCATCAGTAGCTTGCTCACATTGATGGCTATCCACCATTCAGGTGACCTTGACCTACTTTATTGTGGGTGAGACAATCCCTGGTGATCGCAGTGTTGCTCTATGTATGTAACATGTCTGTGGCTGTGACTGGAGACATGGCGCTTATGTGATCTGTGATCGCTGTAGCTCCCGATTACATAGCACATGGCTGTAGCCTGATAACGATCTATATTGCTTGTTAGAAGCATCGCGGTTGTTTCATTGATGGAATGGCGAACAGTGCAGATCCTGATCAGACTGTGCGGATGCAGTGTCTCCAGTGACAGCCTCATATACACTCAGTATACCGAAGTATATTGTGGGGTATATAGTTTTAATATTTCCGTCCGTCCATCTGTTTATCCGTTCGTCCGTAAGATTTGCGTAATAAGGTTTTCGGGTGCCCATTATGTCTGCAACCGTATGTCGCATTGACTTGAAACTTCATTTACTATTTTATGATCATCCATATCTTCATTCTATTTCCCACCCATGTGGCTTTCATGCCAAGGTCAAGGCCAAATATGTGGTGGTCGGACCAGGCGACGGCCAGGGGTATCCGTGAGCCCCTGTTCCCTTGCTCTATTTAATCATGTGTCAATTTGAAATACCAAATGTGCCGGATATTTGTGAGTATGATCAGAGCTCCAGATAAGTTCTAAAGAGTATTATACACTCCGATTTCAAATTAAATTCGTATTTTACTTTTACAATTGTATTATTGATTTTCTTCCTTATTAGATCTAAATAGGGAACAAATGATGACAAATAAAACAAATTTAAAAATTCATTTATTTGAGCTGAAAAAAAAACAAACACTGTTTGCTTTTTTTTTCAGCTCAAAGAAGTAAATTTTCAACTTTATTACAGTATTTTCACTACTCAATTTGAAAATCAATGTGTATTTTCACATTGCTATGAGTATTTTGTACTCCCACTTTTGATAATCATTCCGTATTCTGCAAAAATAAGTGTGTACAGTGTGGGTGGTTGGTTGGGCGAACGCGACGGCGTAATTAATGGTAGGGTTCCTCCTTATAGGAATCACGATTTGCCTGGTTTGGCCCTCAGTAAACAGACCAAAAATATAGCATATTTTTCTTATTTTCCATGAAAACACATCTTGGTATTTCATTAGAATTGTCTCCAAGGAGACAATTCTAATGAAATGCCAAGAGATATTTTGATTTCGAAGCAAACTATTCAATAATTGCTGTCTGTTGATGTGTAAACAGTAGTGTGATTTTATTTTATCCAATTCAAATTTTTAAATGCCCAATTGTTTCATAAATGATCGAGTGAAAATATTCAATTACAAATTCCTTAAATCGGTGGTGGTCGGGCGAACGAGACGGCGTAATTAATGGTAGGGTTTCCTCCTTATAGGAATGATGATTGGCCTGGTTTGGCTCTCAGGTACGTTATTATCTTTGGCTCTTTTGTTACCTGGGAGTTGAATTGGGTTATTGCCCATTACAAAAGTAGTAAGATTCTTATTGATTCTACTGCTTTTGGGAGGGGACCAAGTGATTCTGGTGTGGCGAGGACCTGACAGATCAGGGTGGGTGGCAGGTGGGAGCACGCGATGGGTAATTTAACGATCGGGGTTCATCCTTACCTGAATCCCGACTGGAGACCTGGTTTGGCCCTCACATACGTCTTTGGCATTTTGTATGTAACAGTTGAATCTGGTTATACCCCTTATGTGAGTATTATGATATTCGAACCCATTTACCTGGCCTTACATGACCTTAGCTGTTGATAGGCCTTTAAACACTAATAAACAAACAAACAAACTGACAGATCAGGATTATTCTGATTTCAGGGCTGAATTTTTTTAATTTATTCTTTGTAAATACATGTACATGTATTCAGTTCTGATTTTGGGATTTTCCTCCCAGTTGTACATGTACTTGAACATGTACTTGAACATGTAATGTATGGGATTTAGTACTAAACCCATTGACCCAGTCTTAAATGACCTTAGCTGTTGATAGGCCGTAAAACCCCAACAAACAAACACACAAACGAAGTGTGTAAAATATGCCAATACGCACCTTATCTGGAGCTCTGTATGATACTAGGAAAGAAAGTGCCCTTCATAAGCTTATTGTGAAAAAAAGGACATGGTATAGCACTCTCTGTCTGTCCGTCTGTCTTGTCTGTCTATCAGTGTCACACTAAGCTTAACGTTGTTATGCCACTGCCATAGTGACGGGGGCATATAGCAGGGATTTCGCTGGCGATCGCCACTTTTGCAATTGGCGATAAAAATAAACAATTGGCGATAAAAAATTACAATTTTCGAAAAAAAATCGCCACTTCAAAATATTTATTTTTTATTTTCCCCAGCGGAATCCCTGATATAGCGTTTGCAGTGTCCATCCGCATGTACTTTCTTGTACATGTATGCCAGAGTTATACCCATATAAAAGAAGTAAGGTTAATAATAATACTATTCGATTCTGGGGCTGGGCAAAATGACTGGTGTCGTGAGGACCTGTAGCCGATCTCACCAACATTGCAAAGTATACTTTTCTAGCAAAGTATACTTTGAAGGAGAAATAATTTATTTTTCCCGAAATGCATTATTTTTGTCGCGCCCGCTTGCGGAAAGCGCGATATAGTCGGCTCTTTGACGTACGTACGTACGTACGTACGTACGTATGTGTCCGGTTAAAGTTTTTGGTTAAGTTTTTTGGTTAAGTTTTTTGGTGAAAGTTTTTCGTTATACTACATCTCTGCAACTGCTTTGCCCATTACCTTGAAACTTCACATGGGTGTTTATCATCATCTATATTTTCATTCTACCCCCTACTGTGCGGCCCCTGGACCCAATGTCAAGGTCAAATGGGTTTTTTGTCGAGCCCGCTTGCGCAAAGCGCGATATAGTCCACACTTTGGCGTGCGTGCGTGCGTGCGTGCGTGCGTGCGTGCGTGCGTGCGTGCGTGCGTGCGTGCGTGCGTGCGTGCGTGCGTGCGTGCGTGCGTGCGTGCAAATCACTAAATTGCGTATCATTTCAATTTCTTTCTCTCGCATCAGGAACTTCATTTCACAGTAAACATCGTACGTAAGTAAATGCAATCCTAATTTCTTCTATAAAGTAGAAATTTGCTCATAATTTTTTTATTGTCGCGCCCGCTTGCGGAAAGCGCGATATAGTCGGCACTTTGGCGTACGTAGGTGTGTCCGGTTTTTGGTTAAGTTTTTTGGTTAAGTGTTAAGGTTTTTGGTTAAGTTTTTTGGTTAAAGTTTTTCGTTATACTATATCTCTGCAACTGCTTTGCCCATTACCTTGAAACTTCACATGGGTGTTTATCATCATCTATATTTTCATTCTACCCACCTCCCGTGCGGCCCCTGTGCCCAATGTCAAGGTCAAATTACTTTGAAGTTGTTGGTTAAAGTTTTTGGTTAAAGTTTTTGGTTAAGGTTTTTTCATGTACTATAACTATGCACCTACTTTGCCCATTACCTTGAACCTTCAAATGCCTGTTTATCATCATCCATATTTTCATTCTACCCCCCCACCCTTCGGCCCCTGTGCCCAATGTCATGTTCAAATGACTTTTTGTCGCGCCCGCTTGCGGAAAGCGCGATATAGTCTGCACTTTGGCGTACGCATTGTCGTGCCCACTTGCGGAAAGCACGATATAGTCGGCACTTTGGCATACGTACGTACGTGTGTCCGGTTAAAGTTTTTGGTTAAGTTTTTTGGTTAAAGTTTTTCGTTATACTATATCTCTGCAACTGCTTTGCCCATTACCTTGAAACTTCACATGGGTGTTTATCATCATCTATATTTTCATTCTACCCCCATCCCGTGCTGCCCCTGTGCCCAATGTCAAGGTCAAATTACTTTGAAGTTTTTGGTTAAAGTTTTTGGTTAAAGTTTTTGGTTTAAAGTTTTTGTCGCGCCCGCTTGCGGAAAGCGCGATATAGTCGGCACTTTGGCATACGTATGTACGTACATACGTGTGTCCGGTTAAAGTTTTTGGTTAAGTTTTTTGGTTAAAGTTTTTCGTTATACTATATCTCTTTTTTTAGTGTCCATGCCTCGCCACAAGGCTCGACATGCAGGCCGCGGCCATCTAGGATAGAGAACTAACAACTGCATTTTGGTGAAATAGGCCCCTGGCACCAGACCCGCCTCCCCACCATTGGTACCGGTGAAATTCGACCCAATTAACCCGGCCTAAAGTGATTATAGTTGTTGACAGGCTGTTAACACCATTAAATAAATAAATGTTTTTTCACTTCACTTATCGCCTCAAATGGGCGTATATTGTGACTTCGGCACCCTTGTTCTTTATTGGATTTACAAATATCAATGGACAGCTATTTCATGTATTGAAGTTGAATGTTGTGTATATTGTGTTGTCCCTTTCAACCCTACTGACCATATAGCCAACATCTGCAAACACACTAGATCCCATGGGCGGATTCAGGTGGGGGGGGGGGGGGGGGGGCGGACCTGGCGTGCGACCCCCCTAAACTTCGCCAAGTAAATATTTTTTGCAAGTTACAAGGCACGTTTCATGCCAAGTGCCATGTATTCCATGCATTTTTCGGTCGTTGTCTTATTGTTTCAAAATTTAAACGTTTTCAATCAAAAATCATGTCTAAACATACTGTGACAGTGTAAATATTTTTGTTCCAAAATGCGCCAGAACGCAGGAAATGCGAAAAACAAAACCTAACCTCCGCTCGGTCGACTATTTTGCAATACTTGACTATATTATCGAACGAGCTAAGAATATAGTCAAGTATTGCAAAATAGTTACGCCCCCCTCCAACCAGAAATCCTGGATCCGCGCCTGGATCCAGACGAGCGGGCTCGCATCATGCCGTCTCAACAGGATCTGCAGTGTTTGTGATTTCAAGATTTTGAAATATTAACCCTTGTTTAATTAATGGAATAGTCCAACATTAACATGGAACATACCATTGTATATATTTTGGGGTGGAAAGGTCAAATACTGGAGTTATGATAGGAGAATTATATGCGACTGTGAATGGAGAAATGGGGCTTATGGGTTTTGGAACCAGTGTAGATCCAGATCAGCCTGTGCATCTGCACAGGCTGATCAGGATCTACACTGTTCGCCTTTCCATCAATGAAACACCCATCATGCTCCTAACCAACAATATAGAACGCTATATATCAGGCTACAAGAGAGTGCTATTTGATCAGGATCTGCACTGGTCGCTGTTCCATCAATGAAACACCCATCATGCTCCTAACCAACAATATAGAACGCTATATATCAGGCTACAAGAGGGTGCTATTTGATCAGGATCTGCACTGGTCGCTGTTCCATCAATGAAACACCCATCATGCTCCTAACCAACAATTTAGATCACTATATCAGGCTACAAGAGAGTGCTATTTGATCAGGATCTACACTGGTCGCTGTTCCATCAATGAAACGCCCATCATGCTCCTAACCAACAATTTAGATCACTATATATCAGGCTACAAGAGAGTGCTATTTGATCAGGATCTGCACTGGTCGCTGTTCCATCAATGAAACACCCATCATGCTCCTAACCAACAATTTAGATCACTATATATCAGGCTACAAGAGAGTGCTATTTGATCAGGATCTGCACTGGTCGCTGTTCCATCAATGCAAACAACCCATCATGCTTTCCTAACCAACAATATAGATCATATATATCAGGCTACAAGAGGGTGCTATTTGATCAGGATCTACACTGGTCGCTGTTCCATCAATGAAACACCCATTATGCTCCTAACCAACAATATAGATCACTATATATCAGGCTACAAGAGGGTGCTATTTGATCAGGATCTACACTGGTCACTGTTCCATCAATGAAACACCCATCATGCTCCTAACCAACAATATAGATCACTATATATCAGGTTACAAGAGGGTGCTATTTGATCAGGATCTACATTGTTCGCCTTTCCATCAATGAAACTCCCGTCAGGCTTCTAAGAAGGAACATTTATCATTTTAATGCTCCAGGAGTCGTATTTGATCAGGAGCTACACTGATTACCAAATGTCAAAGCCATGTATGTTGTTATATGAAGTATGTCGAGGCATATATAGTTTTCGTCATTCCGTCCGTCCGTCCCATTTGCGGTAAAGTTTTCAGGTACCAATTATCTTTGCAACCGTAAGTCGGTTTGACTTCATATGCTTCCATATCATCATCTATGTTTCCATTCCATACCACACCCATGCGACCTTCATGTCTAAGGTCAAGGTCAAATTTTCGATATTTTTTTTAAAACATATTTGCGTTAAACTTTTTGTTTGTCTCTCCCGACAGGGATGGGTTGTGGTCTAGGGGTTAGAGCACCGGACTTCCAATCTGGAGGTTGTGGGTTCAAACCTCGCCTCGTTCTAATTTCAGGACTATATATTTTGATTGTAAATATTGGGTTCTGAAGTTGGGATTTACCCCCCTCGGACAGGTGGTTACGGGACACGACCCCGTTGACCCGTCTGCATGTAGACTCCCTGAGGCTTGTACCTCTATGTCAGAAAAGCGGACGTTAAACCCTATTCACTCACTCACTCACTCAAACCTCGCCTCGGGCATAAAAAATACTTTCATAGTATTTCCATCCTGCTGGTCTATTGGATGAGACTTTAAACTGGTCCCGTCTCTATATGACCATAGCTGTTGGTGGGACGTTAAACCCTTTCACTTTTTGTCGCTCTAGTAGCCTATTTCACCAACATTGCAAAGTATACTTTTCTAGCAAAGTATACTTTGAGGGAGAAAATCTCAATTTTAGGATAAATTTATTATTTTTTATTATATTGAATTGATTACATTATCACAGCCATTTTGGCTGTGATAATGTAATAAATTTAGTATAATAATTCTGCATACATTTAATCATCAAATATATGCAGTCGTTAGTTCTATATGAAATAATGCATTTCAGGAAAAATAAATGATTACTCCCTCAAAGTATACTTTGCTAGATAAGTATACTTTGCAATTTTCATGAAATCGGCTCCAGGCGTCGGCCTGGGGTATCTATGAACCTCTGCTCACTTGCACTATAGTCTGTTTCACGAAAGCTGCCCAAATTTTACGGCCATATAGACAATTCAAAAACAATAGTTTTTTCGATAATATTAAATTAAAGGAAAATTTAAGAATGAGCCTTCTTTTTATTTCGTGAAATTTGGTCAAATATTGATTTTATTGCGAAAACAAAATTTCACGGAGTGAAGATGTCTATGGGGATTTAACATGGGGAAATCTTTTAGAATTTCAGAAATACTGGACCGATTTTTAAAATTTAACTTTTGTTTTCTTAGTTAGATCATTTCCAAGCTATCTAGCTAGGTTTCGGAGTCAATTTCCAAATTTTTTCTTTTTTTTTTACTCCTCCCACAACTCCTCTACCTTTTTCCCCCATGTTAAATTCCCATAGAGAAATCAATTTTTCGTAATAAAATCAATATTTGACCAAATTTCACAAATTGAAAAAAAGGCTCGTTCTTAAATTTTCCTTTAATTTAATATTATCAAAATAAATATTGTTTTTGAATTGTTTATATGGCCGTAAAATTTGGGCAGCTTTCGTGAAACAGACTCTAGTTGTTGTCATGTTGTTCAGGCTGGTACACGTATATGCTATCCGACCATTAAAACCATAAAAACTAGACCGTGTTCTGTGACCGCAGATTGTTTATTCTAACAATGCCTTAGCCCTTAAAATGCGGGAACCGAAAATAGTCGTCTGCTGTTAATTCATATTTTGTCTTTTCTCTCAGTAAAAACATGGTTTGGCAGCATTTTATCTATAAATAAATTAAATATACCTAAAAGCATTAATAAGTGAGAGAAAAAAATAAGCTAAACAAAATATCTTTACTCCCTCCTATACACGATTCTGTGGAGTAAATCATTTTTTTTAGTTTATTTTTTTCCCCACTTCTTAATGTTTTTAGGTATATTTAATGTATTTATAGACCTCGGTCCGTTACTTCAACCTGTGATTTCAGCCTAAGGATATGATAATTTTTGTGGAAAAAAATCTCAGTATTTTGTTTATTTCTCGATAAAGGTATATGTTGTTACCACTCATTTGAACCGTCGGTTCAAATGAGTGGTAACAACACATACTTTCGAAATGAAATAAAGCAAACAGGGATTTTTGTTATCAAAAGGTTCATACTACAGTGAAACCTCCCAGGGTGTCCGGTTTAGCGAGGTTTCACTGTAATTCAGGCATTTGATTATTCCGAGCCATAGTTGTGTGCTATGCGATCATGAACAGGCATTATCACCTGAGATAAATGACCAAGAAACCCATCAAAATTATGATCACATATGTTTTTTGTTGTCCGGTTTAGAGAGGTTTCACTGTACTATAAGTGTATCCCGCCTGTATTGAGTTAAAGGTACATTCCCACTCAGTAGGCACACAATGTTCTTTATATCAGAGACGCAATCTGAGACATTTTCTGGCAAAATAAACATTCATTCACCATAACCCCACGTATTGATTGGCATTATTATACATTTTATATCAGAAGTACATTTCCACACTGATATCAGAGGGGATAACCGTGTTTCCATAATGTTAACTGACATTACTATTTATTTTCTGTATTTATTTTTTTATGTGAATTGGTCATAAATTATAATCTGTTTTTTTTCAGGTGACGCATTTAATTAGTATAAATAACTAAAAAATATCATGCCTCATTTGCATATGAAAATAGCCTGATACCACCGCGCGTCACTATTAGTAAAATAAATATTACTAACTGGTTATTGTCAGCCCGCTTGCGGAAAGCGAGACGTAGTGATCACAATGACGTCCGGGTGTCCGTCTGTGCTGCTTCAGTTCGTCCATCCGAAATCTGCTTTTTAAATACCTTATATCTCGCCAGTCCTAAGTCACATTGACTTGAAACTTCATGTGCTTATTAGTCGTCATCAATTTATTCATGCTGTATCCTATGGAAGGTAATATCCGCCATAATTATATGTGACTTGATGCTTGCGTGCTGATGACACTTATATTCATGTTATGCAGGCGTGGATACAGAAATAATTGCATGGGGGTCTGTAATAACCTGCGAAAACGGAAAGTAGCGGGGTGTGGGGGTTTTCCCCCAGGAAATTTTTAGATGCCAGATCGCCGCAGATGCGATTTCCTGACACATAGGCCACGAAAAAAGTCATCCAACTATTCGAGTATTGTAGATTTTCGTATTTTTTTTTCTTTTTTGCCGGGAGCAGGGGGGCGGGGGTCCGGACAACCTGGACCACCCCCCTGTATCCGCGCCTGTTATGTCATTCGTCATTTGTATTTATTACATTTGAAATCTGCTTGTTGTGTGTAATTGCAGGCCCGTAACCAGGGGGGTCGGACCCCCCCCCCCCCCCCCCCCATTACATTACAATTATTGATACGTCTTTATTCGTGTCCCTGTTTTATTGCACTAAGCATTTGCAATAGAAAGTAAGAACAAGCACTTAGCACGTTGAATAAGGCCGAAAGCAGTAAGGACAAAGCCGCAGGAAGTAAGCATCAAGCCACAGTCCGAAAGCGGAAACCCGCAAGCAGAAAGCATCACGCCACAAGCAGAATGATGCAAGCAATATATTGGTTAGTAGTGCCTCATTATGACGCCAGATGGCACTGCTGTCAATGTTAGGAATCCTCCGACTAATAAACAATAGTACGAGATGTGATTGGCTGTTTGAGGCACACCTCCAATGCCGGTGTTAATGTAAGATTTCACCTACATTTCTGATAATTTAACAAATGATCACAGTATAGGTTAGAAGACACTAAATAGTTTTACTATACACTTTAACCGAATCACATCCAATAAGGTCAGTCTCTCATACTTTCACTATTCGTATGGATGTTGTGGGACCTACTTGTACATGACATGCAGCCGGTCAGTACTGGTTCTGCATGAATTAAACAATAGCTTCACTTACTCCTAAGACAAAAAAATCCAACCTCGTCATGTCCCCCAATATTGTTTACATTTTTAGCTCACCTGAGCGAAGCTCATGTGAGCTATTGTGGCCGCAATGTGTCTGTCGTCCGTCGTCGTCCGTCCGTGAACATTTTCAAACGTCTTCTCCTCGGTAACCATTGGGCCTATAGTCACCAAACTTCATGGTCATGGTCCTTAGGTAGGGGGATTACACAATTGTTAAAATGACGTCATTACGTAATCCAAGATGGCCGCCGTCTAAAAATAGCACAAATTCTTCAAAAATCTTCTTCTCAACAACCGCCAACCGGATTTCGATAAAACTTGGTAGGAATGATCGATGTACAATGCTCTTTCAAAGTTGTTAAAATGGGCGTGGCCCGTGGGGTCAACTTTTATTTATGACCGAATATGGTCATGTCATATATCAAATCGAAGGTATCAACGAGGCGATCACTCTGATGCATTTTTTTGTCGAAATTGGATGGTTATGTCGTCCAAGATGGCCGCCAAAATGTCAAAAGGTCGTTTTTGTCGCGCCCGCTTGCGGAAAGCGCGATATAGTCGGCACTTTACGTACGTACGTACGTGTGTCCGGTTAAAGTTTTTGGTTAAGTTTTTTGTTGTCGCGTCCGCTTGCGGAAAGCGCGATATAGTCACTTTCGCGTGCGTACGTACGTACGTGTGTCCGGTTAAAGTTTTTGGTTAAGTTTTTTAGTTAAAGTTTTTGGTTAAGTTTTTTGGTTAAGTTTTTTGGTTAAAGTTTTTCATTATACTATATCTCTGCAACTGCTTTGCCCATTACCTTGAAACTTCACATGGGTGTTTATCATCATCTATATTTTCATTCTACCCCCCTACCGTGCGGCCCCTGTGCCCAATGTCAAGGTCTAATTACTTTGAACTTTTTGGTTAAAGTTTTTGGTTAAACTTTTTGTCGTGCCCGCTTGCTGAAAGCGCGATATCGTCGGCACTTTGGCGTACGTACGTACGTACGTACGTACGTACGTGTGTCCGGTTGAAGTTTTTGGTTAAAGTTTTTGGTTAAAGTTTTTTGGTTAAAGTTTTTCGTTATACTATATCTCTTTTTTTAGTGTCCATGCCTCGTCCCAAGGCGCGACATGCAGGCCTCGGCCATCTAGTTTTATTAGAGATTTAAAAATTCTTCTTCACATGAACCGCTTGGCCCATGGTAGCCAAACTTAAAAGTTATGGTCTATGGGTGAAGCCGTTTCAGATTTGTTAAAATAAAGGTCATCGCTAATCCAAGATGGCCGCCGTCTAAAAATAGCATACATTCTTTAAAAATCTTCTTCTCAAGAACGCCAACCAACCAGATTTCGACAAACTGGTAGGAATGATCGATGTACATTGCTCTTTAAAAGTTGTTAAAATGGTGTCCCTGGGGTTAAAAATGGGCGTGGCCCGTGGGGTCAAATTTGGGTCAAATTTTATTTTTGACTGAATATGGTCATTTCATATATCAAATTGAAGGTATCAATAAGGTGATCACTCTGGTGCATTTTTTGTCGAAATCTTAAAATAGCATTAATTCTTAAAAATCTTCTTCTCATGAACCGACTAGCCGGATTTCGACGAAATTTGGTAGAAATGATCGATGTACAATGCTCTTTCAAAGTTGTTAAAATGGTGACACCGGGGTAAAAAATGGGCATGGCCCGTGGGGTCAAATTGGAGTCAAATTTTATTTTTAACCGAATATGGTCATGTTATATATCAAATCGAAGGTATCAACGAGGCGATCACTCTGGTGCATTTATTGTCGAAATTGGATGGTTATGTCATCCAAGATGGCCGCCGAAAGGTCAAAAGGTCATTCTTTTATCAGAGATTTCAAAATTCTTCTTCACATGAACCGCTTGGCCTATGGTAGCACAACTTAAAAGTTATGGTCCATGGGTGAAGCCTTTTCAGATTTGTTAAAATGGAGGTCATCGCTAAAGCAAGATGGCCGCCGTCTAAAAATAGCATAAATTCTCATAAAATCTTCTTCTCATGAACCGCCAGCCGGATTTCGACGAAACTTGGTAGGAATGATCGATGTACAATGCTCTTTCAAAGTTGTTAAAATGGTGACCCCGGGGTCAAAAATGGGCGTGGTCCGTGGGGTCAAATTTTATTTTTGACCGAATATGGTCATGTTATATATCAAATCGAAGGTATCAACGAGGCGATCACTCTGGTGCATTTATTGTCGACATTGGATGGTTATGTCATCCAAGATGGCCTCCGAAAGGTCAAAAGGTTCTTTTATTAGAGATTTCAAAATTCTTCTTCACACGAACCGCTTGGCCCATGGTGGCCAAACTTCACAGTTATGGTCCATGGGTGAAGCCTTTTCACATTTGTTAAAACGGAGGTCGTCGCTAATCCAAGATGGCCGCCGTCTAAAAATAGCGCAAATTCTTAAAAAAAAATTCTTCTCATGAACCGCCAGCCGGATTTCGACGAAACTTGGTAGTATTGATTGATGTAGAATCTCTTTCAAAGGTGTTAAAATGGTGACCCTGAGGTCAAAAATGGGCGTGGCCCGTGGGGTCAAATTTTATTTTTGACCGAATATGCTCATGTCATATATAAAATTGAAGGTATCGATGAGGTGATTGCTCTGGTACAATATTTGTTGGAATCGGATGATTATGTCATCCATGATGGCCGCAAAAAGATCCATTTATTCAAGATTGTGAACGTATTTTTCTCGGGAACCACATGGCCGATGCTAGCCGATGCTGGCCAAACTTCATAGTAAAGATCCTTGGGTGAAGCATTTCCAGATTTGATAAAATGAGAGTCATCGCTTAATCCAAGATGACCGCCATCTAAAAATAGCACTATTTTTTTTAAAACACATGAACTCAATGCCACTCTCCTCTGGCGGTCATGGAGTCGGGTGAGCGAATTAGGGCCATCATGGCCCTCTTGTTTTGTTTGGCCACGGAAACTCTGTTTACATCACATGACCATCATGTTCCTCAAGTGAAACTGGGTAGTAATGGATCAAGATTTGCAAGCAAACTGTGTCAGTGACCTCAAAACACCCGCACGATTTTGTTCATACAGGACTACTTTTACCGTCTTGACGATTTCGCACCATTTATTATTCTCTAACCTATATTAACTAAATTGCATGTGTATGTATGGTGTTTGACTTACTAATGTGTTGTATACGTACATGTATCCTCATAATTAAATGTACGTAATTGAAAACAATCACATTTTTATAGTAAGTTACACATATGGTAACTTACACAGGTTGACTGTCAAACTGGCCCGTTACCGATGCAAACCAATAATCGTCCGGGATCAGACTAAGGTGGGCCACCACCATTGATTTTCCCTAAAAAACTAACCTGATACCACACATTTTGCTATTCTCTGCTACTTTCATTTTTCGTATGCGTTTGTGGGACCTAATTTCCAATAACCTGCACACATTCTGCTCTGGATCTTGACTAATTAAAATATAGATTGAATTATTGTTGAAGCTGGGGTCCCATCTAGTAGGTACACACTGTTCTTTATGGAACTTAAATAAGTGTATAATTGCAACTTGTCCACCACTTTCAAAAATTACGAGTGCCAGCTACACAGATATAATTATTTAGTAATATTTAGAGACTCGCGGTGGTATCAAGCTAGTTCCATATGCAAGTGATGCAGTATTTTTAAATTATTTATATCAACTAAATGTTGAATAAATATTGTTATCGACATATCATAAAGCATGATATTGCAAATCAAATAATAAATAAATGGAATAAATAGTTGCTTCCGTTATCATTTTAAGGAACCACGGTTATCGGCCCTGATATCAAACATGTCTCCCTATATTCTAACATGGCATGTACACTCTAGGTTTAAGGTTAGAAAAGGGGTGTTTTTAACACCAGTTTTCAGCATATTTGAAGCATTTAAAAGAAAACACTGAGCCTGTTTGTCACGTGATGTAAACAGAGTTTCCGTGGCCAAATAATGTAAACAATATTGGGGGACATGACGAGGTTGGTCCCACAACATCCATACGAATAGTGAAAGTAGGAAAGACTGGCTGGGATTCGGTTAAATTATACAGTAAAACTATTTGGTGTATTTTAACCTAAATATTGCGCAACATAAGGTGGCAGTCCTCGGGCGAGTTGGTTAGTTTCGAATTTTTCCTATGGGCCTTCTAGTAAATACATAAAAAACACATGTCTGTGGCTTATGAAAATGTTCTACAAAGTTTTCCACTGCATAAAACACTTTTTTTGCAAAAATATGTGATTTTGCTTGCATCTGTGTCATGCTGTCATGATTTCAGTTGCAGAAGAGTGCGAAACTGCTGCTCGGAATTTTCGTCCGAAATATTGGCAGCCATTTTATCTCTCAGAAAGGCAGGTATGCTGCTTGAAAACAAAACGGTCGGTACCAGTACAGACTATGATCAGTGTGACAAGGTGTGATTGCAGAATTGGTACAATTAGCAAGTATTAGTGCAGTGTCCGCATGGGATATTTGAAATCCATGTTGTGAAATGTGTGGCCGCGGCCAAATAAATGCAGATTTGGGCACATTTTGTGTAAACATAGCAGAGTGCTGACAGCCTGTGCATTATGTCTGAGTTTGCGTTTGTTGTTAATATAGCTCTTGTACATATCAGCTAGTCAGTGCATGCATCAAACAGAGTATATGATTCTTTGAAGTTAAAATATTCCTAAATTTGTTTCGGCTGGTGTCGCGGGCCCGAAAACTCCATAAATTGCCCAAAATGTGTGAGGATTGCCACCGAAAAGGTGGCATCAATCTACATCAACACCGTTAGGGAAATGGAACCAGTTTAGAGAGCAACGCATTGTAGGACGGGTACCAGCATATTACATCATTTTAGGAGAACTATTTTAAGTTTTAGCAGCGCACCTGGCGGCATAATGGTTGTTCCCAAATTACTGTTGCAATTGTTGTTGTCAAGGGGCGTGGCTTATCCAGGTAACAAAACGCATGGCAAAACAGCGATGCAATAATCAATAATGGAACTCCGGATGTCACTTAGAATGTAATCAACACAAACGCATTGAAACAGTGCGAATGAATAAAGCATCAAGCCAAATGCACATGCAATTTAGACTACAACCAAGAAGATTTCAAATGTCACAAACACGAAAGACGAATAAAATAACATAATATGAAAGTAAGTTGTAATGGCACCAGTCAGCAAGCATCAAGCCACATAGAATTGTAATAAGACGGATAGAACTTAGAATGTCATCAGCAAGCAAGCATCAAGCCTGATATAATTATGGCGGATATTACCTTCCATAGTATCCCACTCATGCGGCCCCTGTGCCCCAATGTCACGTTCAAATGACCTAGAAGTTTGTGTTAAATTTTTGTCAATATTTGCGTTAAAGTTTTCAGATACCTACTATCTCTGTAACTGTAAGTCAGATTTGCTTCAAACTTCGTATGCTTATTGGTCATTATCCATATATTCATTCTGTGTCCCACTCATGCGGCGGCCCCTGTGCCCCAAGGTCAAGGTCAAATGACTTAGAAGTTTGCATATTATAAAATCGGCGTTAAATATTCAGTTCTGATTTTGGGTCCATTAATTTAACCTGTGGTCATAACATTTTTAAATTTATTCTGATAATTTCATTAAATACGTTTACAAAATTCAATATTGTTCATGAATAAAGTCAAAGTTGACAACATTTTCAGAGTGTATACAAGCGGAATGTATATGTACTCTGAAAATGTTGCCAAGTTTTGACTTTATTTATGAACAAATATTGTAAACGTATTTCATGAAATTACGCAGACGTCCGAAGGTACAATTTCACATGTCGTGTTTCAATTATAAGGTTTACAGTTTGACTCATCCGCATCTCGTGGTTGGGACAACAATACGCATATTATATATCACTATATCAAACGGGCTTATTCAATTAGCGACCAGTGTAACCCCAGATCATCCTGCGCGTCCGCGCAGTCTGATCAGGATCTACACTGTTCGCTAGTGGGTTGACATAACCACATTTGTGCAGCTAACAACACTTGCAGGTATGTGTCAGTTTTCAGGAGTGTGTAAATTTATTAGGATCACCACTGGCAAGAAACTCAAAAAGTACATTTTATCGTTGCGAGCCAAATATTTGAATGTGACTTGAGAAGTTTAGCTGTTGTGACATTTGTCCACGTCATTTGATCAGCCTCGGACATGTTCGTAACGCAGACAATGTAACAACTGGGACCCGTTTCACTAAACTTCGTACGACTAAAATATGTTCGTAAGTGCACATTTATTGATTTATTGAGCTCAATAAATGTAAATCCAATAATTGTTTACAAAATCACATTGTTAATGTGAAATTTACAGACTATCATAATTTTGCACTTACGAACATTTTAGTCGTACGAAGTTTAGTGAAACGGCCCCCTGTCCCGCGACTTACACACGGTGTAGATCTTCATCACGCTGCAGCACAAAGATCCACACACGTCCGTGTCACTAAACCTCAAACGAGCAGGAAGTTCGCAAGTTCAAAATGGAAATTTACAATAAAAATCGCACTGTTGGCAACACATTGGCGGATGGTAGCTCGCAATTAATCATATGTCTCTGCAGACTGAAAACGGTAGCACTAGGAACAACGTTAACCCTTCGACCGCTACTCACAACAATTGTCGTCTGCTTTTGCTTGTATATATTGCCTTATTTCTCAATAAAATCATGGTTTGACAGCACTTCAGAATCATTTCCAATGGAAATGATTCTGAAGTGCTGTCAAAGCATGTTGTTAATTATTCTAAAGTGCTGTCAAATAATGTTTTTGATGATAAAAATGGAAAATAAACAGCAGACGACAAAACAAATAAGATAGCGGTCTAAGGGTTATTGTGAGAAGCAAATTCATACCAGATGACCGCTGCCCGCATGTCGCGTCCACCGAGGCGTTGAAAGTACACCAAAAAGTTTAACCAAAATATCTAACCCGGACGTACGATACAGTCGGCACATTGGCGTACGTGCGTAAGTCCGTCCGTCCGTCCGTACGCCAATGTACCGACTATATCGCGCTGTCCGCAAGCGGGCGCGACAAAAACAACACCCTTGTACGTACTTTTCCATCGTACGAAGTTTAGTGAAACGGGCGCCAGGAGCTGGACTGGCCATACCTACCACAAGCCCCGTTTCTCCAGATACTGCCGTGATACGTATACGAAATTAACGCGGAAGAAGATGTGATCGGATCATCTATTCTTAGATCACAATCCGTGGTATGTGGAGGACGTATTTCGAATAAGGTAATTTTTTATTTTTTTTTTACAATAATTTATTGTTATTGTTATTCCCTTTATACGTGAATTTAATGTTGTCGTCTGCTGGAAATGTTTTATTTTCAATATTTCTCGACAAAAACCTGGTTTTGACAGCACATGAGAATCGTCTCCAGTGGAGACGATTCTCATGTGCTGTCAAAACCAGTTTTTAAACTACACAACCGATTAAAAATGCACAAGTCACATTTTAAACTTCAATTATTGTACTTTATGATGATCGTGTTTTTAAAATAATCATATTTTGGTCCTTTTTAGCTTTAAACAAAGTCGATAGTTTTTATATGATTTATATAGCAAATTGTGATTTTTCTTCTCGATTTTCGTTGGGAAAATTGCAAAATCTCTTTTTATAAGAATGCACAGGTATTTTCAATTAGCTCATTCATTTTTCTATCTATTTTATCTATTCTATCTATTCTATCTATTCTATTCTATCTATTCTATCTATTCTATCTATTCTATCGTGTTGTTGGTAAAATATTATTTTGGTCCTTTTTAGATAATAATAATGACACCATCTGTTTTCATTTTCCAGTGAGCGTATCACGGAAATATTCGACAATTTCCGTGATATTCGTTGAAACGGGCACCTGCTTACGGTGCTTAGCGGCGGTGGGACGATTGTATGTTACCTGAGGCATGCCCGTGTTGTTGGTAAAAGTATTTGTGAACAAAGTAACCAAATTAGACTTTGATTTTCACGTACTTTGAAGCTAATAATTGGAGACGAGTGTGTTTGTCACCGAAATAGTAATCGCTCATTTTAAACACTGCTGATTATCTAACAAATTACACCGTTAATCCGAAACTAATGTCATGGTTGCCAATTAAAAGCAGTTAATTAGTAACTGCCGTGCAAACTGCGATTTGTGTTTTTTTAGATGCCGACAAGACTACTCAATTAAGGGACAATTCTTCACACGTCTGTATCTTCATACAGACATACGATCTATGATCTACGACAGGTGTTTTGGGTCGGCTGATTGTTATTATAATAATGGTAATAACCCATATTCACATATGCCAGGTTGAGTAAATTGATCATTGTTTGAAAATTTCTCATTGATTATCAATTTATTAATGTTAATTAATTTTAGTAGTCTGTGGACCCCATCTCGTTGTGGCGCATCGCCTGCCTACATGAGCTTTATAGACGTCACCATGCTTAGTACTTATCATCATGATCATACATGCCTTGTTTGTTTCTTATTCCACCTGTGTGTGGACTGAAACTCTATTGCGAAAATAAACGATTTATTCTGTTCTGTTCTGGTAGCAGGCATAGCTTCATCTCTCAGACCACGTTCTAATGTTAGCTACACAATTCTAAATGAAGGAGATTATGTTGTGGTTGACATTCATCCGGTCTGATCATACTTTAATATGTACACTAGTAGTACAGACTGTGACAAATTATAGAATATTGAGTGCCAGTACAGACTAAATAACGTACAGTACAAGCCCTGATCAGATTGTACTGGGACACAGTATTGTATAATTTGTCCCAGGATTCTGCTACCGCCCCACTCGCGGCTGTGTAAGTAGTCAAGACTTCACAGCGAACAGTGCAAACCCTGATCAGACTCGTGTTCATGTACATTACAGTGATTACAAAACAGCATACATTTTTTGTTGATTTATTACAGCTCATTGTGTACCTTTATGGAGCATAATCAAATATTGTTCGCAATTATGTAATTGTCAATATTGCAGCTAGAAGTAATTTATACAATTTTCACTTGTTATTCTGTGTTCAGTATACAGCTATAAATAATTAACATGGTCATTATAATTTACTTGTTTTGTCTACGTTATAAATGTTGGTTAACTATGCAGTATGAAATTATCTATGCTGGTTGAAAATCTGTATATCGCTCGTTTCTCTTGATAAACTATCCTATATTGTTTTATTACGTTAAATTCAGGGCAATATTAACGGGATTTAAATATATCATATCGGTATTCCTTTAAATAATATTTGTATATTTTAAATGTTATGCTTCAAGATGAACTGGATTATTTAATGTTCTTTCGATTGCGCATGAATATCACTACAAACTAATCCAATTTATCTTGAGATAAATCACACGTACACATCAGCGTCCAATTGTTGGCCTGTGTACAGCCTTATATATTGTCAGCTAAAAAAAATCAACATTAGGCTTCTCCAAATGGGGACAGGTGCACGAGAAAACGTGCCCTGCTGTTTGCAAATCCCACATAAAATATGTTTACATAATATTGTTTTATTTCAACGTTAAAATTAAAATCCTTGGGATACCATCGATGTTCTTAGTCATGTATCCATATATATGTTGATGAAATTGAAACATTTCAAACATCGACCAGTATTAGTTAACTGATGGGTGAGGAAGTCAACATGCCAACCATGTTGGTTTTCATGTGCATGCGCTACTTGTTGTCTTGACTGGCTATGGTGGCCACTGTTAAACAAAAGGGAACTTACAACTTTTGGAAGTCAAATTGACTTGCTTGGTATACTTATGTGTCATGTTACTGGGAAAATGGGGCTTATGGTATTTGTGACCATTGTAGATCCTGATCAAATAGCACGGTCCTGTAGTCTAATAACGCTTGTTAGAAGTCCCATTTCTCCAGTATATACATGTATTATAACAAATACGCACAGTTTTATTGTTGGTATAAAGTGTCTATCAGTTGATAGCTATTTTGATAACAATTATAAAATTGTGAGAACCAAATTAAAATACAAATATATATTCTCAGTCGAGGTTTGAGACCTGTTCGAGAGATCAATTTTCTACTGTACTTAATATAAGTTCATCTTTATTTGATATGGTTAGAAATAATTGACTTAATTCCCTTTTTACGTCCACGGGAATTATAAATCTTGGTCAGACTACGTTAGTTTACAAATGTACTAACGCTGGTTGATAAAGCTGAGCTGGCCTATATTGCTCTGTTGTATTACCAGATCTGTGCGTTAAATTATGAGACCCTAATAAAAAGTGTTTCTCTTAAATTTGCAGTACGGCAAACATATTCTACTGATTTGTAATTTCAGCATAGACTTTGTCTCATTTGATAATATCTACAATTGCAAATTGCAATACTTAATATAATTTCATCTTTATTTGATATGGTTAGAAATAATTAACGTAATTCCCTTTTTACATACACGGGAATTATAAATCTTGGATCAGACTACGTTAGTTTAAAAACTAGAATTTAGGACAAAACACCCTCAATCGTTTTATCAGGTTGGACAAAACACCCTCAATGTTTTTTTCAGGGTGGACGAAACCCCCTCAATCGTTTTCTCAGGGTGGACGAAACCCCTTCAATCGTTTTCTCAGGGTGGACAAAACACCCTCAATCGTTTTCTCAGGGTGGACAAAACACCCTCAATTTCTGGGATTGATGGAATTTTGAGTGGAGAAAGGGTCTATCTTCATTACATATATATGTATATATATAATGGAGATATAACCTTTTTCCACTCAACCTTTGATTTGTTTGCCATTTATTATAATTAGTAATAATACTAGTCATAATATACAATGATTCATATAAAATAAAAATAATCAAGTAACCGTTGTTTTATTCTCAAGCATGCATACATGTACAAAAAGTACAGAACAGCACAAGGCATATACTCACATATAATATAATGAGCATTTTTTTCAAAATAATATATTATATAATGATAGAATAGCTGGACTGAGTAATTCCGAGATAAAATACAATAATGACATTTTCACTTGAAAATAATATATTATATGAGCCAAACTATGACAAAACCACCCTTATCGCATCGCTGTATTTGTAAATGACGTAGACAATTTACACAAATTACTCTGAAATCTGTGTTAATTCTGAGATGTTGAGAAAGCATTAGCATTTTTTCAAAACAAAATACTAACCAATAAATCTGTTCAAAGTAGACCTCGGCAGAGCTTGCCTGAACGTTGTGTACATTCCCAGCAGATCGATGTCTTATTCTGAGATTTCTTCGTGAACGAATAACCTGCATAGCAGAGTTTCCTGCCACCCTTGTTGTTGGTAATGATCTCCATGTCGGAAAGGATTGGTGAAGAAACTTATTTGAATTTCTTATATTTAAAGGTGGGAAATGGCTCGAAGACCTTCCATACCCGGGCATGTGCGCCCATAAATGATCAGGCCAATGGCCGTTGGCCCATTTGTTTCCGAATATACTAATATATGCGATACAGTCGAAATATGTGCATTAAATGAAGGAGACGATGAGGCGGTGAGTTTAACCTAATTAGTTCATTCTCCTATTGCACAATGCCGATATGTCAGACCGTGAAGAGGGCCGAGTGTGCGTGCACATGATATATGGATACTCAGCCGTTACATTGTTATATTACCTGCTAATGCTATTAGAGGGTTGGACGAGGTAAGACAGACCAAGCAGAGACGGATCCACGTGATATGGGCAAATCCAACGCCCACAGAGGAGCAACAGCGCAGGCCGAGCCGGAGACGAGCCACCGACCCACCCACAGCAGGATACCACAGCCAGTGACAACCGGAGGCTCGCACCGCAACCGCCACCCGCAGCGACGAGGAGCCAGGCAAGCCATGCCTAAGCCACCCACAAGGCCGCCACTGGCAACCCACAGGCAGCTTATTCCGCCACAGAACCCAAGGCGCATATATCATGACACTGCCCAGTATGCAACACAGAGTAAACGACGCGATGTCGGGTCCACAGAGGCATAGGCCACCTCCCACTGAGTGGGTGGTAGACACGAGCGAGGCCTTGTTCCCGAGGAGCGGGGGGAGGGGACTAAGTTTGTTTTATTTGGTTATGATCTTCTCTTTGTTGGTGTCGTAGGCGTCTGGCTACACCGCGAGGACCGCATCTGGTTTGTGTTTGAGTGAGCTGTGTGCATGAAAATCACAGATGCCCTTATACGGATTGTGTATGTATATGTTGTGGGTGCGTGCCTATCTAAGTATGTCTGTCAGGGTTATGTCCAATGTCATATTGACTTGGCTCATCTACTGCCCTAAGGGCGAAATAGCTGGTCCCCATAGGGCCAGCTTCTGTTGGTTGACTATATGGACAATATGATGAGACCACTATGCCCGGCTCGACCACTAACTGCACAGAAACAGTTCGGCGCTTTGAGGTATATTGATGCAGGCAGAAATCCTCCGTTCTTGTGCTTCTGTCTTCTAGCGTCGTGTCTGTATGGAGTGGATCCACCGGTTATTTGTGACACCCGGGTTCACCAAGCACTCCCGGCTTTCAATCAGCGGGAGCAGCTTCTGGCTTCTATGACTTCATATGTTGACTTGGTCGCCTTAGTGGTTTTACCGGACACAATGGGTGTGTGAGTTTATATTTGTTTATGTTATGCATATTCTTTACTACACTACACGCTGCTGTGCGGAGTATTGTGTACATGTATAATGCATATGCGTGTAAGGGACCGTCCGTATTGGGCGGAAGTAAGCTATTATTGCGTGCTTGGATGTGGTAAAAATTACAAAAAACTGTCACCCTGCCATTCGGGACGAAACACAAGTAAGGGAGCTATGAGCCGCCCCCGTGTCTTGCGCGGTCTATCATAAGATTGACTGAGTGGACTTATGGGTGACATGAGTGTATTACGTCCGCAGATTCTGAACTCCCTGGACGCTTGCCTGGGATGGACCAGACCAGTTGTGACCTAGTGAGAGTCGGTGATATTTGTCTACTTACTAGACAAGTATCGGTGTACCTGGATGCGGTCCTCTCGGTGTCGCTTCGTTGGTGACACATTGGTGCTACAACAAATATTGGGAGAAGGACATGTATGGTTATTCAGCATCAATTGTATGGTCCCTACATGTTTCGTGTATTGGAGATGGGACTCCTGGTTATGCTATGCATTTTTGCATATGTACATATCATGGACATGTATACATATGTGTATTATGATTACTCCTCGGGGACAGTGTGGACCTAGACGTATGTGTTCCTATGTGTTTTTCATTGATGTATTATAGGGCCAATTTTAAAATTACATTACAGTTAAAATACAAGTTTATATTAGAGCGTCACTTGTTTCAGATTTGGGATTTATATCTATAATGCATGTTGGCCGGTTTTGGGGCAAGTATCTTGCTGGAGATCGTTAGTGTTCTGGAGTTGGCTATTTTAGTGACATCAGCCGTCAGTTATTGGCATTGACATACTTAGCTACCCCGATTCATTTATGCTACCCACCCATCGACCAGACCGCTATGCAGTTATTTGGATTGTGACGTATTCGGGTAGAGGCTAGGTTCAACCAAAGTCATTGCTCACTCGAGTACAGTGCTATTTTCGAATAATGTGTATGCCTTGGATAATTGCTTTTTTTTGTATATTATTACTGTTTCTAACGGCTGATATCGCAGGGTTCGGGGCGACTTTACGGTTCCCGACAACGATATCCCTACGACACCAGCCGTCCCGGAGCTTCGCAGAGACCGAAAGAAGCCGTGGCATTTCATGCACGGGTTGATGTCAATCTCTGCGAGTCCAGTATATATCAGACGGTGCGCGCTCTATATGTGTACATGGATATATATACAAGTACGTCTATGCATATATGTAAAATCCCACCACTCACCCTATTGTTGCAGTTTGATTAAAATACCAGAAGTAGTCTGGCTTGAGTGGTTAGAAGGCAGGCCAACAAGAATGCGTGCACGAAGTGTCCGTCCGTCACCGACTAAACAGGCTTCGTCAGTGAAGCGAGTTCCACCGGTACCAGACCAATTGTTGACCCTTCCTCTTTCCACTCATTAACCTTACCACTACTACTAAATATAATCTACTAAGTCTAGTCTAACATAGTACATAATAGCATATCGGGATTGTGATGGGTAGAATTCCGTACACTCGTTGGGTGGGATTACTTGTATGTTAATTTTGGATTCATGTGTTAGCCCACACGAGCTTGTACATATCGTCTCGTTAATTTCCCAGTACTAATCCTCGATAAGGCAGTTCATACGCAAGATACTTTCATGGGCCAGTTCTGATCGAGTACATACCCATTGGGTGGGATTACTTGTATGTTAGTTTTAGCTATGGTTATGCTAGAATGGCCTTCGCAGCCGCAAGCGGACGGGATTCCCAGGTGGCGGCCAGCCATACGCTGACACCGCCCCCCGCGGTCCCGTCCCAATACGGTCCGTTCGGGAGTTAATACAGTGTCCACCCAGGGGGCGGCAGCTCGCAGGATATCGTTAAAATGATCTAAGGTTTGCTATTTGTTTGACGCCAGCCGTCCATCAAAGGCATTGGCGTTCGGAGCTACCCGATTCAGTTGTGCTAACCACTCGTCCGACCGGGCTCCATTTTAACTGTTTGAGTTTGATGGGTCTGTATGATTAATGATTGTAATAGTTGGTTGTTTGGGTTGATTGTCTCGTGATCAATGATAACCGCCAGGTACTACCATTATGGAAGAAATGGTATAGGTGCAGTTATATTGTACTTATTTGATTGCATCGCATATCATGACATTATTTTACTTTCCTTGTTGCAAGTCAACTCGCTATTGTTATGAGACCAGTGGTACCAGTGAGCAGACTAAAGGTGATAATTATTGTAGCATTGGATGCAGGCAGCACCCAGCTGCCACCATTGATCAAATATTAATTCTAGTATTAGTATTAGGTGCGAGCATCCAGCAGGCAGACGAGCAGCATAGTATGCAACAGTCCTCTCGTTGCCGGAGAAACATGTATCCCCGACACAAGTGATGTTGCTCGTCATTCGACTATTCACTCTAGAATGAGTAACGCCTCACGGCCGAGTGTACGGACGTCTATTGACACGTTTAAAGATTATATTAGATTGGTAAATCCTGAAAATATTTACAGCACTTTTCAGATATGGGAGAGACAATGGGGCCCAGTGTCACGGACGTAACTTAGCTCGGCCACTCCATCGGGTTTTTAATCTGTTTCTATCCACGATACCGGCGTATAACTGTTAAACTAAAATCATTATATCATTTATTTTTGACAGCTTTTAATTTTAGTGGAGCAACGGTGTCATGTTTATATTTTATTCCAGTACCCTGTCGCCTGAATGTATTTTAGTACAGCTAAGTGTATTTCATTTTCGCATTCTTTAGGGGGAAATATTAAATTATATGGAGATGATATAACATTATTTTTTAAGCAGACAGCGGCTAGATCTTCTCTTGCTAATTCATGCGCTGGGCAGAAGAAGAAATAGTGGTCCAGTTCTTCTATTTCATCTTCGTCGCACTGACTACAATTCAAATCTACATCAATATCGCTGCCCTGTGGATGAAGATTTGCCTTTATACCGTTTCTTTCTACCTAGTCTGAGTCGTGTTATTATTTTTATCTGACATTCTATCCTTGCTGTATTGTTTACATTTATTTGGTATGGTAGGCATCATGACTTGAAATGTGTGCCCGCCATAGTAATGCTTATGAATGTTATCCCATCGTTTTTGCCATTTTGATTTTATTTTTTGTTTAATGACTGAATATAATTCTCTGTGTGTAGGCAGAGTATTATCTTGTGTTCCTATCAAATGAGCTGTGCTTGCCGCTCGGTCGGCTTCTTCGTTTCCAGGTATTGCAACATGTGAGGGTACCCAGTCTATATTAATATTTTTCCCTTGTTCCATATGTTTACTTATAATAATTTTAATGGTATGGACCTTGTCAAGTCTCATTTTAGACGTACCTGTGTTGATTGCTTGGATGGAGCTTAGTGAGTCTGTTATGGTTACAGTGTTATTGTAAATCTTTTAATTTTAGGTTGAATATGAGGGCTTTTTCAATTGCAATAAGTTCCGAAGTAAATACAGTTAGATTGGGGGCCAGTTTGTATTGTTCTACGTGACTTAGTTCCGGGACCACAAACGCAGCTGAGGTGATACCGAGTTCTGGGTTTATGCTACCGTCCGTATAGATGTGTAGGCTGTCTTTCCAATTATGTTCTAAATGTTCCATTGCGTGTTTGAGGCTAAGGGTTGGATTCTTAGTTTTATTATTAAAATTTCAGTGAGATCAGATCGAGCTGTAATTTCAAATAGATAATACGGGATATGCGTTTTGAATGGCTGCATCTCGCATCCACCCAAATCATATTCTTCTGTTAAGATTAGTGCATTCATTGCATAACACGTTTTTATATTGGCTTTTTTGTTGGTATAATTATTGACTATATTGGTTGCGTCTCGTTTTAGTTTAATCATATTGTATTTGTATGCTGGTTTGAGTTGTATTAGTTCGTTGATTGGTTGGTTTGAGTTGTATTAGTTCGTTGATTGGTAGGTGAGCGCCATGGGGTTGGGTTCGGACCCAGTATTTGAGTAATGTTTGTTCCCTTGTTAAATCTAGTGGTAACACTGCTGTTTCTACTTCGATTACTGCGGCTCTTGTTGTTTTATAGGCACCCGTGGCAAGCCTTAGCGCTGCTCTTTGAATTAATTCTAACTTATCCAGGTGAGCAGCCGCAGTATCTTTGTATAGCATGCATCCATAGTCCATCTTCGACAGAATTAATGCTTTATATAGTTGTAGGAGGGAGAATTTGTCTGCACCATAAGATGTACCCGAGATTAGTTTCATTAGATTTAGATCTTTCCTACAACGTTGAATTAGATCTGAAGAAACTTATAAATCATTTCATTATTATACAAAAATATGTCAGCCAGTGACATTGAGTAACATATGAGTAAAATATGACAGTAATTAACAGCATCAAATTAATTAAATAACATTAAGGTTATTTTAATCAGGTTATTTTAATCAGTCAATTACAACAAACATAAATGTGTTCATTAATTATGGCCTAATTGTGAGAAGATCAAAGCACATATTTCCAATTGTTGTTAACAGGTTTTATAATCACTGAATGATCAAAGGGTTGTACAATTATGTAAATTATTTTGCTAATTTCCAAAAAGATTAAAGTCGCAAACAATCACAATCCCAGAAATTGAGGGGTTTCGTCCACCCTGAGAAAACGATTGAGGGTGTTTTGTCCACCCTGAGAAAACGATTGAGGGGGTTTCGTCCATCCTGAGAAAACGATTGAGGGGGTTTCGTCCACCCTGAAAAAAACATTGAGGGTGTTTTGTCCAACATGATAAAACGATTGAGGGGGTTATGTCCATGTAGTCATTTTTAGGTTGAGGGTGTTTTGTCCGAGGGGGTTCTGTCCGGATACCTACAAACTATGGTTACTTACGCTGGTTTTAACTATTTGTATCGTTGCATGTTTTCTCTTGATTTCACGGCAATATTAACGAGATTTTCACCGATTGGTGAAAGTATCACAAATTATAAAATTGTCAATAAATGGAAATGTGTTGTTTTTATTTCCAGGGAATTAAGCATAATCATCGCGAATTATTTACTGCAAACTAAACTAAACCTCATTGAATTATATTTGTACAACCAGTGTAGACCCCGTTCAGAATGTGCGGATGCGCAGCTTGTTCTGGGTATACACTGGTTTCAATCGCTGTTTTGCATAAGGCCACATGTATATTGCCCGAAATATTAAGTTAAAAAATTTCGCCAGTCTGAGAATATATAATCTGAGCCGCGCCGTGCGAAAACCGGGCTTAATGACAACATTTTCAGTTTTTACTTTTTCGCGTATTCTGAATTGTACATCTTTTAAAAAGCCATATGCCGCCAAAATTATCAATGTATCCCAATTATATTTCATTTTAGAAGTAGTTTTATGACGCGTGGTAAAAACTTATATGACGTTTTAGATCAATTACGTCGAAATTACGACGTTTTTATCAACGGCGTATACAAGGGGTGTTGATCCGGACAAGTCCTATAGATTTGTCATCTTTTATCGCATGCCAACCAAATTTGGATATCTCGTAGCCTGGCCAAGTGTCTCCCATTAGGTCAAGACACAGTATGAAAATAATGTTTATGGCTCGTGTTGCAGTTGCTAATGTAACGTCATGTTTTGGATTGCGGCCCAAGTAACGTAATTTCGTATGACTAATTTTCAAATAAGGCAGAGTGAGGCGTTTCCCTGTTGCTTGCTGCTGTCTGAAATAATGTTGAGGAATAATAGCGACATCATTTAACATTTCGTATGCGACGACATATTTTAAAGTAGGCAGTAGGCCGCTTATAACATTAACTTTTTGACAAAACACGATACCGGGCAGATTTGGTAGCGTCATACCTTATAATTGTCGCCGTGTGTCTTTCTTGAGGATCGCAGTACCATCGCCTGATATACAGTATTATGCAGTCAAGTGATAAACTGATGATTTGATACTACAAAAGCACTTTCGACTACAAAAGCAAGTTTATGACCATCACATTTCCAATTAATATGTTGATACATTTATTTTAAATTCAATACAAACCCAATATATTTATGTCATTATATAGCTGCGTGTCTATTAAATGGCATATTAAATTCATTAAATGGCATATCATTCGCTAAGTACTGGATAGAATTGTTCAAAACTCTCAATTTACCAAGATAATAGATGGTAATATCGTTGGCATACACTAGGTTGTTCATATTTAAGATTATTTAGGAATCAAAGTGCAGTGTAAGCGAAGACTTCGCTGATATCTAGCCAGTTAAATTATGCGTTCACCATGATTTTGAATTCATAAGGACAACCGACGAAAAAGAGTAAAAATGGTCAAAGAACGACAGTTAGGCGACAATGTACAGCGCCTGAAGCATTTATAAGTCATTGATGCTGCGAGGAACTCGTGCAAGTATCCTTGCTATAATATTCTGTCACGACACCATGGCCATAACGTCAAACATGTATTCACGTTCAATGACGTCACAAGTACGTGAAGTCAAGTCATGACGTCATAATATGTGTACCGAGGTACAAGGTATCGCGTCACATATTAGTGAAAGTTTCAGTAAGTTATCATTTTCCGTTTTCTGTTCACACTTAATGTTAACTGACACCAGTAAACATAAATGGGAGGGCAAACCGTGAACTTTTACGGCGACGCTAGACAATTTGAAACGTCGTTTTTCCGACGTCGTTTACCGCTTTTCATGACTTTGTCATTAAGCCCGGTTTTCCATATAACGAGTACATAGGTCATCTGCAATTATTTACGCGATTTAACGACTATTACTGCAAACCAAACTTCCTTGAACTTTATTTGTACAACCAGGGTAGAATTATTTTGTGCAAACTAAACAGAATTTGTAATTTCAGCATATACTTTGTTTTATTTGATTATCTTTGACATAATTGCAACTTGCAATACTTAATATAATTTCATCTTTATTTGATATGGTTAGAAATAATATCACAGTGGTCAATGGTTTTCGATTCGATTCGGCTCATATTAAAGGGTGGGAATTGACTCGAACACCTTCCATACCCGGGATATATAGCCCTGTAAAGAAGCAGGCCGAAGGTCGTCGGTCTGGTTTATATTTCCGAATTTTGATAAATGTTGCATTTATAATTCAGGCTCCAAAAATGTGCGTCAAATATAGGAGAATCTATGCAGGTATGGTAACCTATAATTTGATGCCCCCTATATCACCCATCAGCTTATATGTGTGTGATATAGTATGGCTGGGTATCGATTAGAGATGATTGAGGGGAACCCATACTAGTTTACGTATATTGTGCGTTTTGAGTGGCATACGGACTGGTCAAATGAAATTAAGTGGCGAGTGTACTATCTGAGTCACTAATGTCTAGAAAGTGTGCTATACGTAATTAATTTATAGTTACATCCACTACCTAATCCACCATCGATAAGAGAAGAGAAGAGAAGAAGAAAGTGATTTATGACGGTATGGTATTTGACGTGCAACCCTCACCCTATGTTAGTGTGCTGTATCAGAATGCTATATTAACCTATCATGATAACCGTGATTGCTGATTTTGTGTTGTTAATTGTGTTATATATATATATTTGTATTTTTTTTATTTACTAGCATTTATTTAATTGTAGTTTAGGTTTGAGTCACCTACCACACCGTCAGATTTTGGCCGAAATAGACTAATAAACATTAAATCGTTTGATTTTTGTATATATTGGAGTGATGCAGATTGTCAATTTCGACATAAAAAGCAATTACTCCTGGTGGAGGAAACCTCCAGTTCCCCCGGTAGCTCCAGAGTCCCTGTAGTAAAGCTAAACAAAAATGCATCAAAAGGAGGCGATTTTGCACAACTCCACTCAACCAGCTGACTACCTCACCCCACTGACTCACTCAATCACTTAGCCCAATTCCATTGAATTAGTGGACCACATCAACCCATCCATACACCCGCCAACCAAACACCCCATCACTTAGCCCAGCCCCCATTCGATCAATCACACACGCACGCACGCACGCACGCACGCACGCACGCACGCACGCACGCACAAAGGCACACGTACATACACATATACATATGTACACACACATATATACCATACACACATACACACACACGCACGCACACACACACACACACGCACACGCACACGCACACGCACACGCACACGCACACATATACATACATATATATATACATATATATATATACATACACACACACATCTATATATATACGTACCACATCAAAGACCACTCGGCATCATGGCATTCCATTGTTCTATAAAATGACGGGAAATGGACATGCATGGTTAGTGACAAAATGGGTCCCCCCAGTCAGTTTCGGGGGTCAATTGTCAGTTGTCACTGGTCATGTAACTGCTCTACTTTAGACCTGATCACGAGCAGACTGTAATGCGCAATGCTGTTAACTTCATGAGTGCTCACCATTGGAGGCCGGATGTTAATAGTTGTTAGCTGATTATACGCTTAATTGTGTATATACAATTTTGTATATGCTTGGATCTGACTACGGGCTGGCAATATGTTCGTTAGAGTGCACTCTGGGCCTGCCTCGGGAGAAGAACCCGCCAAATATATTGGAACTTGGGTAATTCGGACATTGCCCGTTGAAGTTATATATTGCCAGCATTTCGCCACACCACGCACATACTTTATAATTGTATTATGTTTGATATGATTTGATATTTATCTTATTATGTTGTTAGTAATGGTCAGTCAGTATGTGGTACTGCTCCCCCAACACGTCAAATAAGTACATCTACCTCATTGGGTGATCCCAGAGCATGGACTTACAACCTGGCGACCAGTGTATCCGCAGACCAGCCTGCACAGTCGCAGTCCGATCAGGGCATACGCCGTTCACCATGTAATCACCGTAAGTCGATGGCTCACGCGCAAACATATATTTACGATATAACATAATATTATGTACAACCTATCGTTATAATACTTAATTATATCTGGACGAAGCCTACATGGTCCAATGTAACCTCTGTCACTTAGTTGGACCACTTCGTTCACTGTATTCCCCCTGCCATCCTCAGTTACTACCTATATATCTTGGTATTTAGGTTATCAATTTGAATTTAAAACTATACTGTTGTTTTTGGAGCAGCGGTATTTACATTTTACCCCAGTATCCTGTTTCCTTTATGTAATCTAATAAATCTAGGTGCATTTCGGCTTCACATTCCTTAGGGGGGAACACTATATGATAATGTGAAGGTGTAATGTTGTGTTTAAGGCAAGATGCTTTTAGATCTTCTCGCACTGTTTTATGGGCGGGCAATTGAAGAAATAATGCCAAGGATCTTCAATTTCGTCCTCGTCACAATTTGAACAATTCATTTTATCTTCACTACTATTATCATGGTGGTATAGATTAGATTTTATGCCATTTCTGCATAGCCTTAGTCCGGATATAAGTATGTCTGCTCTCCTATCTTTACTATACAATTTACATTTTGTAGGGATGGTGGGGCACATTGCTTGCAAAATATGTCCACCATTTTTGCCTAAGTGTTCATTATTCCACCTTGTTTGCCACTTTGACCTACATTGTTTTTGATGAGAGAATATATTTCCTGATGTGTGGGTAATGTGGATTCATTGTTTCCTATTAAATGCGCTATGCCTGCAGCCCTATCAGCGTCTTCGTTACCAGGTATTCCAATATGGGAAAGGACCCAATCTATGTTTATCAGCTTGCCTTTAGATATTGTATTGCTTATTAATGTTTTGATGTGATGTATTTTGTCAGGTCTTGTTTTAGAAGTACAAGACCTGACAAAATACAATGGTGGAATCGCCACACTACATGTACATGGATTATCGATTTACATGTCGATAAAATTACGTACATCACGTGACACCTCATGGTCAGTCAGTATGTGGTACTGCTCCCCCAACACGTCAAATAAGTACCGAGAGATTACGGAAAAAGCCTATATCACGGAAATTGCCGACTGACCATCACGTATTGGTCAGCTGAAATTGACCATGTGGTCACTATGGATTTTGTCCAGGTACGATGGCCGCGAAAGTTGGATATGCTTGTTAACAGTCAATCATGCAGACCGTAAGGCCAACTTGTACCAACACTGTAGATCCAGATGAGCCGGCTCGAAACGAGCCGGCTCATCAGGATCGTCAGCGTTTATAAGTATTAGTCAGATCTGGAAATGAAATCAACATTTTCTCATTAATGGAATATTTAGAAGAATGGATATTCAGTGGTGAAAGGGGTACATGCCCACTCAGTAGGCACAAACTGTTCTTTGTATCAAATACATCATCCGGGACATTTTCTGGCAAAATAAACATTCATTCACCATTACCCTGCGTATTGATTGGCATTATTATACATTTTATATCAGACGTACATTTTCACACTGCTATCAGGGGCGATAACAGTGTTTCCTTAAAATGTTACGAATTGTTTTGATGTGCAATGATCATACTTTATAATCTGTCGAAAATGTTTTTTTCAGGTGACGCATTTAGTTAGTATAAATAATATATTGGCTCATTTGCATATGAAAATAGCCTGATACCACCGCGAGTCACTATCGGTAAAATAAATATTACTAAATGATTATATCTGTATCTTGCCTTATTTCTCAATAAAAACATGGTTTGACAGCACTTCAGAGTCGAAGCATGTTGTTAATTATTCTAAAGTGCTGTACTCGTAAGTTTTAGAACTGGTGGAATAGTGACACAATTATACACTTATTCAATTCCTATAAATAACAGTCTGTGCCTATTGAGCATGCTGAGTGGGCATGTACCTTTAATGATACCAGGCCCGTACGCAGGAATTAATTTAGGGGGTGCGTCATCGACGGCGCGAAGGGCTAAACATTGTTTTTTTGCACATTCACGGACAGACCTCGGCAGATAACCATTTCACCCCTAAATAACTGGAATGGATTTTGATATGTTAATTTTGCAACCCATTCCAATCATCACAAAATGATTTTCAGACCAGTCCATTTATGAACATGAGATGTTTTTGTTCTCAAAATTATGAAAATTACTTTAAAAAAGTGCAGATCCTGATGAGACGGCTCGTCACGAGCCGGCTCATCTGGATCTACACTTTTTGCCAATACCACTATAAAGGCATGTGGTATTGAAGGGGTTAAGGGGGGTGCGTACGCACCCGTCGCACCCACTCTGCGTACGGGCCTGGATACTGTATCTCTTCATTACTACGTCGCCGTGTAGAAACGCAGAACCTTACTAAAAGCGTCTATTTCACGAAACCTGCCAAGAGTTTACGGCCATAAAACAATGCAAAAACAATATTTTTGTTCGATAATATTCAATTTTATCAAAATTTAAGAATGAGCCTTCTTTTTATTTTGTGCAATTTGGTCAAAGTTTGATTTTATTACGAACAAGTCTATGGGAATTTCAGTTTTAAGTTTTTTATTTCCATACATAGTCATATACAAACAATAAATGATTTACAAGCAGTTTAACAACATGTAATTTGTTCTATTAATAGTATCTTTGTATTAATCGTGTTTATTCTTTCATTTTTAATTCGTGTTCTCCAGTCTTGAGGAATGCACGAAATCAGTTTGAAGTATTTTAGGTAATCGTTATTACTAACATCAAATAGTTCTTTTATTTTTGTAAAATTGAAGAATAATGTAGTTCTATAATCGTATAGTTGTTCTATATATTTAATCCCCTTATTAGCCCATTCCTTGTAGTAAAACATTCTTCCATTACCTTTTATTTTCGAATTGTTCCATAAAATTTGCTTTGATATTGTTTCTTGATTATCGCAGAAGTTTAGCTTGCACCATGATTTAAGAACATCTGTCAAAAAATTATTTTTTATCAAATGTTTTACGTCTGTTTGGTTTACATTTCCTTCAAATATATGTACACCACCAAAAGGCTTCACATAATTTAAATATAGTAATTTCCATTTTCCGTGATTTTCAGTTTCTGCAAGTCGTTTGACCCATGTAGCCTTTAGTGCATCAATAAACGATTCTAATTTTATCATTTTTAGCCCGCCTTCTTCGAACGTTTTAACAATAATTTTTCTACTAATTTTATCAGGCTTTGAATCCCAGAGAAAATCAAACATAATGCGTATAATTTGCTTTAAAGTCTCCTGCTCTATGTGAATTTAACATGGGGGGAAAACAGAGGTGGAGAACGTGGAGATGGAGTCGAAAAAAAGAGAAAGGAAATTGACTCTGGAATGTGTCTAGATAGCTTGGACATGATTTAACTAAGAAAATAAGATTTAGAAAATCGATCCGCTATTTCTGAAGTAGAAACATTAACCCATGTTAAAGGTACATGCCCACTCAGTAAGCACAACGTGTTCTTTATAGGAGTTAAATAAGTGTGTAATTGTGTCACTATCTCACCAGTTCTAAACATTACGAGTGCTCGCTATATATATACTGAAAGGATAAAGAAACGCATGGTAAACATTTGAGGTGATTTAAAGTGATGTGTTTGCTGTTATATACAATATTTTATATGAGTATTAAAAGAACATCTTTAGTCAACATTTCATTAGGTTTTTACCGATAATTCATTAGTAATTGAATCACAATTGACTGTACCCCACAATATCGCACAGTGAAATCCACTGTTTTGTCAGTATCTCGTATGCCCCCATCGCGCATCTGTCACAGCCCTGATTCTCTTGTGCATGGAATTCATCAGTGCATTTATCCTTCTTATTGGGGTATTGTTCCACTCTTCCAACAATGCAGTCCTTAGTTGGTCGCGATTAGAAGGGGTATTCCGACACCCCCTTATCCTCCTGTCAAGTTCGTCCCACAGATGTTCGATTGGGGACAAATCGGGACTGTACGCTGGCCAATAGAGTGGGTTAATGTTATGGTCAACGAGAAAGTCTTGACAAACTCTGGCTACATGAGGCCGGGCATTATCATGCTGGAAAATTAGTTGTCGCTGTTGCACAAATGGAACAACAACCGGGCGGAGGATTTCATCCCTATATCTTACGGCGGTTAAATTCCCGACTACCACAATCATCGGTGACTTTACCCCGTGAGATATCCCTCCCCAGACTCATCTGTGAAAAAGACTTGTCTCCATTGCCTCATTGGAAATCGTCTGTGAGCATGTGCCGCCAACCAAGCCATACGACGCGCGCGACGTGCACTAGTGAGAGGTAGACCAACGCAGGGACGACGTGCTCGCAGACCAACCTCGCGCAATCGATTTCTTACAGTTTTGGGGTGAATGTGGCGATTATGATTGCCTACCGTGTTAATAGCGGTTTCAGTGGCAGTAACGTGGCGATTACGTAGGTGGGCGAGACGAATAACCCTGTCTTGACGTCGCGACGTTACGAGCGGATGTCCCGATCTCGGTCGGTCGACAACCCTTCAGGTCTCTCTCAGACGACGGACAAGACGTTCTATGGTGGAAACATTCACATCAAACTGCATAGCAACTTGCTGTTGCATTTGACCTTGAATTAGCAATGCAATAGCCTGACCCCTCTGAACTTCCGTCAGACGTACCATGATTGTGAGAGCTATAAATTCAGTGTAAATAGCGGAAAACGATGTGTATACCTCAAGCGTATCAAGTGGTATGACAAAATGTTTTGACGAACTTATCATCATCATGCTGCACGTGTTTTTGGCTTTTTATCACTTTCTCTATGTGGTACGGTGCATTACACGGTTGAGTAACTTTAGGCACCGGTGTAGGTGCACAGTGACCAAGATAGTCGCCTGACCGGTTTTCATAATTTTAGGCCAAGCATTTAAATAATTATTGCGTATATTGTTACCCTGCGTTTCTTTATCCTTTCAGTATATATACTCATTAGTAATATTTATTTTACTGATAGTGACTTGCTGTGGTATCAGGCTATTTTCATATGCAAATGAGGCATATGTTTTAATTATTTATACTACTTAGATTCTAAATGCGTCACCTGAAAAAAGAAATATTACAAAGTATGATCAATGCACATCAAACAATAAATACAGATAATAAAATAGTAATGTTCGTTAACATTTTAAGTACACATGGTTATCGCCCCTGATATCAGTGTGGACATTTACGTCTGATGTAAAATGTATAATAATGCCAATCAATAAGTGGGGATAATGGTGAATGAATGTTTAATTTGCCAGAAAATGTCTCGGATGAAGTTTATGATATAAAGAACAGTTTGTGCCTATTTAGTGGGCATGTACCTTTAACTCAAATCAGGCGGGATACAATTATAGTAGTATGAACCTTTTGATAGAAAAATTCCCTGTTTGCTTTATTTCATTTCGAAAGTATGTGTTGTTACCACTCATTTGAACCGTCTCGATGAGACGGTTCAAATGAGTGGTAACAATATATACCTTTATCGAGAAATAAACAAAATAATGAGATTTTTTTCCACAATTTTGTACGCATTGCTTCCTTGCTGTGATGGAATAGGTGTATAACATTTATGTGAACATTGCCTTGTTATGACCAGGGTTAGCACGATTCCTTAACCCTTACAATGCTGAATTAAATTGTGTTGTCTGTTGTTTATTTTTTTCCATTATTCTCATCAAAATCATTGTTTGACAGCACTCTAAACTACTGTCAAATCATGTTTTTATTGAGTTAAGAAAGATAAAATATAAAACAACAGCAGACGACACTTTTCGGTTCCCGCGTTCTAAGGGTTGAAGTTTGTAAAAACAATTACACGCAATATTAAGAATACAGATATCTTAAGAACCTTAAATGCACCGCTGCGTGGAAACAAAGATTCAGAACTTTACAGCTCAAATTTCGTTCCTTTCGTTTCTACACCACGTTAAGACGATTGTCACGGTTAAAACTTTATCTTTCAGATATTCATGACCTCCGAGAGGAGATGAAGTCAGCTATGGCGACGGCATCGCAGACATCGGTCACTGATATCTGCCCTAAGCACAACGATAAGTACACCGCTTATTGTCAACAGCACCAGGCCTCAATGTGCATAGACTGTCTGCTATACGACCACACCCAATGTATAACGGGGACGATTAACGTCAGTAATGCTATGGAGACGGCGATATCCACATCTGAAGAATACTCGACAAGGCTAGGAAATCTGACAGAGGCGTTTATGATGAAACTGAAAGATAAAAAGACATCCCTACGCAAGCTTGAAAGGCAGGAAGAGATCATGAAAGACGGTATTCACAGTTTCAAAATGAAGGTTATTAAGAAGATTAATACTACTTCTGGTGAAGCGTTCGAGCTCGTAACGTCTGTACTTTCGGAACAGAGATTGTTGGCTGCAAAGGATATCAATACTTTGGATCAGTTGACAGCAAAGTTACGCGCACTTCAGAAATCCATCAACACTTCATTTAACGGACGTCTATCGGGTATGATGAAAGGACTAAACAGCACAGACAAGAAGATTCAACGGATTGAAGACGAGTACGACCGAATAAAAACTGATATTGGGAACGTTCGTGTTCAGTTTATCATAAATCCTATGATCCCCGACTTCTTAGAAAACTTTAACTCACTTGGGGAACTGTGTGTTGAAAACAAGAAAGTCAACCGAAAAAGCACATGCCTGTACATATCCCCATCAGACATATCACGCCCTTACCGGAGGTCGACGATTGAATCTGATGATACAGTAACGTGTATGGAAAAGGAGGATGACGTTCTCGTGATTAAGGAAAAGCCTTTCAAAAGAAAAATCACGGATGATTATATAAGGATTGATGATTCATTATTCACCGACAGGGCAACTAGCAGCAAACCCTGCAGCCCACCACCGATAGTACCGCGAGATGCGCCCGGTGGGTCTGTCCAGTTTGACCAGAAAACGGCACCGCCTGCCATTGTACCAAGGGTGATTCACACTGACACACGTACACAGACGAATGTACTGGCTGGGCTTGCAACATCTATGTTCTACGTTGAGCCAACGTCACGCAATAGTAACTCCAACAGCGCGTCACATGCTTCAATGAAGTCAAAGGCTCAAAACACCAAGTCAGACGTGAACGAATATAGAATAGAGACAAGTATAAGTAGAGACGAGGAGAAGACAGACGGAAGCGACATGAACGAAGTTGTGATGAGACCAAAGCCAAAACCGCGCCGTCGAACAAGTCTTGAATTGAAATCGGCGGAAAATAAAAACACGACAACTATTGTCAATAGACCCATTCCAGCAATTCCATATAAATTAACGACAAGTCGTGACGTCAAAGGGCCTGCCAACAACGTTCGTAATACAGACTTACAGACTCGTGCATCAAACCCCGGGTCTACTGATGCCGTTCCTATGTGCGATATATTTCCCATTCGACAGTCGAACGCCACCGATTCCGGAGTCATCGTAGAAAGTCGTGAAACGTCGGGATACCGAACATCTTCCACAAGCTCTTCGCCACGATATGTAAGGCGGGTAACGCCGATGAATTCGCAAATAATTCGGTCGGTTTCGGAAGAAGTCATTAGCGCCGTGTCTGCTAGTAAATCTGTACCTGCAAAACATAGGAGTGCTACGCTGCCAAAGGATGGTGGCGCGTTTCATTTACAAGGCTTACAAGAATCACTAGTTGAAGATTGTACGGAACAATTGACACAACACAATACAACCAACGTCGGCACTGTCGAAACGCGTATCAAAGCGATTGAGCAGATGAATATATCTTACGACAGAGATAAAGTCATTGGACCTCGCAATGTTAATCCAGTTGGAAATAATAAAGTCAATACTCGTGTACAGATGCGACATCCACCTGGTACTGAAAGTATTAAGACGGATGAGCGTAGATTCCAGTCCAGAAACGGGAAGGAATGCGTTCGACAGTCGGGCTTTCGTGTTCCGCTTGACGACGGCGTCATTGGCAACGCCTGCCTCGTGACGGGAATTGCAATCACGGCCACCGGAGAAGTCGTTCTCTGTCTGTGCAATCAAGACGAGATGCAATTGTATGACAGCGATGGGGAGTTAAGGCATGTCCATAAAATCGTCAAACCTTACGGGGCTTGCTCCGTTTGGGGGAACAGGGTGGCCATTACATCGCGCGACATAAATTCCATTTGCATATTTGAAAGTGTTGGAAAGAAACTAACGTGCATACAAAAGGAGACACATGACAACAGAGACACATACGGTATTGACTATTCAAATGGATATTTCTGTGTAAGTAGTTTAGATAAAGTCTTGATACTTACAGAATCGCTTCAGCTATTTACGACCGTGAAAGGCACTATTACCGGACTCGGAATAATGCACTGGCCCTTTAGGAGATCTGCTAAAATAGAATTCAGCGATGTGCAATACGCCGCGATTTACAGGACCGAGGAATTGTTTTTAATTTACGTGAGTGACTACAGAAAAGAGCGCGTTGCCTGCATTGACACTACTGGTCGTGTGAAGTGGACACATGTATTGCCATGTCCAACCTGTATCCAGATATGCGGGGACAAACTGTACGTTGCAACAAAGAAGAGGATTGCAGTACTGTGCTCGCGCACCGGCAAGTGGATCCGTGACATCACAGATGGCGTTCCCAAGCGACCATGGGCTCTGGTCGTGGACACAATGACGAATGGTCTTCTGGTTAGCAACCGAAGCAGAAGCGCGGCCCGGGCTAAGCTCATCAGCCATGTTTCGTTACATGTTAACATGGGACAATCAACGGATGAACTATTGATTTGACTGTAGACCGCGGTGTTAATGATTTACTGCATATGCAGAGAATATCTTGCGTGTGTTTTGCCATCAAGTTTATCAGACCAGGGGTGTCGGAACAGGTCCGGCAGGTCAATATCAATACTTTTAACATATTTGTAATTCATGTATAAAAAACCGGTATGTAAATATTTTTCTGCAATTTTTCAAATGTCGCATCAAAATTGTATGTTGTTACCACACAGTTGAACCGTCTCGCCGAGACGGTTCAACTGAGTGGTAACAACATACAATTTGGGTGGGTAGCAGGAGCACCCAGTAGATTTGCCGGACCAATCTTATGATGCTTCCGGCGCCGCTGCATCAGTGATTACAATCGCCACGTAGGAACTTCGATATTTGCAGAGGGAATCCTACGCTTTCGGAGCAGAGCATGCTATCAACAGACTGCCATAATCTGATAGTGTATGATAATATAGAGAATAGTATGTTAGTGTCGTGAATGGGAAAAAATATCTGGAAAGGCTTAGGAAACTGGATGGGCGATGCTCTGCCGAGCACATCCCCGTTTCCGTGCCGCGCCAGATATTTTTTTCCCATTCACGGCACTAACATACTGTTCTTTTTATCCCGTCAACACCTACAAATAGCTTTAAATTGCAATACAAATAACCCCAGCCACCGCACGTATTGCCAGGATATCAAAAAATGTTTCACGGCACCGTGTTTCACGGCACATACCCACTGTGTTGACGGGATAAAAGAGAATAACAGGCTAGTGTGTTTTGACATCATGTTTATCAGGCAATACACATAAAAAATGCAGCTTCCGTGCAGTACTTTGGACTTCTATAGGGCACTTAGTAGGGTAAGGGCGCATTATTTACACGAACCAACATCGTGTGCCATCCGTTTACACCAGCATCGTACCGTGTTTCTAAGTAGCTCGCGGTAGTTCATGTCGTATGCATCGTGTAAATCGATGTAAGTGTGCGTTTTTCGTGTACATATCGAGTCGTGTTGTGTGACCTCATACGATTGGTTTTACAATGAGATTAATATAGACATTTCGGACCATGAACAGCTAGCACCAGGACATTTCGGACCGTATTTCGACCCATCAGAAGAAACGAATGTAACCGAATCTAAGTAGTGTTCGGTGCGAACATCGACTCCATATTATTTTCGACGCCATATTGGTTTTTGTAATTCGCGGAATGTTTTGGTGGAACGGAACCCCTAATAATGACTCGGTGGCCAGAATGTGTGCACATCACGGGATTAAGTTATCAACATAAGTTCTTTCGAGTGGATACATAACAATACACATTATTTCACTAAAAACTAATTTTCAATATATCCCTTCATGCAATTGTCCCTGACATCTACAAGTTTCAACATAGGACCTTTAACCCTTCCTACGCTATTGACGGAAACTGCCGTCTGCTGTTTTTCATTTTTGCTGTAATTCTTAACAATAAAGCTGTTTTGACAGCACATGAGAATCGTTCTCATGCGCTACCAAAACAGGTTTTTATCGAGAAATATTGAAAATTAAACATTTCCAGCAGACGACAACATTTAATTCAGCGTAATAAGGGTTAATGCTACATTTCTCACAAACTGCTGAAGGCAACACTATGGAAGCGTCCTGATGCCAATGCTAAAATATTTTATCTGCTAATGAGGACTTACTATCTCCTAATTAGGACTTAGTATCTCTTAATTAGGACTTAATATCTCATAATTAGGACTTATTATCTCCTAATTAGGAGTTAGTCGTACTTCGTAAGACTAAGATTAGGACTTGCATTACTATCTGTGTCAATGCTAACAAATGTTTTATCTCCTAATTATGAGATACTAATTCCTAATTAGGAGATAGTAAGTCCTAAGTTTGCTAAGAAGTTGAAACTTTTATATAACAGCCAATAGTAGGTTAGTGCCGTGAATGGGAAAACATATCTGGCAAGGCTTTGGAAACGGGATGGGCGAGGCTCTCCCGTTTCAGAGCCGCGACAGATACTTTTTCCCATTCACGGCACTAACCTACTATTTTATTTATCCCGTCAACACTACAAATAGCTTTAAAATGCAAAAAAATAACACCAGCCTCGTCCTCAAAATCGGGGAATCGACTAGCATGACGACCGCACATATTCATACGCAACGATTAGGTCGTATTGGCAGGATATCAAAAATGTTTCACGGCACATACGCACTGTGTTGACAGGATAAATGAGAATTATACCGATTTATGATATCCTTCATAGTTTGTGAGACATGCAGACAGTTGGGTACATTTTTGTATCCACCCGATATAAAGCATTACTGTCTGTTCCACGTTTTGCTGCCGATGAACTTTTGGCTATTAAACACATTAAATGTAAACAATATTTAAAACTAAGTGCTTTTTCATCAATAACAAAAAAGTGACCCTCCCCCAAAAGAATTGTTTTATGAAATTCCATAAAATATTGATTTTATTGCGAAAAAACGATTTTCCTATGGGAATTTACCATGGGGGCTAAAAATATATTTTTTTTATTACATTATTTTTTTATTTGTGGACCGATTTTCAAAATCTAACTTTTGTTTTCTTAGTTACATCATTTTCAAGCTATCTCGCCAGGTTTCAGAGTCAATTTCCAAAACAATTGGAAATTGACTTCTCATGTTAAATTCCCATAGGAAAATCGTTTTTTCGCAATAAAATCAATATTTGATGGAATTTCATCAAATAATTGTTTTCGGGGAGGGTGACTTTTTTGTTATTGATGAAAAAGTATTTACTTTTAAATATTTTTTAGATTTAATGTGTTTAATGGCCAAATGTTCGTCGGCAGCAAAACGTGGAACAGACAGTAACTATATACTATGCCAATTTTCATATTATAAACTGTATTATCAATATACATGTGCTTCACATAACAAAGATAGTAATATCATTTTGTTTACACAATCATGCTAAAATATTTAGCCTAAGATGGTTGCACCGTCATTTCTAGGATCATGTCTTCTCGTGTGGTCATCTGTATACTATACAAAAAAAAGTAATATAGTTTGTTATAAGCTGTCTTCGTTATTGTATAAGTGATTACAGTTGTTGGTAAAGCAAATGTAAAATAAACTACTCTAACTGCATTAAGTAACAATATACAAACTATGACGTTATAATTGTTTTGTTTTATTTAATTTACTTTACCTTCCGTTTTTTCCGATATTGCTTTCGAAAAAATGCAATATTGGATACACAAATCACAGCTCGTGACGAATTTGAATTATACTATTTGTCCTAGATTCTCGACCAATGACAACACATCGTTTCTTCTAAATATAGTGCATATTGCGACTATTTCACCAATATCTCTATTAAATTAATTTGTTCGAAATAAGTACAAAGTTATATTTATAACAAAAAGTCACTAATTGTTGTCGAAAGTTCACGAGATGCGCATCATGTTACCACGCGTGCACACAGTTAGGCTTTAGTATAAGACTGCGAATTCATCATAGCTTATTAACCCTTTCAACACTACAAACCTGTGTATTGGCATTGGCAAACAGTGTATATCCTGATGAGACGGCTCCTAACGAGCCGTCTCATCAGGATCTGCACTTTTTGCAAGTAATTTGCAGATTTTTAAGAACAAAAACACCCCATTTTTAGCTCGCCTGCACGAAGTTCAGAATAACTTATGGCATACCCCCAGCGTCGTCAGCGTCGTCGGCGTCAGCGTCGGCGTCGTCCACAAACTTAACGTTGGGTAAATGTCTTATAACTTCTGTTTCCTTTCATGGAACACCTTGTTATTTCAAACATGCATTCCTCAGATGACCCTCTATCATGCTGTAGGAAATCCACGACCCACCACCCAACCCTTACCCCAAGGTCAAGGTAAAAAACTTGGCACATTCATAAACTTAACGTTGGGTAAATGTCTTATAACTTCTGTTTCCTTTCATGGAACACCTTGTTATTTCATACATGCATTCCTCAGATGACCCTCTATCATGCTGTAGCAAATCCATGACCCACCACCTAGCCCTTACCCCAAGGTAAAGGTCACAAACTTGGCACATTCATAAACTTAACGTTGGGTAAATGTCTTATAACTTCTGTTTCCTTTCATGGAAGACCTTGTTATTTCATACATGCATTCCTCAGATGACCCTCTATCATGCTGTAGCAAATCCATGACCCACCACCAAGCCCTTACCCCAAGGTCAAGGTCACAAACTTGGCACATTCATAAACCTAATGTTGGGTAAATGTCTTATAACGTTTGTTTCATTTCATGGAACACCTTGTTATTTAATACATGCATTCATCTGATGATACTCTATCGTGCTATAGCAAATCCATGACCCAGCGGCCATCCCTTACCCCAAGGTCAAGGTCACAAACTTAGCACATTCATAAACTTAACGTTGGGGTAAATGTCTTATAACTTCTGTTTCCTTTCATGGAACGCCTTGTTATTTCATATATGCATTCCTCAGAGATGACCCTCTATCATGCTGAAGCAACTCCATGAACCACCACCCAGCCCTTACTCCAAGGTCAAGGTAAAAAACTTGGCACATTCATAAACTTAACGTTGGGTAAATGTCTTATAACTTCTGTTTCCTTTCATGGAACACCTTGTTATTTCATACATGCATTCCTCAGATGACCCTCTATCATGCTGTAGCAAATCCATGACCCACCACCTAGCCCTTACCCCAAGGTAAAGGTCACAAACTTGGCACATTCATAAACATAACGTTGGGTAAATGTCTTATAACTTCTGTTTCCTTTCATGGAAGACCTTGTTATTTCATACATGCATTCCTCAGATGACCCTCTATCATGCTGTAACAAATCCATGACCCACCACCAAGCCCTTACCCCAAGGTCAAGGTCACAAACTTGGCACATTCATAAACCTAATGTTGGGTAAATGTCTTATAACGTTTGTTTCATTTCATGGAACACCTTGTTATTTAATACATGCATTCATCTGATGATACTCTATCGCTGATAGCAAAATAAATCCATGACCCAGCGGCCATCCCTTACCCCAAGGTCAAGGTCACAAACTTAGCACATTCATAAACTTAACGTTGGGTAAATGTCTTATAACTTCTGTTTCCTTTCATGGAATCGCCTTGTTATTTCATATATGCCTTATCCCAGAGATGACCCTCTATCATGCTGAAGCAACTCCATGACCCACCACCCAGCCCTTACTCCGAGGTCAAGGTCACAAACTTAGCACATTCATAAACTTAACTTTGGGGTAAATGTCTTATAACATCTGTTTTCTTTCATGGAACGCCTTGATATTTCATACATGCATTCATCTGATAATACTCTATCATGCTATAGCAAATCCATGACCCACCGCCCACCCAATCGTTATCCCAATGTCAAGGTAAACAACTTAGCATGTTCATAAACTTGTTGGGATAAATGTTGTGTAACTTCTGTTTATTTACAGGGAACGCCTTGATATTTCATACATGCATTCATCTGATGATACTCTATCGTGCTATAGCAAATGCACGATCCAGCGCCCACCCCTTTCCCCAAGGTCAATGTCACAATCTTAGCACATTCATAAACTTAATGTTGGGGTAAATGTATTATAACATCTGTTTCCTTTAATGGAACGCCTTGATATTTCAAATATGCATTCATCTGATGATACTCTATCATGCTATATCAAATACATGACCCACCGCCCATCCCTTACCCAAAGGTCAAGGTCACAAACTTAGTACATTCATAAACTTAACGTTGGGGTAAATGTCTGTTTCCTTTCATGGAACGCCTTGCTATTTCATACATTCCTCAGATGACCCTATATCATGCTGTAGCAAATCCACAACCCACCACATTACCCTTAACCAAAAGATAAGGTCACAAACTTAGCATGTTCATAAACTTAACGTTGGGGTAAATGTTGTGTTGCTTCTGTCTGCATTCATCTGATGGTACTCTATCGTGCTATAGCAAACCCATAACCAACCCCCACCCCTTTCCCCAAGGTCACGGTCACAAACTTAGCACATTCATAAACTTAACGTTGGGGTAAATGTCTTATAACATCTGTTTCCTTTCATGGAACGCCTTGATATTTCATACTCGCATTCATCTGATGATACTCTATCGTGCTATTGCAAATCCATGATCCACCGCCCACCACTTACCCCAAGATCAAGGTCACAAACTTGACACACTCATAAACTTAACGTTGGGGTAAATGTCTGATAGCAACTGTTTCCTTTGATGGAACGCCTTGATATTTCATACACACCTTCCTCAGATGACCCTCTATCATGCTGTAGCAAACCACAACCCACCACCCAACCCTTACCCCAAGGTCAAGGTCACAAACTTGGTATGTTCATAAATTTTACATTGGGGTAAATGTTGTGTAACGTCTGTTTCTTTACACTTTGAACGGTTTGATATTTCATACATGCATTCATCTGATGATCCTCTATTGTGCTACAGCAAATCCATGACCCACCCCACCCCTTTCCCCAAGATCAACATCATAAACTTAACGTTGGAGTAAATGTCTTTTTATAACTTCTGTTTCTTTACAGGGAACACCTTCATATTTCATACATGCATTCATCTTATGATACTCTATTGTGCTACAGCAAATCCATGACCCACCCCACCCTTTTCGCCAAGGCCAAGGTCGCAAACTTAGCACATTTATACATGCATTCCTCATGTGAATAGCTATCATGCTGTAGAAAATCACCAACTTAGTGTGTTCATAAACTTAACGCTGGGTTAAATTTTGTTTTCCTTCTCTTTTCAGGGAGCGCATTAATATTTCATACATGCATTCATCTTAATATGCTATATCATGCTATATCAAATCCACGATCAACGTTCCACCACTGACCTCAATGTCAAGGTCCACCGCACATCCCTTATCCCAACAAGTTTGAATGAAGGCTGCCAACAGGCGAGCTTCGTTGTCTTCTGACAACTCTGGTTATGAATGGACTAGTTTGAAAATCAGTTTGTGACGATCGGTTCGGTTGCAAAAGGAAGGAGGTGGATACAGAGGAAACTAGCTCTTATTAGAATAGTTACCTCTGGTTCTTTAACGTGCTCAGACACTCATTCAAATATGATACACGGGACCGCCTTTTAACGTCCCCATCTGAAAGTACTACTGTCTCTTAATGTAAAATTTACAAACAACGTTAACCCTTCGACCGCTACTCACAACAATTTTCGTCTGCTGTTGCTTTTATATCTTGCCTTAGTTCTCAATAAAATTATGGTATGACAGCACTTCAGAATCATTTCCAATGGAAATGATTCTGAAGTGCTGTCAAAGCATGTTGTTAATTATTCTAAAGTGCTGTCAAAGCATGTTTTTCATGATAAAAATGGAAAATAGAAAATAGACAGCAGACGACAAAAAAATAAGATAGCGGTCTAAGGATTATTGTGAGAAGCAAATTCATACCAGATGACAGCTGCCCGTATGTCGCGTCCGCCGAGGCGTTGAAAGCATACCAAACAGTTTAACCAAAAACTCTAACCCGGACGTACGATATAGTCGGCACATTGGCGTACGTGCGTAAGTCCGTCCGTCCATACGCCAATGTACCGACTATATCGCGCTGTCCGCAAGCGGGCGCGACAAAAACAACACCCGTGTACGTACTATTTCATCGTACGAAGTTTAGTGAAACGGGCGTCAGGAGCTGGACTGGCCATACCTACCACAAGCCCCGTTTCTCCAGATGCTGCCGTGATAAGTATACGAAATTAACGCGGAAGAAGATGTGAATCGGAACATCTTTTCTTACATCACAAGCCGTTGTATGTGGAGGACGTATTTCGAATAAGGTAAATTGTTTTACAATAATTATTGTATTGTTGACCCTTACTACGCTGAATTTAATGTTGTCGTCTGCTGGAAACGTTTTATTTTCAATATTTCTCGACAAAAACCTGGTTTTGACAGCACATGAGAATCGTCTCCAGTGGAGACGATTCTTATGTGCTGTCAAAACCAGTTTTTAGTTAAGAATTAAAGCAAAAATGAAAAACAGCAGACGGCAATTTTCGTCATCAGCGTAGCAGGTTAAACTGTTAGTTTTTAGCTGGTCCCAGTAGTGTGACTTGTTAACAGTCGAATCATGCAGACCGTAAGGCCAACTTGTACCAACGCTGTAGATCGAAACGAGCCGGCTCATCAGGATCGTCAGCGTTTATAAGTATTAGTCAAATCTGGAAATGAAATCAACATTTTCTCATTAATGAAATATTCAGAAGAATGGATATTCAGTGGTGAAAGGGGTACATGCCCACTCAGTAGGCACAAACTGTTCTTTATATCAGATACATCATCCGGGACATGTTCTGGCAAAATAAACATTCATTCACCATTACCCTACGTATTGATTGGCATTATTATACATTTTATATCAGACGTACATTTTCACACTGCTATCAGGGTCGATAACCCTGTTTCCTTAAAATGTTAACGAAATTTACTATTTATTTTCTGTATTTATTTTTTGATGTGCAATGATCATACTTTCTAATCTGTCGAAAATGTTTTTTTCAGGTGACGCATTTAGTTAATATAAATAATATTGGCTCATTTGCATATGAAAATAGCCTGATACTACTGCGAGTCACTATCGGTAAAATAAATATTACTAAATGATTATATCTGTATAGCGCGTACTCGTAAGTTTTAGAACTGGTGGAATAGTGACACAATTCCTATAAAGAACAGTTTGTGCCTATTGAGCATGCTGAGTGGGCATGTACCTTTAATGATACCAGGCCCGTACGCAGGAATTAATTGAGGTGGTGCGTTATCGACGGCGCGAAGGGCTAAATATTGTTTTTTTTCACGTCACGGACAGACCTCGGTAGATTAAACATTTCACCCCTAAATAACTGGAATGGATATTTTGATATGTTAATTTTGCAACACATTCCAATCATCACAAAATGATTTTCAGACCAGTCCATTTCTGAACATGAGGTGTTTTTGCTCTCAAAATTATGAAAATTACTTTCAAAAAGTGCAGATCCTGATGAGACGGCTCGTCACGAGCCGGCTCATCTGGATCTACACTTTTTGCCAATACCACTACACAGGCATGTGGTGTTGAAGGGGTTAAAGGGGTGCGTACGCACCCGTCGCTCCCCCTCTGCGTACGGACCAGGATACTGTATCTCTTCATTACTACGTCGCCGTGTAGAAACGCAGAACCTTACTAAAAGTGTCTGTTTCACGAAACCTGCCAAGAGTTTACGGCCATAAAACAATGCAAAAACAATATTTTTGTTCGATAATATTCAATTTTATCAAAATTTAAGAATGAGTCTTCTTTTTATTTCGTACAATTTGGTCAAAGTTTGATTTTATTACGAAAAACTCTATGGGAATTTAACATGGGGGGAAAAAAGAGGTGGAGAACGTGGAGATGGAGTCGAAGAAAAGAGAAACGAAATTGACTCTGAAATGTGTCTAGATAGCTTGGACATGATTTAACTAAGAAAATAAAAGTTAGATTTAGAAAATCGATCCACTATTTCTGATGCAGAAAACTTAACCCATGTTAAAGGTACATGCACACTCAGTAGGCACAACGTGTTCTTTATAGGAGTTAAATAAATGTATAAATGTGTCACTATCCCACCAGTTCTAAGCATTACGAGTGCTCGCTATATATATACTGAATATATTTTAGGCCAAGCATTTAAATAATTATTGCGTATATTGTTACCCTGCGTTTCTTTATCCTTTCAGTATATATACTCATTAGTAATATTTATTTTACTGATAGTGACTTGCGGTGGTATCAGGCTATTTTCATATGCAAATGAGGCATATGTTTTAATTATTTATACTACTTAGATTCTAAATGCGTCACCTGAAAAAAAAAATATTACAAAGTATGATCAATGCACATCAAACAATAAATACAGATAATAAAATAGTAATGTTCGTTAACATTTTAAGTACACATGGTTATCGCCCCTGATATCAGTGTGGACATTTACGTCTGATGTAAAATGTATAATAATGTCAATCAATACGCGGGGATAATGGTGAATGAATGTTTAATTTGCCAGAAAATGTCTCGGATGAAGCTTATGATAAAAAGAACATTTTGTGCCTATTTAGTGGGCATGTACCTTTAACTCAAATCAGGCGGGATACAATTATAGTAGTATGAACCTTTTGATAGAAAAACTCCCTGTTTGATTTATTTCATTTCGAAAGTATGTGTTGTTACCACTCATTTGAACCGTCTCGATGAGACGGTTCAAATGAGTGGTAACAACATATACCTTTATCGAGAAATAAACAAAATACTGAGATTTTTTTCCACAATTTTTTACGCAATTGCTTCCTTGCTGTGATTGAATATGTTTATAACATTTATGTGAACATTGCCTTGTTATGACCAGCGTTAGCACGATTCCTTAACCCTTACAATGCTGAATTAAATTGTGTCGTCTGTTGTTATTTTTTGTCCATTGTTCTCATCAAAAACTAATGTCAAATCATGTTTTTATTGAGTTAAGAAAGATAAAATATAAAACAACAGCAGACGACACTTTTCGGTTCCCGCCGCGTTCTAAGGGTTGAAGTTTGTAAAAACAATTACACGCAATCTTAAGAATACAGATATCTTAAGAACCTTAAATTCACCGCTGCGTGGAAACAAAGATTCAGCACTTTACATCTCAAATTTCGTTCCACGTTGAGACGATTGCCACGGTTAAAACTTTATCTTTCAGACATTCATGACCTCCGAGTCAGCTATGGCGACGGCATCGCAGACATCGGTCACTGACATCTGCCCTAAGCACAACGATAAGTACACCGCTTATTGTCAACAGCACCAGGCCTCAATGTGCATAGACTGTCTGCTATACGACCACACCCAATGTATAACGGGGACGATTAACGTCAGTAATGCTATGGAGACGGCGATATCCACATCTGAAGAATACTCGACAAGGCTAGGAAATCTGACAGAGGCGTTTATGATGAAACTGAAAGAGAAAAAGACATCCCTACGCAAGCTTGAAAGGCTGGAAGAGACCATGAAAGACGGTATTCACAGTTTCAAAATGAAGGTTATTAAGAAGATTAATACTACTTCGGGTGAAGCTTTCGAGCTCGCAACGTCTGTACTTTCGGAACAGAGATTGTTGGCTGCAAAGGATATCAATAATTTGGATCAATTGACAGCAAAGTTACGCGCACTTCAGAAATCCATCAACACTTCATTTAACGGACGTCTATCGGGTATGATGAAAGGACTAAACAGCGCAGACAAAAAGATTCAACGGATTGAAGACGAGTATGACCGAATAAAAACTGATATTGGGAACATTCGTGTTCAGTTTATCATCAATCCTATGATCCCCGACTTTTTAGAAAACTTTAACTCACTTGGGGAACTGTGTGTTGAAAACAAGAAAGCCAACCGAAAAAGCACATGCTTGTACCTATCACCATCAGATATATCACGCCCTCACCTGAGGTCGACGATTGAATCTGATGATACAGTAATGTGTACGGAAATGGAGGATGACGTTTTCGTGTATAAGGAAACGCCTTTCAAAGGAAAACACATGGATGATTATATAAGGATTGATGATTCGTTATTCACCGACACGGCGACTAGCAGCAAACCCTGCAGTCCACCACCGACAGTACCGCGAGATGCGCCCGACGGGTCTGTCCGGTTTGACCAGAAAACGTCAACGCCCGCCATTGTACCAAGGGTGATACACACTGACACACGTACACAGACGAATGTACTGGCTGGGCTTGCAACATCTATGTTCTACGTTGAGCCAACGTCACGCAATAGTAACTCCAACAGCGCGTCACATGCTTCAATGAAGTCAGAGGCTCAAAACACCAAGTCAGACGTAAACGAATATAGCATAGAGACAAGTATAAGTAGAGACGAGGAGAAGACAGACGGAAGCGACATGAACGAAGTTGTGATGAGACCAAAGACAAAACCACGCCTTGGAACAAGTCTTGAATTGCAATCGGCGGAAAATAAAAACACGACAACTATTGTCAATAGACCCATTCCAGCAATTCCATATAAATTAACGACAAGTCGTGACGTCAAAGGGCCTGCCAACGACGTTCGTAATACAGACTTACAGACTCGTGCATCAAACCCCGGGTCTACTGATGCCGTTCCTATGTGCCATATATTTCCCATTCGACAGTCGAACGCCACCGATTCCGGAGTCATCGTAGAAAGTCGTGAAACGTCGGGATACCGAACATCTTCCACAAGCTCTTCGCCACGATATGTAAGGCGGGTAACGCCGATGAATTCGCAAGTCATTCGGTCGGTTTCGGAAGAAGTTAGCACCGTGTCTGCTAGTAAATCTGTACCTGCAAAACTTGAACATAAGAGTGCTACGCTGCCAAAAGACTGTGGCGCGTCTCATTTACACGGCTTACAAGAATCACTAGTTGAAGATTGTACGGAACAATTGACACAACACGATACGAACAACTTTGGCACTGTCGAAACGCGTATCAAAGCGATTGAGCAGAGGAATATATCTTACGACAGAGATAAAGTCATTGGACTTGGCAATGTTAATCCAGTTGGAAATAATAAAGTCAATACTCATGTACAGATGCGACATCCACCTGGTGATGAAAGTATTAAGACGGATGAGCGTAGATTCCAGTCCAGAAACGGGAAGGAATGCGTTCGAAAGTCGGGCTTTCATGTTCCGCTTGACGACGGCGTCATTGGCAACGCCTGCCTCGTGACGGGAATTGCAATCACGGCCACCGGAGAAGTCGTTCTTTGTTTGTGCAATCAAGACGAGATGCAATTGTATGACAGCGATGGGGCGTTAAAGCATGTCCAAAAAATCGTCAAACCTTACGGGGCTTGCTCCGTTTGGGGGAACAGGGTGGCCATTACATCGCGCGACATAAATTCCATTTGCATATTTGAAAGTGTTGTAACGAAACTAACGTGCATACAAAAGGAGACACATGACAACAGAGAAACATACGGTATTGACTATTCAAATGGATATTTCTGTGTAAGTAGTTTAGATAAAGTCTTGATACTTACAGAATCGCTTCAGCTATTTACGACCGTGAAATGCACTATTACCGGACTCGGAATAATGCACTTGCCCTTTAGGAGATCTGCTAAAATAGAATTCAGCGATGTGCAATACGCCGCGATTTACAGGACCGCGGAAGCGTTGTTAATTTACGTGAGTGACTACAGAAAAGAGCGCGTTGCCTGCATTGACACTGCTGGTCGTGTGAAGTGGACACATTTATTGCCATGTCCAACCTGTATCCAGATATGCGAGGACAAACTGTACGTTGCAACAAAGAAGAGGATTGCAGTACTGTGCGCGCGCACCGGCAAGTGGATCCGTGGCATCACAGATGGCGTTCCCAAGCGACCATGGGCTCTGGTCGTGGACACAATGACGAGTGGCCTTCTGGTTAGCAACCGAAGCAGAAGCGCGGGCCGGGCTAAGCTTATCAGCCATGTTTCGTTAGATGTTAACATGGGACAATCAACGGATGATCTATTGATTTGACTATAGACCGCGGTGTTAATGATTTAATGCATATGCAGAGAATATCATGCGTGTGTTTTGCCATCAAGTTTATCAGACCAGGGGCGTCGGAACAGGTCCGGCAGGTCAATATCAATACTTTTAACATATTTGTAATATTTGTAATTCATCTATAAAAAACCGGAATGTAAATATTTTTCTGCAATTTTTATAATGTCGCATCAAAATTGTATGTTGTTACCACTCAGTTGATACGCATATTCATACGCAGTGATTAGGTCGTATTGACAGGATATCAAAAATGTTTCACGGCACCGTGTTTCACGGCACATACCCACTGTGTTGACGGGATAAAAGAGAATAACAGGCTAGTGTATTTTGACATCATGTTTATCAGGCAATACACATAAACATTGCAGCTTCCGTGCAGTACTGTGGACTTCTATAGGGCACTTAGTAGGGTAAGGGCGCATTATTTACACGAACCACCCAATTTCGGTGTTGTTGTTTTTGGGCATATGAAAGTATTTTGCAAATATTACGCCGATTGTGTGTGTAATTTAAACCGGATAAACCTGTAATAAGCCCTATTTTGCCACAGTACTACCCACGTATCAATTTTAATGACATGTATTAATGTCATAATCACTTTCTAATATGGTACAGTAACAAATCCAAGTTTGAATGCGTAAAAACTCCAAAAAATATTGTTTTTAATTTGCGTCTTGGTGTTATGGCGGCCATTTTGAATTTGGCGGCCATTTTGAACTTGAAAAAATTGCCACCCTATTTTTTCTGACAGCTTAATCGATCTAAATCATGAACCAAGCGAGAGTTTGCTTTTAACAAACAATTTAAACGAAACTTTTTTTAACGACAATCATGCTTCCACTACATATTGGTTTTTGTAATTCGCGGAACGTTTTCGTGGAACGGAACCCCTAATAATGACTCGGTGGCCAGAATGTGTGCACATCACGGGATTAGGTTATCAACATTAGTTCTTTCGTGTGGATAAATAACAATGCACATTATTTCAGTAAAAACTAATTTTCAATATATCCCTTCATATATCCCTTCTGACAACATCGGACCTTTAACCCTTCCTACGCTGTTGACGGAAATTGCCGTCTCTTTTTAATTTTTGCTTTAATTCTTAACAATAAACCTGTTTTGGAAGCACATGAGAATCGTTCTCATGCGCTACCAAAACAGGTTTTTATCGCGAAATATTGAAAATTAAACATTTCCAGCAGACGAGAACATTTAATTCAGCGTAATAAGGGTTAGTGCTACATTTCTCACAAACTGCTGAAGGCAACACTATGGAAGCGTCCTGGTGCCAATGCTAAAATATTTTATCTCCTAATGAGGACTTACTATCTCCTAATTAGGACTTAGTATCTCTTAATTAGGACTTAATATCTCCTAATTAGGACTTAGTATCTCCTAATTAGGAGTTAGTCGTACTTCGTAAGACTAAGATTAGGACTTACATTACTATCTGTGTCAATGCTAAAAAATGTTACTAATTCCTAATTATGAGATACTAACTCCTAATTAGGAGATACTAATTACTAATTAGGCAGATACTAATTCCTAATTATGATATACTAACTCCTAATTAGGAGATACTAACTCCTAATTAGGAGATAATTCTTCCTAATTATGAGATAATAAGTCCTAATTAGGATATATTAAGTTCTAATTAGGAGATAGTAAGTCCTCATTAGGAGATAGTAAGTCCAAAGACTGCTAAGGAGTTGAAACTTTTATATAACAGCAACAATGGACTGAAATGACAATATGGAGAATAGTAGGTTAGTGCCGTGAATGGGAAAACATATCTGGCAAGGCTTTGGAAACGGGATGGGCGAGGCTCTGCCGTTTCAGAGCCGCGCCAGATACTTTTTCCCATTCACGGCACTAACATACTATTTTATTTATCCATTCAACACTACAAATAGCTGTAAAATGCAAAAAAATAACACCAGCCTCATCCTCAAAATCGGGGAATCGACTAGTATGACAACTGCACATATTCATACGCAGTCATTAGGATATCAAAATTTTTCAATGCACCGTTTTCACGGCACATACGCACTGTGTTGACAGGATAAATGAGAATTATACCGATTTATCCTTCATAGTTTGTGAGACATGGGAATTTGACAGTTGGGTACATTTTTGTATCCACCCGATATAAAGCATTACTGTCTGTTCCACGTTTTGCTGCCGATGAACTTTTGGCTATTAAACACATTAAATGTAAACAATATTTAAAACTAAGTGCTTTTTCATCAATAACAAAAAAGTGACCCTCCCCCAAAAGAATTGTTTTATGAAATTCCATAAAATATTGATTTTATTGCGAAAAAACGATTTTCCTATGGAAAATCTTTTTTTCGCAATAAAATCAATATTATTTTTTGGGGGAGGGTGACTTTTTTGTTATTGATGAAAAAAGTACTTACATGTACTTTTAGATATTTTTTAGATTTAATGTGTTTAATGGTCAAATGTTCGTCGGCAGCAAAACGTGGAACAGACAGTAACTATATACTATGCAATTTTTCATATTATAAACTGTATTATCAATATACATGTGCTTCACATAACAAAGATATTAATATCATTTTGTTTACACAATCATGCTAAACTATTTAGCCATGGTATGGTTGCACCGTCATTTCTAGGATCATGTCTTCTCGTGTGTTCGTATGTATACTATACAAAAAAAGTCATGTAGTTTGTTTTTAGCTTTCTCCGTTATTGTAAAAGTAATTACAGTTGTTGGTAAAGCAAATGTAAAATAAACTACTCTAACTGCATTAAATAACAATATACAAACTATAATTGTTTTGTTTTATTTAATTTACTTTACCTTCCGTTTTTTTCCGATATTGCTTTAGAAAAAATGCAATATGACGAATTTGAATTATTCTGTTTGTCCTAGATTCTCGACCAATGACAACACATCGTTTCTTCTAAATATACTGCATATTGCGACCATTTCACCAATATCTCTATTAAATTAATTTGTTCGAAATAAGTACAAAGTTATATTTATAACAAAAAGTCACTAATTGTTGTCGAACGTTCACGAGATGCGCATCATGTTACCACGTGTGCACACAGTTAGGCTTTAGTATAAGACTGCAAATTCATCATAGCTTATTAACCCTTTCAACACTACAAACCTGTGTATTGGCATTGGCAAACAGTGCACATCCAGATGAGACGGCTCGTGGCGAGCCGTCTCATCAGGATCTGCACTTTTTGCAAGTAATTTGCAGATTTTTAAGAACAAAAACACCCTCTTTTTATAAATGGACTAGTCTGAAAATCATTTTGTGACGATCGGATCGGTTGCAAAATTAACATATTCAAATCCATTCCAGTTACTTAGGGGTGAAAGGGTTAAACAAATAAACCATTTCACGTTTTGTTTGTCCACAAGATGACACTGTGCAGAGATGGCCAGCACAAGATTAGATGGCCAATGTAAAATGTAAATGTAAATGCTTGGATTTAACGACGGCACTGGCTCGATGACCTTGCATGTCGTCTCCCAAGAAGGGGAGAAAGGAAGGAGGTGGATACAGAGGAAACTAGCTCGTATTAGAATAGTCCCCTCCGGTTCTTTAACGTGCTCAGACACTCATTCAAATCTGATACACGGGACCGCCTTTTAACGTCCCCATCTGAAAGTACTATACTGTCTGTTTCACGAAAGCTGCCAAAATTTTACGGCTATATAAACAATGCAAACACAATATTTGTTTCGATAATATTAAATTAAAGGAAAATTTAAGAACGAGCCTTCTTTTTATTTCATGAAATTTGGTCCAATATCGATTTTATTACAAAAATACAATTTCACAATGTTAAATCCCCATAGATATGTGCACAGAGTGAACATGTCTATGGGAATTTAACATGGGGACATTTTTCCAATTTCAGAAATAGTGGACCGATTTTCAAAATTTAACTTTTGTTTTCTTAGTTAAATCATTTCCAAGCTATCTAGCCATGTTTCGGAAACAATTTCCAAATGTTTTCGGTTTTTGACTGTTTCCTCAGCTACTCCACCTCCTTTTCCCCCATGTTAAATTCCCATAGATAAATCAATGTTTCGTAATAAAATCAATATTTGACCAAATTTCACGAAAAGAAGGCTCATTCTTAAATTTTGACATAATTTAATATTATCGAAAACAAATTTGCATTGTTTATATGAACGTAAAATGTGTGCAGGTTTCGTGGAACAGACAGTAGTAGAGCAGGAAATACAAAGTAATATTAGTAGGTCTGCGTGTGGCGAGTCACCGTATGTGTGGGTTTGTTTTTTAGTTAGTCAAGGTGTACGATCACGTGGTTACAACAACAACAACAACAACAAGTACTGAAACTTCCAGAAGCCCTCGGATTCAAAGTACGTTTTCTTTTATTTTGTCCTTATTAGGTAACGGATTTTGATGTAATATGGCGCATCAAACCCGTCTTGTTAATCTGCATTTGGTGGTCTCGGTATTTTGCCCCAAACTTATGTCGTTTTTGCGAAGAATCGATGTCCGTGTTAACTTACACGGAAATCGATTCTTCGCAAAAACGCAATAAGTATGTACCGAACTCCCGGGACCACCAAATACAGCTCACGAAGACGCGTTTGATGTGCCATATTTCATCAAATTCCGTTGCATATTAAGGAAAATATAAAATAATATTTACTTTGGAGTGGGCGCGCTTTCAACACTTTCAGCCATTTTTGTTGTTGTTGTTGTTGTTGTAACCACGTGCTCAGGCACCTACTTAGTGAGTTACACACTGAATGTTGAATAACAATTGTTGCATCGAAATACACATTTATCAGTATTCATCTGTATACGTCCGTTTGAAACAATTATTGGATGCAGCCTATGCTCAATAAATGTAAATCCATAAATAATGGGACGTATTATGTATTCACCTTGCACGGGCGGGCGGCTAGACCGACGGGCACAGCTTGTTCAGGCAATAACTAGAGTTCTACTTTGAATTGTCGCACTCTGTATCATTGTACACGCAATAACTCAAGTTCTACTTGACGGATCATAACCAAATTCCTGTTATCTTGGGAAAATGACTAACCCTATTGATTTTGAAAATTGCCAAATTGCCAAATTCGGTATTCATGTTTATCACAGCAAGACGAAGACACCTATTGATTTAAACAAAAATCCGATGCCTCATCTCCCAATTGGCGGCCATTTTTAATTCTCACACTTAGGGATGAAATAGTTTTTAACCCGTTACATGTGGAATACCCATGTGTAGCAATTTTAAAATATTCTCCCCATTTTTCTCATTCCTCGTCCAAAAATATATTTATCCCGTCAACACAGTGCTTATGTGCCGTGAAACACGGTGCTGTGAAACATTTTTGATATCCTGTTAATACGACCTAATCACTGCGCATGAATATGTGCGGTTGTCATACTAGTCGATTCTGTGATTTTGAGGATGCGGTTGGGGTGAATGTTTGCATTTTAAAGCTATTTGTAGTGTTGACGGGATAACTAGAATAGTAGGTTTGTGCCGTGAATGGGAAACATATATGTAGCCTATTTCACCAACAGTGCAAAGTATACTTATCTAGCAAAGTATACTTTGAGGGAGTAATCATTTATTTCCCCCGAAATGCATTATTTCATATAGAACTAACAACTGCATATATTTGATGATAAAAAGTAAGCAGAATTAGTATACTGAATGTATTACATTATCACAGCCAAAATGGCTGTGATAATGTGATACATTCAGTATAATAAATAATAATAAATTTATCCTAAATTTGAAAATGTCTCCCTCAAAGTATACTTTGCTAGATAAGTATACTTTGCAATGTTGGTGGAATAGGCTACTGGCGCGGCACGGAAACGGGATGGGCTAACCATTGCCAGATAGTTTTCCCATTCACGGCACTAACCATGCTAACCTGTTATTCTCTATACACACGACTTGACATTGTACTTTAATATACAAGGTGTATGATCACGTGGTACTAACAACAACAACACGTACTGAAACTTCCAAAATCCATCTGATTCAATGTACGCATTCTTTTATATTGTCATTATTACGTAACGGATTTTGATGAAACTGAATATGGTGCATCAAACGCGTCTTGTTAAGCTGCATTTGGTGGTCTCTGTATTTTCGCCCAAGCTTCTGTCGTTTTTGCGAAGAATCGATTTCCGTGTCGAATCTTCGCAAAAAATACATACGTCTGTGCCAAACTCCCTAGACCACCAAAATGCAGCTCATGAAGACGCGTTTGCTGCGCCATATTTCATCAAAATCCGTTGCATATTAAGGAAAATATAAAATAATACTTACTTTGAAGTGGGCGACGTTGTTGTTACTGTAACCACGTGATCATGCACCTTGATATACATACATATGTACACGCACCATATTGTATTTCCCTTCTCTACACCGTCGCCTGCGTTAATATTGACCAGTAGCCTATTCCACCAAAATTGCAAAGTATACTTATGTAGCAAAGTATACTTTGAGGGAGAAATTTTCAATTTAAGAATAAATTTATTAATTTTTATTATACTGAATTTATTACATTATCACAGCCATTTTGGCTGTGATAATGTAATAAATTCAGTATAATAATTCTACCTGCTTTTAATCATCAAATATACGCAGTGGTTAGTTCTAACGGCACTAACCTACTATTCTCTATATTGTGATCACTCATTTGAAAAGGTGGTTACAGCTACAGGTGAAGGAACAATCACACCACAGTGTCTTCTACTACTCTCTGTTCCACGTTTTGCTGCCGACGAACATTTGGCTATTAAACACATTAAATCTAAAAAATATTTAAATGTAAGTACTTTTTCATCAATAACAAAAAAGTGACCCTCCCCAAAAAAATTTGTTTATGAAATTCCATCAAATACTGATTTTATTGCGACTTGAAAAAAACGATTTTCCTATGGGAATTTAACATGGGGAGTCAATTTCCAACATTTTCCTGAAGGATCAAAAACGAAAAATTTTGGAAATTGACTCCGAAACCTGGCGAGATAGCTTGAAAATGATGTAACTAAGAAAACAAGTTAGATTTTGAAAATCGGTCCTCAAATCAATTTTTTTTTTAAATCTATTTTTAGCCCACCATGATAAATTACCATTGGAAAATCGTTTTTTTCGCAATAAAATCAATATTTGATGGAATTTCATCAAACAAACAATCTTAGGGAGGGTGACTTTTTTGTTATTGATGAAAAAGTACTTACTTTTAAATATTTTTTAGATTTAATGTGTTTAATGGACAAAAGTTCGTCGGCAGCAAAACGTGGAACAGACAGTAGTATAAATTATATTAATTATACCATGAGGCGCTTTATTTTAATGTTACCTGTGGCCACAACAACATCATATTATATTAGTTTTATTATTATTTTTGATAAGATATGAGAAAATATGAGTAATATATTTGTATGCCCCCACCAATTTATTATCCGTGTTCTATGCACACATTTTCTAGTTAATTTTCTTTCAGGCAAATTGTGTGTCATCAGCATGTAAATAGTTAATGACAATTATATCAAACTTGAGGTTGCATTTTTTTTTGGATATAATATGTTTAATTAACCAATTAATATTTGATGTTAGCTGTGATCACAACATATATTTTTGATAATACATGAGAATAATAATATTTTTTCATATAATTTTCTTTGAGGAAAATTGTTTATTATGAGCATGTAAAGCGTTAAAGATATGTGGCTGTGACTGGATAAATGGGGCTTATGGGATTTGCGACCAGTGTAGATCCAGATCAAATAGCTCACTCATGTAGCCTGATAATTATCTTATACTGCTTGTTGGAAGCAAGCTTTTTGTTTTGTTGATGGAATAGTGAACAGTGCAGATCCTGATCAGACTGCGGATGCAAATGCTGGTCTGGATCTACACTGGTCTCAAAACCCATGAGCCCCATTATGGGATTTGCGACCAGTGTAGATCCAGATCAGACTGTGCATCCGCACAGTCTGATCAGGATCTGCACTGTTCGCTATATATATCAATGAAACGCCCAAAATGCTTCTATCAAGGCGCATACACATAGATCGTCATCACGGTACATGAGTGTGCTATTTGATCAAGAGCTAAACTGGCCACATATATCAAACTTCAGATATAATACGTTTGATTGGCCACAACAACACCATCGGCAAATTTGACATTGGGCAGACCGTAGTTCTGAAGAGGGTGTATTTAAAGTTTAGACCACACCAAATAGTTTTACTATATAATTTAACGGAATCCCATCCAATTAGGTCAGCCTTTCCTACTTTCACTATTCGTATGAATACTGTGGGACCTACTTGTACATGACCTGCAGCCAGTCTGTACTGGTTCTGCATGAATGAAACAATAGGTTCACTTACTCCTAAGAAAGAAAAATCCAACCTCGTCATATCCCCCAATATTGTTTACATTTTTTGGCCACGGAAACTTTGACCAACAGGTTCAGTGTTTTCTTTTAAATGCTACAAATATGCTGAAAACATGTTCCTCAAGTGGAACTGGGTAGAAATATATCAAGATTTGCAAGCAAACTAGGTCTGTATACCCTCCCTAAACCGGACACCCAGGGGACACCGTTGTGTTCAATTTCACGGGTTTCACTTTAATTTATTTCATTCACGTATCCGGTCACGTTTGAAAATGACAAACACCTACAGTTCATGGAGTGCTAACTCACAGTGGAACCTCTCTAAACCGGACACCATGGGAACCTCCCAGGGTGTCCGGTTTATAGAAGTTCCACTGTAATTCAATGACGTCGCATGTTGTCGTTGATCCACGTGATGTATGACGTCACGCGTGTATACACCCCGGGGCTGTACCGATCCCCACAGCCACTCCCCCAACTGACCACGCCCACTAACTGCCACACCCCGCCCCTCTCACATGTCAACGGGCCACCGCTATCACCCTGAAAATAAAAAGGAATTATTTTTAGTAAAACTGGGTCATAAGCATTAAAGTAAAATCATGGAATTTATTCGATTTATTATCGAATTTATTTTCCACATCAATATTAAGTCGGAGAACTTATTTAACCCTTTTCATGCTGAGGATACGCCATTTTGTATCCTAATATTTGGTTTTATATGAGCTCAGAAGTATATGTCGTGACCACCATTTGAACCGTCTCGTCGAGACGGTTCAAATGAGTGGTCACAACATATACTTTCATTGAGAACATTAATGGATTAATATATGATATTTAGAAACCATACAACACTAAATCCGCATGTACTCTGAACATTTTGTCAACTTTTGACGCCATTTACGGAAAATATTGTAAATTTTGTAAACGTATTTCTTATCAAAACATCCTGGGGCCCGTTTCACTAAACTTCGTACGACTAAAATGTTCGTAAGTGCAAAATTATGACATTAACAATGTTTTCTTGTAAACAATTATTGGATTTACATTTATTGAGCATAGGCTGCATATGCAGCCTATGTTAAATACATGTAAATCCATTAATTTAAATTTCTAGACGATTCTAAATGTACACTTACGACATTTTAGTCGTAAGAAGTTTAGTGAAACGGCCCCCTGATGTGTCCCTTTAAAGGTGTGATATGTGTACGTGTGATAGTTATGTGTACATGTTAATGTGTACGAGTTATAGTTATGTGTACGTGTTAATGTGTACGAGTTATAGTTATGTGTACGTGTTAATGTGTACGTGTTATAGTTATGTGTACGTGTTAATGTGTACGTGTTATAGTTATGTGTACGTGTTAATGTGTACATGTTATAGTTATGTGTACGTGTTATAGGCACGACATTGTATCAGTTGCATGTATAATATTACAGGAACACGAAAACCAACCAGCACACATTGTTTTCTGCAGAGACATATAAACGTACGTAAATCCGTGTTGTCTGGTATGGCGAACCATCAGTGGAAAACTAGAGTATAATATATTAGGAGCTAGTATCTCCTAATTAAGTATCTCCTAATTAGGAGTTAGTATCTCCTAATTAGGACTTACCATCTGTGCTAATGCTAAAAAATGTGTTATCTCCTAATTACGAGATATTAACTCATACTTAGGAGATACTAACTCCTAATTTGGAGATAGTTAGTCATAATTATGAGATAGTAACTCCTAATTAGGAAATAGTAAGTATATTTGAATATAACTCAAACTCCTTGAAATTCGATAACATTTACTTTGGAATACATATTGCTATAATTTACTTTGGAATACATGCTATAATTTACTTTGGAATACATATTGCTATAATTTACTTTGGAATACATATTTCTATAATTTACTTTGGAATACATATTGCTATGATTTACTTTGGAATACATATTGCTATAATTTACTTTGAATACATATTGCTATAATTTACTTTGGAATACATATTGCTATAATTTACTTTGGAATACATATTGCTATAATTTACTTTGGAATACATATTGCTATTTTGCATTTTCGCTATACACGTATATGTACTAGGAAGAAAGATTTGAGAACATTTAAATTGTTTTGTTGTGATATGATCACAATGTACAATATGTAGAAAGAATGTTCCATTTTTGAGACTAGTTTTGAAATGAATATGTTACAACACGCAAAGGCGTCAATTGTTTTGCCATAATAAAGTTACATCCGCAATGTGCACAGTCGTGACTTATTTTGACCTTAAGCCTAAAAGGATAGGTTTTTTTCCGGTTACCCGACCGTACCTAGATTATACCCTAAACGTTTTAGTAAATAATAATAATAATAAAAATAAAAAAGCACTAAAATCGTCCCATACAAAGTGTTCGTGTACTACTCTAAATTTTGCGCGGATCTGATGTCGATAGAAGACAAACAGTTTTTACAAAATAAAAACTTTTTCCTACCTACCTACCTATTATTTGTTTGAGCGTAATAGGAAACGACTTTAATAGGCACTTTGTGATATCACCTATTCGAATACGTGATATCACCCATTCGAAATGAATAGATGATATCACCCTTTCAAATCGGTGATATCATCCTTGATGATATCATGTATTTGAATCGGTGATATCACAAAGTGCTATTAAATTCGTTTCCTATTACGCTCAATAAAATAATAGGTTAATTCGTGGGAACGAATTGTTAATTCGTGAGAACGAATTGTTAAATTGAGGGAACGAATTGTTATTTCGTGGGAACGAATTAATAACAAAAAAAAAAATTATACGTCCCCTGCGGTGCTCCAGCCAGTGACATTGTTACATACTTATACACTGATGTCATTCATATAAAGAACAGTTTGTGCCTGATAAATGGGACCCCACCTTTCAGGTCTGTAACACTGCGGTGGATATCTCAAACTAATTGCTCAATTACAATTTGAGGAGACTGCGAAGTTGTCAATCCGGAGAAACCACACAATTGTGGCTGTGACTGGATGTGTGACCAGTGTACACCACCGCCTGCGTTAATCAACGTTTCTGAACATCTATTGGCAATATCAACTCCCATACACAACCGCCTGCGTTAATCCTGCCCAGATATCAACGTTTCTGAACATCTATTGGCAATATCAACTTCCATACACAACCGCCTGCGTTAATCTTGCCCAGATATCAACGTTTCTGAACATCTATTGGCAATCGTAACTCGCAATCAATGAAACACCCGCCATGCTTCCAGCAAGTAATATAGAATAGTATCAGGCTACAGCAGTGTGCTATTTGATCAGGAGCTACACTGATCACAAAACCATAATCGCCGTTTCTTCAGTCACATATATGGTAACGTGTTAAAAGTACTGCTTTAGATATATTTGTTTTGTATAATTTTACTACAGTGCAACCTCTCTACAACAGCCACCCATGGGAAGACGCAAAACTGGCTGTTGTAGAGAGGTAGCTATTGTACGGGAGGTTAATGCTGAATTAAATTTGTCGTCCGCTGTTTATTTTATTTTTTTCCATAATTCTCATCAAAAACATGCTTTGGCAACATTTTAGAATCATTTCCAATGGAAATGATTCTAAAATGATGTCAAAACATGTTTTTCTTGAGAAAGAAGGCAAAAACAACAGCAGATGACAATTTTCGTGCTCAGCAGTTTAAGGGTTAGATACAGAGGAAATCATCCATTTGGGATATAAAATAGCGGCTGTTATAGAGAGGGTGTTGTTGTAGAGAGGGTGTTGTTGTAGAGAGGGTGTTGTTATAGAGAGGGTGTTGTTGTAGAGAGGTGGCCGTTCGGGAAGTTCGACTGTACCTATTTGTATATTGATGGCCTATTTTGTCAGTTGACCTAAATTTGCTATCTGATAGATGGTGCACATTGCGCGTTTACTTACACATGTGGCTGTGTCTGGAAAAACTGGGGCTTATGTCACATGAGACACGCCATGCGATTTTATACCTTCGGACATCTGCGTAATTTTATAAAATCACAGGGAGTGTCTCATGTGGCCAACCTACTTCCTAATCTGCAATCTCGCTTCTGTAGCCTGATAACGATCTATACTGTTTGATTAGAAATAAAACATGTGTTCACCTGAGTGAATGGCGAACAGTGTATACCATTACCAGACTGCGCGGATGCGCAGGCTGGTCTGGTCTACACTGGTCGCGGAGGCGATACGTCCCTTTTCATCAAGTCGCATTTAAACAATGTCAATAGGTAAAACAATACATATTGCGCCCTGTCTCCATACAATAGCCATATTCGTGTTACCGCATCATATTCGTAAAACACAATGCAGCTGTTTTTGCCATAGTTACCGTTTGCGTACATTATCTACTTACCAAATATGGTAGTATATCGATTTCACCATATCCAGCCTATACCGGTATTTTTGTTTTCAAATAATTTTGAATATTTTTGTCACGTGATGGAGTTTTATATCCAGCCACTGACGTTTTAATCCACCGCTAGGGTGGTCATAGGAGATTGAATTCTGTAAACCTATATTATAATTAATGTAGATCCAGAGCAGGATGAGTATATTTTAAAAACATAGGCCACACAATAGCCATAATGCAGTCAAACTTCCGCGAACGACCACCTGTTTGCAACAACCCCCTCTTTGTAATATCCAATAGTTTACATCCCTCTACAACAGTAACCTCTCTTCAACAGCCAGTTTTGTTTCTTAATGTGACTGGCTGTTGTAGAGAGGTGGCTGTTGCAGAGAGGTTGTTGTTGTTGTTGTAGAGAGGTTGTACTGTAATGACACCTGTAATGAGACCTGTGATGATAGGAGAGAGAGAGACCGCGAGACTGACACCATACCATATATACCCACTACTATACTCTGTTATTAGCTATCAAATCCAGTGACATGTAAGCAGTTACCTGAGTATATTGTCCCTGGTGTATACTCGCCTACTATGCGAGTAGATATGGCTTTACCTATGGCTAATATGTACACTAACATAGGCTGTGCATCAGATTGAAAAGTTTACACATCAAAATTTATTTTGAGATTGATGGGAGAAATGCTCAGATATCTCTTCTTTTGCATAATTTGCTGGCATAATATTTATAACTTGCCGTTGTCATATCTGTCTATTATGTTTTGCACCAAATTCAAGTGTATATATATATATCACCTAATACCATAAGCTGTATTTGGTGGTCTCGGTATTTTGGCCCAAACTTCTGTCTTTTTGCGAAGAATCGATTTCCGTGTTTACTGTCAATACTGACACGGAAATCGATTCTTTGCAAACACAACATGAGTATGTGCTGAAGTCCCGATACCACCAATTGCAGGTCATGAAGATGCGTTTGTCGCGCCACATTTCATCAAAATCGTTGCATATTAAGGAAAATATCAAATAATATTTACTTTGGAGTGGGCGCGCTTGCAATACTTTCAGACATTGTTGATGTTATGGTAACCACGTGATCATGTACCTTGAGACACAAGAAAGCAATGTTGTTTGAGGTATGTAGTACACACGTACTGATAGCTGAAATGGTAGGAGCGACCGAGAGGCGAAACATATATTCAAGAGCCACCTCTCTATAACAGCCACCTCTTTACAACAGCCAGTTTTGTGCCTTGCCATGACTGACTGTTGTAAATAGATCGTACAGTGGAACCTCTCCAAACCGGTCCCCAGTGTGTCCGGTTTGGAGATGTTCCACTGTAAATCAGACATACGAGCACCTCACGACACATTCTAGTGTTTTGCAATCATAAAAAGTCATCGTAATCAGAGATACATAACGGCGAAACACATCATATATGGTAAATATCTATATTTTCCCGAGTGTCCAGTTTAGAGGGTCTCCACTGTACTGTGCAAACGTTTTTTCCAGACATAAATACACCGGACATGAACTTTCTGGTATACCCTCGTATTGGACCTTCATACAACAGCCACTTCTCCACAACAGCCAGTTTTGTGTCTTGTTGTAGTAGACAGGTTGCACTGTAAATCCACAGGTGGAAGACTCGGACCTGTGACGTAGATAGCGTACAGAGTATTGTACGTCACCTGTAGCATATTTCATCAACATTTCAAAGTATACTTTTCTAGCAAATTTTAGGATAAATTTATTAATTTTTATTATACGGAATGTATTACATTATCATAGCTATTTTGGCTGTGATAATGTAATAAATTCAGTATAATAATTCTGGATACTTTTAATCATCAAATATACTCAGTCGTTAGTTCTATATGAAATAATGCATTTCAGGGAAAAAAAATGATTACTCCCTCAAAGTATACTTTGCTAGCGAAGTATACTTTGCAATGTTGGTGAAATCGGTTACAGGTGGGTGGGGTAATTGGATAGTTTTTTCAATGGGAATTTGATGTCACATGTCTGAGTATTCCACGTGTGTGTACAAATGTACGCCCAGACATACACTCACCTGACACGAGTCTTTCCCACCGACAGAGTCACCGCCGGCACAAAGATTGGAGTCGTATATTGCCGACCAACCCATCAACTGTCGGCACCTGGAGTTGGTCATCAGCGGAAGGCTGACGTACATTAGGAAACGTGTGGAAGGCGCATTTCCGTCCTTATCTGGAGCAGATTTCATAAAAATTGCTTAGTATACTGATCTATTATACTTTAACGGTACATGCCTACTCAGTAGGCACAACATGTTCTTTATAAGAATTACATAAGTGTATGCTTGTGTCACTATTCCAACAGTTCTAAAAATTGCGAGTGCCCCCTATACATATATAATCATTTAGTAATATATATTTATACTGATAGTGACTTGCGCCGGTATCAGGCTATTTTCATATGCAAATGAGGCATGACATTTTCTAATTATTTATACTAATTAAATGCGTCACCTGCTAAAATAATATTTTCGACAGATTATAAAGTATGATCATTGTACATCAAACAATAAATACAGATAATGAATAGTAATGTCCGTTAACATTTTAAGGAAACACGGTCATCGCCCTTCTTATCAGTGTGGAAATTTTCGTCTGATATAAAATGTATAATAATGCCAATCAATACGTGTGGTAATGGTGAGTGAATGTTTACTTTGCCGGAAAATGTCTCAGATGATGTCTCTGATATAAAGAAGAGTTTGTGCTTATTGAGTGAGCATGTACCTTTAAGTATACTTAGCAATTGTGTTTTTTTTATCCCCCAAGACAAAAACTAAATGACGAGGCAAATACCACGTATTCACTAGTGAAGTCATTATGAGCATACTTTATAGGAATGAATGGCCTAAATGTGGAATTTATCGGGGTATAAACTTGGAAAAGTCGCGGGAATACTGGACGAAGAATTTGAAATAAATTCATCAAGAAAATGTGTTTATTTTCCGTTTTCTTAAGAATTATTGTAACTGCGCCTCACGGTTACGGAAAGTAGTTCAGCGTGGAAGTTTACTGGGATATAAATTTTGGACAGAGACTTGCTACGGGCCAATCAAATGTTAGGAAATTGTGTAAATATTGTTGTGCTGGAATTATTGTACGATAAAAATGCTCGTACAAAGATTTTTATTATTTTAATTAACATATTAACCCTTACAGTTGTGAATTAAAATTTGTCGTCTGCTGTTTATTTTTATTTTCCATTTTCGGCTACGGGAACACATTATATTTATAAGGTCAGAGGTCAGGTTTCTTACTTAACTCTTACAAAGCTGAATTAATTTTTTCGTCTACTGTTTGTTTCATATTTTCAGTTTTTCACACACACAAAAAACACGGCAAAAAAACCCACAACAAACACATGCTTTGATAGCATTAGCATTTTAGAATCATTTCCAATGAAAATTTTAAAAAATCGATTGACTGATTGGTTGTTCGGTTGCTCGATGAATTTCCTGATTGATTGGTTGACGGATTGATTGATTTATTGATTGATCGATTGTCCGATCGATTGATTGATAAATATATCGATAAATCGATTGTTTTGTGATTGTTTGCCTGATCGATTATTTGATTGATTGATTGATTGATTGCCTAATCGATTATCTGATCTATCCGATATGATTAATTGATTGTATGATTGCCAATCAAGTCCAGATTTCTCACCGTAATATGTTGCTCCCCAGCCGGACACGATACAATTCCCCGATGTAAACATGTCCGAAGCTTGCGGGAGGCAGGCTGGACGAACATATCTGGAGAAAACAAACACGGCAATTGTGGTCATATTGTTTGTCTTGTGTGGCAAAATCATATATATATATATATATATCATATATATATATATATATATATATATATATGTAGTTAGAGAATAGTAGGTTAGTGCCATGAATGGGGAAAATATCCGGCAAGGCTCAATAATTTCTTTATTTCTCATCAGAAGTATATGTTGTGACCACTCATTTGAACCGTCTCGCCGAGACGGTTCAAATTAGTGGTCACAACATATACTTTGGTTCAGAAATAAGGACAATAGATAGAGAATAGTAGGTGAGTGCCGTGAACGGGAGAAAATATCTGGCAAGGCTCAGGAAACGGGATGGGCTAGGCTCTGCCTAGCATATCCAGTTTCCGTGCTGCGCCAGATATTTTTCCCATTCACGGCACTAACCTACTATTCTATTTATCCCGTCAACACCTACAAATGGCTGTAAAATGCAAAAATAGTATTGACTGGATATCAAAAATGTTTCACGGCACCGTGTTTCACGGCACATACGCACTGTGTTGACGGGATAAATATATATATTGATTCGCTCTAGACATCAACATTTAACATAAAGTTAAATGTTGATGTCTAGATCGAGGTGTTCTAAATGTGCAAAGTTGTCCGAAGCTTGCGGCAGGCCGGACGAATATACCTAGAGGAAACAAGCAATGCAGTGTGGTCATATTGATATTGTTTTCCAGTTGTGCTAATATTTGTAAATGGGATGTATATAATATACAGACCACGCTCCGATCTAGACATAAATATTTACCTTAACCGACATGGACAATACACGCATACCGGTATGGACAATAAATACATTCCGGTATGGACAATACACACATTCCGGTATGGACAATACACACATTCCGGTATGTACAATACACACATTCCGGTATGGACAATTCACACATTCCGGTATGGACAATACACACATTCCGGTATGGACAATACACACATTCCGGTATGGACAATTCACACATTTCGGCATGGGCAATACACACATTCCGGTATGGACAATACACACATTCCGGTATGGACAATACACACATTCCGGCATGGGCAATACACACATTCCGGTATGGACAATACACACATTAGATCGAGGTGTTCTAAATGTGCAAAGTTGTCCGAAGCTTGCGGCAGGCCGGACGAATATACATAGAGGAAACAAGCAATGAAGTGTGGTCATATTGATATTGTTTTCCAGTTGTGCTAATATTTGTAAATGGGATGTATATAATATACAGACCACGCTCCGATCTAGACATAAATATTTACCTTAACCGACATGGACAATACACGCATACCGGTATGGACAATAAATACATTCCGGTATGGACAATACACACATTCCGGTATGGACAATACACACATTCCGGTATGTACAATACACACATTCCGGTATGGACAATTCACACATTCCGGTATGGACAATACACACATTCCGGTATGGACAATACACACATTCCGGTATGGACAATTCACACATTTCGGCATGGGCAATACACACATTCCGGTCCGGATGGACTAATACACATTCCGGTATGGACAATACACACATTCCGGCATGGGCAATACACACATTCCGGTATGGACAATTCACACATCGGTTTCGGCATGGGCAATACACACATTCCGGTATGGACAATACACACATTCCGGTATGGACAATACACACATTCCGGCATGGGCAATACACACATTCCGGTATGGACAATACACACATTAGATCGAGGTGTTCTAAATGTGCAAAGTTGTCCGAAGCTTGCGGCAGGCCGGACGAATATACCTAGAGGAAACAAGCAATGCAGTGTGGTCATATTGATATTGTTTTCCAGTTGTGCTAATATTTGTAAATGGGATGTATATAATATACAGACCACGCTCCGATCTAGACTAAATATTAACCGATGGACAATACACGCATACCGGTATGGACAATAAATACATTCCGGTATGGACAATACACACATTCCGGTATGGACAATACACACATTCCGGTATGTACAATACACACATTCCGGTATGGACAATTCACACATTCCGGTATGGACAATACACACATTCCGGTATGGACAATACACACATTCCGGTATGGACAATTCACACATTTCGGCATGGGCAATACACACATTCCGGTATGGACAATACACACATTCCGGTATGGACAATACACACATTCCGGCATGGGCAATACACACATTCCGGTATGGAAAATACACACATTCCGGTATGGACAATTCACACATTCCGGCATGGGCAATACACACATTCCGGTATGGACAATACACACATCCGGCATGGGCAATATACACATTCCAGTACGGACAATATATACATTCCGGTATGGACGACACATACATTCCGGTATGGGCAATACACACATTCCGGCATGGGTAATCCATACATTCCAGTACGGATAATCCATACATTCCAATATGGGCAATACACACATTCCAGTACGGGTAATCCATACATTCCGGTATGGACAATATATACATTCCGGTATGGACGACACATATATTCCGGTATGGGCAATACACACATTCCGGCATGGGTAATCCATACATTCCAGTACGGATAATCCGTACATTCCAATATGGGCAATACACACATTCCAGTACGGGTAATCCATACATTCCGGTATGGACAATATATACATTCCAGTATGGACGACACATACATTGCGGCAGGGGCAATACACACATTCCGGCATGAGTAATCCATACATTCCAATACGGGTAATCCATACATTCCGGTATGGACAATACATACATTCCGGTATGGACGACACATACATTCCGGTACGGGTAATCCATACATTCCGGTATATTAAATATATACATTCCGGTATGGACACTACACACATTCCGGCATGGACGACACATACATTCCGGTATGGACAATACACACATTCCGGCTGGACGACACATTCAGGTATGGGAATACACACATTCCCATGGACGACACATACATTCCGGTATGGAAAACATACACATTCCGTTGGAAACAACATTCCGGAAGGATATGGTACCGACACACACTTTCCGGTATGGACAATACACACATTCCTGCATGGACGACACATACATTCCGGTATGGACAATACACACATTCCGGCATGGACGACACATACATTCCGGTATGATGAATACACACATTCCGGCATGGACGACACATACATTCCGGTATGGAAAATACACACATTCCGGTATGGACGACACATACATTCCGGTATGGACAATATGTACATTCCGGTATGGACGACACACACATTCCGGTATGGACAATACACACATTCCGGCATGGACGACACATACATTCCGGTATGGATAATATATACATTCCGGTATGGACGACACACACATTCCGGTATGGACAATACACACATTCCGGCATGGACGACACATACATTCCGGTATGGACAATATATACATTCCGGTATGGACGACACACACATTCCGTTATGGACAAAACACACAATCCGGTATGGACGACACATACATTCCGGTATGGACAATACACACATTCCGGTATGGAAAATACACACATTCCGGTATGGACGACACATACATTTCGGTATGGGTAATGCATACATTCCAGTACGGGTAATCCATACATTCCAGTATGGGCAATACATACATTCCGGTATGGACAATACACACATTCCGGTATGGTATGGACAATACACACATTCCGGTATGGACAATACATACATTCCGGTGATATGGAGCCGTTTACTAAGCTTCATGAGCGCGATGTCATTTCTCTGTCTATCATGGTCATAGTGCTCGTGGACGTAGATTCCGGCCACACTGACCACCTGATGGCCGTAGATGTTGTGTTGGTCATGCAAGCCCACGCCCACCGACCACTGGTACGACGTGTGGCCCAGGCTGAAAATGTAGAGGACCTGTAGCCGACTTCATCAACATTGCAAAGTATACTTTTCTAGCAAAGTATAGTTTGAGGGAATAATCATTTATTTTTCCGGAAATGCATTCAGAACTAACGACTGAATATATTTGATGATTAAAAGTATGCAGAATTATTATACTGAATTTATTACATTATCACAGCCAAACTGGCTGTGATAATGTAATAAATTCAGTATAGTAAAAATTAATAAATTTATCCTTCAATTGAAAATTTCTCCCTCAAAGTATACTTTGCTAGAAAAGTACACTTTTCAATTTTGATGAAATAGGCTACTGTTTACACTGGTTTATAGGTATGAATATTGTCTGTTTCACGAGACCTGCCCAAATTTTACGGATATATCCACAATGTACAAACAATTGTCTTCGCTACAGTTAGATCACGGCTCGTCCGCATGTACGAGGAGATAATCCGCCAGATTTAGCGAGCTTTGGCGAGCTTTGGCGAGTGGATTATCGATCGTACATGCAAGAACGTGGTCTAACTGTGTTATCACATCCTTTTTAGTTCGTGAAATTTGGTCAAATATTAATTTTAATACGAAAAATGATTTCTCCATGGGAATTTAACATGGGTGAAAACGAGGTGAAGAAGCTGGGAGAGGAGTAAAAAAAAAGAAGGAAATTCACTCTGAAACCTTAGAAAACAAAAGTTAAATTTTGGAAATCAGTCCACTATTTCTAAAATTAGAAAAAAATCCCCATGTTAAATTCCCATAGACATGAAACAGACAGAATACCAAATGTGGCTGCACAATGCACTAAGGGCAATACTCCGGTCTACGGAGCCCCGCAGGGGACGTAGAATTCTTTTTTGTATTAATTCGTTCCCACGAAATAACAATTCTTTCCTTCAATTTAACAATTCGTTCCCACGAATTAACAATTCGTTCCCTCAATTTAACAATTTGTTCCCACAAATTGTTAATTCGATGGAACGAATTATTCAATTGAGTGAACGAATTGTCATTTCGTGGAAACGAATTGTTAATTCGAGGGAACTATTTTTTATATCGTGGGAACGCATTGTTAACTTGAGGGAGCGAATTAATAAAAAAAATGCATGTCCCCTGCGGGGCTCCGTACCGGTCCAATGTGACAGCATTTTATGTCGGCGGGGAGTCCAGCACAGACAATGTTGCACGTCGGAATAACGCGCAGGTTTTATTCCCATTTCTGATCAAAATATAGGTATAGATCTACAGGGGAACCTCTCTAAACCGGACACCAAGACAACATCTGTGATCTTATTTGTGATGAGTGTCGTGGTCATTTATCTCAGATGATAATGTATGTTCGTGATCGCATAGCACACAACTATGGCTCGGAATGATCAAATGGCTGATTTACAGTGAAACCTCTCTAAGCCGGACACCCTGGGGAGGTCCATAGCACACAACTATGGCTCGGAATGATCAAATGGCTGATTTACAGTGAAACCTCTCTAAGCCGGACACCCTGGGGAGGAGCACACAACTATGGCTCGGAATGATCAAATGGCTGATTTACAGTGAAACCTCTCTAAGCCGGACACCCTGGGGACGTCCATAGCACACAACTATGGCTCGGAATGATCAAATGGCTGATTTACAGTGAAACCTCTCTAAGCCGGACACCCTGGGGAGGTCCCCAGGGTGTCCGGCTTAGAGAGGTTTCATTGTTTAGGTGCTGTAACCCGCGCCAGCGTAAAGTATTTCACGTTGACATAGGCGCTGGATTCATGACGAATACCCATTCAGCTACATGCATACTGCATAAACACATTTTCGTCTAGTAACCGGCGCAAGAAATTTGCGCCGGTTACTAGACGAAAATACGGATTATGGAAAATAGGTTCCACAATTCAATAAAGGCAAATAGCAGAGAATAGCAAAATTTGTTGTATCTGGTGAGGCTTTATTGAGAAAATCAACGGCGGTTCCTCACCTTTACGGAAATATTAAAGGTGCATATCAGCATTTTTTTGAAAAATAAAAATATTATATAAAAAATAAAAACGTGTTTTCATCATGACCCTGTGTAAAGTGGTTTAATTGAACATATATGACGATACTAGGACCGCTGTGTTGTTTCTATTTTCACACATATAAGTACATAAATATCGGATTTCATATCTTGTTGAGTTCAACAAGATAGACAATCTGATACTTATGTACCGATATCGGTGAAAATTGAAACCACCAAACCGTCCTGCTGGTATCGTTATATATCTTCAATTAAAGGGCAATGATGAAAACACATTTTTATTATATACCTACCCATGAAATACATAGTTATACGATGTAAATAAAAGTCATATGTTCTCATCGATGAAATAAACATCTTCCGGTGAAAATACGACTACTTCCGCTATCTATATTCATAACGCGCACCTGCAGTGCCGGACTGCAAATAGGCTGCAAATACACATTCATTACCGTATACAGTTTAAAAACTGCTAATTTCCATGGAGCGGTATATAATAAATATAATATTCATATTTTTACAACGAATATGACATATATGTTCATCGAGTGGTGTGGAATCCAAACTATATAGTTTAGTACCAACGCACTATATAGTTTGGTACTTTGTTTAAAAGGCGTAAAACCAGTTTAAAATTTTAAACTTCTCAGACCCTGTGGTTAGAAGTTTATATATAATTATACGCGTTTGTACAAAACTATATAGTAGTGTTGTACTTTTGTATAACAATGTAAAACCATTTTACTGTTTTAGGCTTCTCAGCCCCTGTGGCAAGGAATTATATATATATGTATATACGTTTGTACATAAATAATATATAGTAGTTTTGTACTTATTTTTGGGCTGATGCAAAAATACTGGCGCACATCACTGTTTTCTCTTCTCAGCCCCTGTAGCCAATTCCACCCCCCCCCCCCCCCCCCACCCCCCCCCCCCCCCCCCACACACGCAAAATACTGGCGCCTGTGGCATTCCCCATTTTGTACAATATTGTTTCCCAAATAACACTTGAAACAGGTGATAATTTTATTACGATGTTTGTAAACACAAAGGTTATCATAAAACAACGATCCACATATCTCTCCACTGGTATACACACGCGCCATGTGATAATTTGCATGTACTTTAGAATCAATATGTAGTAAGCATAATTATGTAAATTAGTACGTTCAATCCGACAACACTGCACTTGATAACACACAATGTATGATCAGTTCAGTTTCTTAAGGAGTTTCTCCATTTGCGTAACATCATCATCGGGGTTTGCTATCTCGTGATTTCAAAATTTTATTATAGGAATGAATGGCCTTTTTGTGGAATTTATCGGGGTATAAACTTGGAAAAGTCGCGGGAATACTGGACGGAAGGCCTCGTCCAGTATTCCCGCGACTTTTCCAAGTTTATATCCCCGATAAATTCCACAAAAAGGCCATTCATTCCTTATAATTCCAGCATTTGAAATAAATTCATCAAGAAAATGTGTTTATTTTCCGTTTTCTTAAGAATTATTGGTAACTGCGCCTCACGGTTGCGGAAAGTAGTTTGGCGTGGGAGTTTACTGGGATATAAATTTTGGACAGAGACTTGCCACGGGCCAATCAAATGTTAGGGAATTGTGTAAACATTTTTGTGCTGGAATTATTATCTCGTGATTCATTACTGATAAAATAAGCAGGTGTGTACCTGGCTATATGTAAAATGCTTTCACATACACGTTATATCTTTTGGAGGGTGGATGTGAGGCAGCTAATATTATTTTCTAAGTTATTTTTCTGAGGAAGTGTAGGACTGTAAGCCGATAAAAAATCCATCCCTTTGCTCTGGAGAATTGCCCACATGTACTCCCCCAACATTTAAATGTCAACGTTGAAACAACTAGATTTCGTCACTAGCTACGCCCATGACAAGGTGTCTCCCACATGTGTCTATACGTCGAGACTAACGGAAATATGTGACCTCTGACATTATCTACAGTGACAGAGGACTTTTGGGCTTATGGCCTTACGCAAAGTCTACTCAGGTTGCAGGTCTTGCACTGTTCACCTTTTTTTTTCAGCGACACATCTGCAGTCTCATCTGGGCCTCAAATGATTGCAAATTTACATGTTATGATTGTTGGTGATTAATCTGTATCCACACCGGTCAGAAATTACATAAGGTTCATTTTGTCAGCCGACTATCACTGGCATGTGAAGTGTCCTGCACATGATAACACCTGGTCACACGTTAAACATCATCCACAATCAGCTGAACACAATACTATAGTGACACCGGCGTAAGGGTAAAATTTTCATATTAAAAGGTGTACATCCACCATTGATTTTTGCTATATAACTTAACCATATACCCCAAAACTGGCCATGCTCTGCCACTTTCATTCTTCGTATGGATGTTGTGGGACCTATTTTTCCATACTCTGCACCCATCCTGCTATGAATGTATACTAATAATTAGGTTTAATTACTGTTAAGAGATGTTCAGACGCACCACAAATGTTAATAATATGCAGAACTTTTAGGAATGTTGCAGTATATACGGACGTTTACATAAGTTGTGAACCTCGTAACTAAGAACAATTTATTGAGTAGTAGTAAAGTGGGGGGTTCCGTAAAATATGCTATGCGTAGTATAGGGTGGGCTGGTACACTCAAAATGAGTGTGCCATCTTATATGAAATTAACCCTAACACAACCATTCCACCGACTATAAACACAATTTCTCTATCATTTTGACTTTGTGACGGTGTGTAAAACTCACTCAACGCTGGCTCTCTCCCAAACGACAGCATTATATTCCCTAATAGCTTCGTCCACATCATCAAACGTCTTAGCAGCGTGATTTTGTTTCCTGATTTCATTATTAATCCAGTCTAATATATCTTTTCTTTTTTCTCCCCACTGTGCCTGTGCCTTTTGCAATTGCTCTACAGCATTATCATGCCTTTTGCGTTCTTCAATTGCAGAATTATTCCCCAATGAACTGCTAACGCATTCACCAAAGCACCGCCAACCATCATAGCTATTCCCGCAATTTTGTTTTATATAATAATTGTATTACTTCAAAATATTATCTGGAATTATACCTTGTTTAACAAACATATCTCTCGTAGCAATAGCAAGGCCTGTATCCAACATTAACATAGCCATATTATAACCATCAAGTTTCAGTTTTGGCACCGCCTGTCTCATAATTTTATTCATTATCTGCGCATATCCGATTTCAAGCGCCGTTATTACAGAAGCGTGATAAGCAAGATTTCCTATTATCTTTCCATCTGTATTAATCATCGTCATTTTTTTATTTTACATAATATAACTTTAATTTAATTTAATTAATTGTTTACTCCATAAGATGTGGATTGTGTTTTACATCACCGACACTAGGCATTTCAGGTTCTTTTGTTTCAATCTTATTTCGATTGAACAATTTACAGCCAAACACAAACCCACCAACTAAACTCATTCCCGCTATAAGATATAATATATTCGAGGTTTTATAGACTTTCACTATAACTGGTTCTTCAGGTGGTATGTCTACTTTTTTCTCATGTACCATATGTAATAGGCTTTCTTGTTTGTCTTTCCTAGCAGCAGCACCCTTTTTACTGGCCTCAACCCTCTTTGGGTTCTTTGCTGTTACTTGTTTAATCTCCTCTTTTCGTTCTGGAATTTCTTCATCAGGAATCTGTTGTGTGTTCTCCGTTTCCATTATCTTTATTTGTATTATTTATATTTCTAAATTGACAATATTTAAATGTTGTTATCACTGCAGTAATAGGTGCCAGAAATGCTCCAAACCTAAAATACAACTCACAACAAGTACTAGTCAAGGAATGATCAACAAAGGGATCCCTTCTAAATCAGCTATGAGTTTATCATGATTTCCTGCTGGTATAGGCAAGATATTACCTGCAGCTAGAGCATACATATTCAAAATAGTATTACCAAGAGTTTTTGTCATAGAAGCACCCAATCTACTTTCATATCTGTTATACAATTTTAATATTTGTTAATTTGGCAACTCTTCTAGTTGTGAAATACTTATATCTTTACCCAAATATTGAACAGATTTCCCACCTGAAATAATCGAGGATAACCGTTGTTTTAAGTGATCATTATTTACTTCACCTAAATCACTATCATTGGATACTTTATCATCACTTAGTTGTTCTATAAGTACCTCACAATTCATTTTTATTTTGCATAATATAAATTTCAATTTAAAATAAACCCAACCCGATCCAAATATAATAATCAATAATTGTATGAATATCAATATCTCAAACATTTCATATATTCATACTATTATTTAAGTTAAATTGACATATTTGCTGAACAATTCTTAACATTGTTATCTATGAATTGCTTAGCTAAATCAAGTTAAATCAAGTTAAAATCCATTAAAATAAGTAAAATAATAAATATTAAGTAATACTAGGCAATTCCCAGCATTACCTAAGCAATTTAAACTCTGTATGCTGATCAGTTCTAATAAGCAACTTAGAATGTTTTGTTTTCGATAACTCTTTTCTTATTTTGTTTCTTTCCTCTAGTGTCGAAATAACATCATTTTCTCTAAAACAGTCCTCAAAACTATCTCTGTCTTTCGTATTAAACATACACAGCCATTTCGTCTGTTCTCTTGACATGCTTAAGTATTTTAATACTGAATTATATCTCTGTGATATAACACAAACGCTTTGCTCTGCATGTCATCCAGAGAATGCGAGCTGTGACAACATATCCTTTTTCTTTGTTAATTGCTTTGTAGCTGAACAGTCATCAATGATATATAATGTTGGGCTTCCAGCATATTTATTAAAAAATAATCTTAACAGATCTTGCAGCTTCTCTTCGCCATTACTATCAACTGGATTAGCAATCGTTATTTTTTTTGTCGATTGGGCTGTGCACATCCCTTATCCAACTTCTGTTTGTATAAGCCTTGTTCCATGCTATAGTTGGGCAAAGAATAACTATATTATCAAACACCCCAGCATACCAACCTTGTTGCCGTGAAAGCTCAAGTAGGTCAAGGACAAATTCCGTTTTACCACATCCAGTTTGACCACAGATAATAGCACTATGTGCATACTTTGGCAAATCAATATAACGCTGATACAAATCTTCCATTTTCTATATTTAGTTGGGCGTCTGGAATTATAAATAAATATTTATTACACCTGCAGCTTCAGCTTCTTTAGTAATCTGAATTGTAATACCTTCACTCGCATTTTATATTCTCCGTCCATTCCCATGTAAACCATTAGTATCTGTTGTTCTTAAGTCAAGCCAGAGTGCATATTGTTTTGTAAGATATTTGCCAATTGTCACACTGGACACATTAAATTCTTTACTGACAGCGTTCACTATCGGATCATTAATATCTCCGCCGGCAAAGTGATTGCGTATTTCATCCCACATATTATATGATTTCATCCCTTGACTGTATAGTTGATTAGGCACACCCTCAATTGTTACTTCAACATTATTGATTTTTTGATTATAGCATTTTTCAATTTATCTTGCAAAAGGTGCTGATTGCTCTTCAAAGACCATTAACATTCCCTTCATGGACCTAGCAGGGTATTCAAATTTACATTCCATATAGAATCACTTTTATTTTTAGTTATCGTTCGATGCCTAAGGATTCTATCATACAAAATTGACATTTGTCCCATATATTGATTTTTTACCATTGTCGCTAAATTAGGCTCTGTGACCATATCAAATTCTAAACTTATATTATTAATTTTATAATTAGCAGCTAAATCACCTGTGGCTAGTATTACACTTGAATAATCATTAAATATAAGTTCATATTGCAGTCTATCACCCAAACCAGATTGATAATAAGGCATATGGGCTTCAAGAAGTTCAAAATCTAATGGTATATAAAATCGATTACCAAATGTATCTGAGACAGCTTTTATCTTCAGTGTTTGTAGAACTAGCATCTGCTGCTCCAGTTCTTAATTTTGTTACATTTAAATATGTACTAGTATCTATACCTTGATAAACCATATTACCTCACTCTGAGGGTGTTTTCCATAGATCGCGATAGATGTAATACACATCTGAATCATCAACTGACATAATATCATTACCAGATTTTTTAATAGTTGTTTTCTTGACGATTGCACGACCGAGATTTTGAACCACTCGGCGATTGTCATCAGTGGCGGTTAATGCAATTGTAAAAGCTAAACGAACTGTTCCAGGTACGATTAAATCATTTGAACCTAAATTTGGGAACCGCACTAAAAGCTGTTGGTTTTTATCGATTGTCGATGGATTATTTGTTATTGTAACTGATTGTCTAATTCCTTTTAAACCGAGAGGCTCTCTTAAATGTATGTAGGGATTAAGTTTTCTTCCGTATGCTGTCATTTTTCTTTTTAATTTTATTTATGAATTACATACTTTAAAATAAATAATAAATAATGACTGAAAGAGGATCAGGTGATTTTATGCATTATGATAATGAGACGTATGACCCTGATATTGACCCCAGTGAACATATAATAGACCCCCATGAAATAGACTCGCCACCTGTTGAAATGAACCAATCTCCGGTGGAGGTGTCGCACAACGCGACAGTTATAGAGTTTGTTAGAGCCACATTCAAAAAAGCATTTAAAATTTCAGATCATGATTTTACTTTAATGAAGCCAGAATTAAGTTTTAAGAGAGACAGAACACTATACTGGAACGATATACAACTAATTCGAAAAGGACAATCAGGTGTATTCTTAAACAAAAATTACAGGTAAAGGAACAGCAGAATTAAACAGGTTAATTGGTCGGACTAAACCCTCTGTAGAAGCTTCAAACCCACTACTCGTAGAAACTATAGAAAGCGAATTATCAAATGTTGAAAACATGGAAATGTCTGAATTTCCAGTACAGTTGACGATGCACAAACACATGTAAAAGAACTCATTGATACACTATCAAAATATACATCAACTACAATTACACATGATTTTGAAACTTTGCCATTAAGAGAACTTAAAGCCTTAAACAAAGCACTGCAGCAATCAAGAGGCTCACTATCCAACAACCTTGCCAAATTAAATGAATTGGATAAAAATAAAGATGCCGCAGTGTTAAAGCTGGCAGCTGCAACTACATTTGATTCAGACAGTCCGGATGCGCAACGTATCGAAAGAGACATTGCTGATATTGTATCTGAGCGTGAAGCACGTCTTGAAGCGATTTCAGCGGATAGGGAAGCCTTAAGAACTCAAGTATCCAGAATAAAAGAGACCCTTGATAGAATATTACACAAAGATAATACTTTAAGAGAAAGACTAAAAACCCTCTTCAAAGAACAGGGGGTAACTATTGTTTCAGTTTTGACAGCTATAGGGTTTATAATCTCTACTTTAATTTTAATTATTACTGGAGGCGCAAGTGGTGGTGCAATCCCAACTCCATCAGGAAAAGGTGGAGGTAAAGAATGGCTAAAGAAACAATTAAAACATCTGAGTTCATTACTGGGTATGCTAGCAGGAAAGGCAGTGGATGCGTTACCCGGAATTATTGGATCAATAGTATCTTGGTTGTTGAATGCAGCAGGGTCAGCCGTTGGATGGTTAGCCAATAATTTATGGGTTTTGATTGTTGTAGTTGCTGGGCTTCTTTATATGGCTGCGAAGGATTATATTCTGTCTCGAAAGTAAAATAGTAACAACCCCAACCCAACTGCAATACTATCAGTGACTAGTGCAGTTTTATGATTATGTTTGACTGCTTCTATTTGTTCAGGTATTGAGACTGTTGGTTTAACATTCAAAGGTTTAACATTCAAAGGTTTAACATCCAAATGTTTAACAATACTTTTTTCTGGTGTTTGTACAGGCGGTGGAACTGGTAGGCTATTTACATCATCATTAAACCTCACAATTTGATCACCAGTCGCAATTACAATTAAATTATTGTAATTTTGAATACTTCCTATCTGTAAATCCATGTTGCTTGGAGCCATGTACAGACCAATCCCATATGCAAAGTCAACTTTTGACTTGCATATTTTAGTACATTTTGATAGTTTGAAATTATTGTGGGCAAGTCTACAGCTCTATTAATTGCATCATTAACATTGACTAAATATTGTTTTTGCGCATCAAATGCAGTCCCAGTTCCAATAATGGAAGTTCTTGTTTCAGATTGAGCTCCAAGCATTGACCACACATAAACTCTAATACTATCATTTAATCGTTCAACTCCAGCTTGAGTGAACCCAATTGAATTATCTAGAAAAAAACTAGTCCAAGCATTAGTAATATCAACGTGGTGGGTAAAATAATCGTGTACATCAAAAAATGGTGATAATTTACCTCCATGACTCAATCTATGATCTCCTGCAGGCCTCATAAACATTGAAAAACTGCCAAGATTATGATTCCCATGGTCTATTTTTTTTGTCTGAAATCCTTGTTTGAATTAATACCAAATTCAGTGCATATTCTATGGTAGGCCGAAATATCAAAATTATTATCATACCAACAATAACTGTGGTCATCTGGTAAAGGAACTTTCATTTGAGCTAAGATTCGAAGTGTTTGATACAGACTATGGAATATGTATAAAGACTTCACAAATGGGTCATCTAGTATTGACAAGTGCTGGTTATATGAAACACCACACCCACACGTGGCACACCATATTGCAAAGTTAAATTGATTCTGATACCACCGCATCGGATTATTCATCCAGTTATTATATGCTTTATTATTGTTATCAACATTACCAGTTATGTTTGTATTAGGATATCCTGCTAAGGCATTTGAATATGTAGCCTTGAAACATTTATCTTTTGTAACGTAAACATCAACATTGTAAAACATTGGAACCGTTTTCAAAGCATATATATGGTTATTATCATAGTTTGAATTCTTATTAACTTTAAATGCCATTGTTTTTAATATAAACATGTTTTTATATTAAAAACAATGTATATAACTTTAACTGACATTGCAAAACCAATTCCATTACAAGAATATATTAATAATACAGATTCTAAGCGAGAAATTGGTTTGAAAAGTCTTACATACTGGGTTGGTTGGTACAATATTTTGCAGGATGAAACATACGAGTGGTATACTGTTAGAGCTAGACCAACTGCAGTGACAATTCCCGCTGGATTATATTCATTTGTTAGATTAAGTAATTTATTAAGTAATGCCGCTTTGTCACTTAGTGTAAATAAATATAATGGGAAATGTACTTTTACAGTTGCAACCGGACACGAGGTTAATATTCCTGAAAATATACTTAAATTACTAGGTTTTGACATATATCCACACAAGATGGATAGTGGTACTTATACAAGCGTCAATCCAGTTGATTTTGCTACCAAATCTGTTGATATTTATCTGAATCAAGTCAGTTCATCTCACAATCTATTAGATGGAAATATAAGTAACATTATTTGTACCGTACCCATCAGCAAAACTACGTTTGGGGAATCGGATACAATATCATTTCAAAATCCGGAATATAGAAAATTACAAAGTGGTATCATAGACGAGTTGGGAATTGAAGTTAGAGACAATAATAATAATTTATTAAATAATCACGGACTGCCAATTTTTATTGTATTTGAAATAAGATAAACAATAAAGTAAAATGTCTATATATGGAGATATAAACTATCACGCAACGAAATCATATAGTGATGCAGGCGATGAGTTGATTAAAGAGAAAATGAGTGAGTTTGCTACTCTTGTAAAATATAAAATGTATGTCCCAAACCTAAAAAAAACAATACATGACCTTAAGCAAGGTAAACCTATAATAACTGTATGGGCAGAAGAATCTGGGCCATTACGTGATGGCTCTTATGAATTTGCATTTGGAAATGGTGTTTCTGGTTCAGCGCATGACAACTGTGGTTATACTATGTTGTGTAGTGGGAGAGTTTTACGCCTGGGATAATGCAGTGTCACAAGAGATGGATTTGCAACCGAAGAAGTAAACATTGGGATTAGTATTAATGGCACCCCAAATGTGAATGCAACTTTAACAAAACATAAAGGACAGCGTTTGGCATATACAATATTTCAAACTCCAATTGAACTTACGTCTGGAAGTGTATTACATTTCGTTTCACTTACAACATATAGTAAAGCTTCCATTTCAATTGTAAATGTATTGATTGAATTAGATATTTAAATTAAACAATTACAAAACAAATAAAATGAGTAATAAACTGTATCCACCGCTACCAGTTGAGGAGAATAGAACAGAACATTATAGGCTTAGTGAAATAAGTGCTTTAAAACATAAGCTAGAAAATGAGGTTGAGACAAGGAAAACAATACGAAATAAAAATAAAAGAGCCATGAACATATTAAATGGTGTTCAGTCTGAATGTACTACTGTTAGCCTGGTAATGGGTGGGACGAGTGCCGGACTATTATTAACTGTTGTATGAGTACCCGTTTCCTTGGGCCTTGGTATTGCGGGCAGTATATGTGGTGCATTTGCATTTACAAGCAAATTTATTAATACTAAACTACTGAAAAAGGCTGAAAAACATGATGAGATACGTATGCTTGCAATGGCAAAACTTATTTCGATTGCAAATAAAGTTTCTACTGCATTACAAGATGGTAATGTAACTGATGAAGAATTTAAATTGATCATTGGAGAGATGGATAAATATGAACAAATGAAAGCTGATGTTAGAAAACCTATATAATTTGAGATTTTTGTTGAAGAAAAAAAAATACTACGAGAGCAAATCAAAACAAATATGTTAAAAAATATAAATGGGTAGTAAATTTTGACTTTCATTTGAGTGCGGTGGGGTAAAAAATAAATAAAAAATAGGGCTTAAAAGTTGTTAATAATTTTTTATCTTTTTCAATAGACAAAATCAAAAGCATGATGCTTATTTTTCTTATTGTTTTTACTTGGCTTCAACCCTAATGGTCTTACATAGTATGGCAACTCCTTATTTTTAGATTTAGTTTGTTCAATTTTAGATTTAAGATAAAGTGGTGCCCATACTTCAGTTTCATCATGTAATGTTAAAATCATAGCTTCGCCATTACAAGTTTCCACACATTTGTAATCTGTAATAGTATAGATTTTATTCTGTTTTAAATCTGCCCATGTAATTGTGTTATATTCATTTTGTTCCTTGTTCTTTTCTTCAAACTTTGCTAGTGTGATTTGTTGATTCATTTTTGTGTTTTATGTTATAGAAATGTATCTTAAATAGAAATTAAAAAAAATGGAGAAAATGTATTACAGTCCTAACGAAATTAGCAAAAGCAGCTAAAGTAAGTGATAAAGAAGCATTGAATTTCTTAAAGAAACAAGCGGTATGGCAGATTTATTTACCTGCACCAAAGAAAATAGTGAGGGTAAAGTTTGATGTTTCTAACAAGAATGAAGTTCTTCAAGCGGATTTATTAATCCTACTACATGACACTGCTGGTCGAAACACATATAAGTATACATTGGCTGTTGTTGATATTGCTAGTAGATATAAAGAGGCAGAACCACTGACTTCAAAGGACAGCAAGGAAGTTGCTAAAGCTTTTGAAAATATTTATAAAAGAAAACTAACATATCCAAACTTACTGCAAGTATACCCTGGGAGAGAATGTATGGGTGCTGTTACACAGTTCATAGATAAACATAATGTAAATATAAGGCGCGGTAGAAGAGAAATTCATAGAGACCAAGCCATTGTTGAAAGATTTAATAGGACACTAGCTGAAAGATTGTTTGGTTATCAGTATGCTAAGGAGTTGGACAATCCACATAAACGAAATAGGGAATGAGTTAAGAGACTACCAGCGGTAATCGCTGCAATAAATTCGGAGACGAAAAAATCCTCTCCAATTGAAATTAAAACATTAAAGGACGACCCCATATCTCCCCACTGTAAACTTAAGATATTTATACCAACCTGCAGAACAAGAAGGTGGAGGTAGGCGTATAGCTACTGACCCGATATGGAGTGTTGCTATTCACAAGATTGATTATCATTTTATTACACAAGGTAGAAGAGTGTATTATTTGAAGGCACCGGCACCAAAGAGAGGCTTTGTGAAGGAAGAGCTTCTTATTGTTCCGGCTGATACCCAAACGCGTATGTCATGATTCCATCGGGTGCAATGTATCGTTTTGTGTCGAGTGGTGAGGATGTTGTTTTTTTCATTGTTAGTCCGTATATTTTATGGCGCTTGGAACATGGCATATTCATGTTATGAGTGCATGTTTTCTTGTTGAAAAGTGTATCATTGTAATTTTCAAAGTTTATTTGTTTTTCGATTACATATTTTTTACTCCCTTTGCTTTCTTGATGACTTGTTCGTCTGCATTCATCTTTCATTTTGCCTATTACTTTTTTGTTTGTTTCGTCATAAAGTGGATGGTCTTTTGGATAATCAGAGAAGTCATATTCATCTTTCATCTTAGACATATCTTTGCATACATCTTTTGTTTTGATGTCAACTAATAAACTGTCGGTGTCTGTATACAACAAGGTGCAGTTTTCGTTATGTTTCTTTTTCATTTTGTTATAGTACCAGTCATACATCAGATGTTTTGATAAGTCTAAGACAGACATGTCAACATAGATTGGCTTGTTTAGCGTTAGTTTAGTTTTGTTTACATGCATAGCAGATAATTTATCTGAGAATTTGACACGTCTATTGAAATTAGGTTTAGCTATGATTGTTCTTAACCTTTAATTTTCATTACCATCTGTTCTTACTAGTTTGATGTCTGCTCTTTTGCGTAGGTTCTCCATAGTTTTTCCGAATACAGCGTTGTTCATTAGTTTATAAAAATCTTTTTCAAATGCAGACTTTGCTTTTTTACGGAATTCAGTGTTTAGATGAATGTATGGTTTCATCCATGGTTTCTCATTGAATTATAATACTCGATGTACTTTATTGAGTTTCATGCCAAGCGATAGGTACAACTGTAGATTTCGGTAATGTAATACATATTTCTTTTCGTTAATTAGATTTGGGACAAGCAAGTTTCTCTATGTTTATCATATTGCTATTGTTAAGAAGTTCTGTTTAATATTCTGATAACCATTTTTTTTTTACTGCTAGGTGCAAGTGGATAATCGTTGTGCAATTTGTGTAGATGTTTGGGATATTCTAGATCTACTTCAAGTATTAGGCCTTTGCCTGGTTTTGGCTGGGAAACTTTACCCCTACTATTTAGGGTTTTCCAATGGAAGCCATAAGTATGGTAGTGGTTGACTCATTGCCCATCCGTATGAATTATTTGCATCGTAATACATGATGTGGTTGTTTTTTTGGTTGGATTGTAATCAGCTACATGTGGGTTTTTTGCTTTTGCATGTCTTTTGGATTCCATACTTATACCGCCACGCATACCTTTCTCTATGAACAAATGCATATCGATATCTGTTAGTAATGCTAAATATATTTGTGTGTATTTTCGTAATGCATCCCATGATAATCCTGGAGCAGTATAATAATGTAATTGGTCAAGTTTGTATGCATTTACACATGTTTTTCTAAATGTTTGGAAGACATCGGCAAGTAGAACCACATCACTTTTGAGATATAAATCATGATAATCCCCAAGAGTTTTACAGTTGAAGTCTTTCCATACCTTTTGTGCGTGTTCGTAGTCTTAGGGGCTGATACTTTCATCTGCAAGACTGCTGTAAAATTTATCTATGGGTGGTAATTGCGTTTCATCGAATCTTTCTTGATTGTTCATATATTCATAAGGATAAATTCCTTTACGCAAAAGTAGATTGGCTTGTTTACCAAAAGAAACTGTTTGTAATTTTGAAATCTGATTTGTCTGTTGCATCCACGAACTTTCCAAGTGAGGAAGCCTTGAATTGAAAACTATCCAAGAATTTAAGTTGGCCAATGCTAAATGAGATGTACTTTTCAGCATTATTTGGAATACAGGTGATATTACAGTTTGCTTTTTGTATTTTTTTGCATTATAAGATGACTATCATATCCTTTGAGATTGTGAAACACCACAGGGATTTTAATTGTGCCTGGTTTTATTTTTAGTTTTAAGTTGCAGTTTTTCTGTGCGGCACCTATGTATTCGCCTGTAAAGTGGCAGTGGTCTCTTATTTTTGTGTTATTTAGTTCATTTTCACATATCCAACAATGTATGGCGTTTTCATAATATTTTGTGTTTTGATATGTCATTATTAGTGATTTGGGGCGAGTACAAGTATTATTAACGTCACTGTCCTCGCATTTCAAATGGTTTAGGAATACTTCGACAACATCTTCACCTCTGTATATTACTGGTTTTTCTGCTTTGCCATCATACCTAACAACTTGATAACCAAACCCGCAAGCTTCATGTTCGCTGGTTATTTCTGATTTATCACCTGCTTTTTTACTTTCTGGTTTGATTATGCTTTCAAAGTCGGCATATATGACATATGGGATAGGCATTTGGTTTTGGTGGTTCTTGAATTTGATATGGCTTTTATAATTTTGTGGCATTTCTATTTGTGTTGCAGTTTTGTTAATGCCTTCACAATCTTCTTTATGCTTGAGTAGTAAGTCTTCTTTTGTAAAACCGTAAAGGCAGCGGTCAAAGAAATATGTTTTTTCCTTATGCTTGTTTTGATCAACAAGTAATCTGTTTAGATTTTTAATCCAATAATAATGATATTGCGTTTCTTTCTTTTGTTCTTCAGGATCATAATTTTCATCTATTATCCCTTCTTCTTTATCAGTATCAACTTCATCAGTATCAACCTCTACATCTTGTGATATCAAAAGTAAATTAATTATTTGTATTTATTTTGGTTGGTCTGATATGTAATATGGGAATATGCTTATTTTCTCTGTCTTCTTTGTTACTGTATATCCATACACATTAATAGCTAGATTTTTTTGTTTTTCCACTTTTGGTATTTGAGATATGGGCGTTGGAAAATCGATTCCCTTCAAGTTCAATTTGTCTTTACATTTTGTATAACTGTATACATTATTAAAGTTACTTTTTGCGGGGTATATAGCTGATGCTAGAGCCCATCTCAAACATTCATTATCATCATTCTTTACATTAATTGTTGCTTTTTTATTTGCCAATGCTTTGGGTAAAGGAATATATGAAGAGCCTTTGAGTGGTTCATATTTTGCAATGTTTAAGTACAGTTTAGTGCAGTGTTCAATCTCTAAACCTGATGCTGTATTTGTAAATTTCTCAATCCAAGTTTGCAAATAAGATGTTTGTTTATTATAAAATTCATCTGCATTATTTCCAACAGCACTTTGTTATCCGTGGGTTTGCCCAACGACATATTTTCTTTCTCCACCGCTTTCATCTTTGAAGAATTTTACAGAAATGCCTATTGAAAACTATTTCATATGACTTGAAATAATCACACAATGGCCTGTCGACCAATTTTAATTCTGGCTTTTTATCTTTTGGGGCTTGCTTGGGTTCATTTATAACAGTTTGTTTTGGCTCAATGTATGCCCGTTTTTTTCCGCCTCCTTTTCTTTTTCCTACGATGCCTTTCCCGCAGATTTTCTAATACAGATGATTTGGTTTCGACTTTAAGCTCTGCTTTTGTCTCGACCTTAGTCTCTGAAACCTTCAGAGCACCAACCATCTTTCGCAATTGTTCATCATTAACAACTCCATCACGATGTAGCTTCAGAATATATTGTATATCTGTAGCACTCATTTTCTTTTTAAGTTTGTACTTTTTATATTATTTTTATTTATTTAATACAAATAATTAATTATATAAATACAAAATGGAAGAAACAAACATGTGCCAATATAGAAATATCCATTCAGATAAGCCATGCACGATAAAATCAGTGAATAACTCAATATACTGTGCAACCCATACATTTAGAGTAAAAAAAAATAGTCCATTGAAACCATGATTATTATGTGGAAGGTGTACTTGTGCAATGGGACAAGTGTGTACTAAATGTGGTGCAAATAGAACAAGGACCTTAAATAGATATTATAAAATCCAACGAGATTACAGAATTGAAACAAGGCGATTGAGAAAAAAAACATATATATAGGTGCAAAGATAAAACAAAAAATTAATGTTCGTCCTATCTGTTGCCCTTATACCAACCATATTTCTGTAACATGTTTCTTGTATGATACTTTAGTACAAAAACTTTTTACACACTTTAGTACAAACAAAAAATGTACACACTTTTGTACAAAAAAGAAGTACTTTATTGTGCGCATATATTTTGCTGAATATTATGGTTTTCGTACAAAACAACTATATAGTTTTGTACAGCAAGCATTGTTTTGATACATTCCTAGCCACAGGGGCTGAGAAGCCTAAAACAGTAAAATGGTTTTACATTTGTATACAAAAGTACAAAACTACTATATAGTTTTGTACATACGCGTATAATTATATATAAACTTCTAACCACAGGGTCTGAGGAGTTTAAAATGTTAAGCTGGTTTTACGCCTTTTAAACAAAGTACCAAACTATATAGTGCTTTGGTACTAAACTATATAGTTTGGTACTAAATATAGTACTTTGGTACTCAACTTCGATTTTATATTGCAGGAGCCCCATATTCTATATATATAACATTCCATACCACTCGATGAACATATACATGTATATGTCATATTCGTTGCAAAAATATGAATATCCTCTATTTATTTTATTTTTTCCCCCAAAAATCATGAAAAGAAAATTCAGCGGCGGTCCTAGTATCGTCATATATCTTCAATTAAACGACTTTACACAGGGCATTGATGAAAACACATTTTTATTGTCTATAGTATTTTTTCAAAAAAAGCCTGATATGCCCCGTTAAACAACTTACTCGAAGAAACAATGGGCGGCGGTGAGCACGTGTTGATTGCTGATCAACGTCCCTCCGCAAATATGCTGGCCGTAATAACGCAGGGACACCTGAACAGACAGTGTGTATAAAGAGCATACCAGGATAGTGTCTTTTGATACAAATGTATCTGTGGAAGTCCAAGCGTTTTCGAGTCGAGCCTAATAACATTGTAGCACGCGTTCACATCAAACAAACTGTAATTTTAAAATATATTTTGTAAACTGGTAGATACTGACAATAGAAAACGACATGCAGAAAACCCCATGCAAACAATATAGTCAAAATGTATGCGAGTTTTCATAATTGTACATTTTATTCAAATTTATGCAATGTTTTCCCAACAAAATTTGATTTCATCATACATTATCAAGTTCATGTAATACAATAATGAGAAAAAATCACTTAGACTTAATATAAATAAATATAAAAAATAATTGTTCATTGATGACGTCATAGTGGAAAACGCATATTTCAGCTAAGTAAAACGTTCAAGCCGTTTTGATATTTGTTATTTTTACATGCGATTTTCCGCATTTATTTCATATTATCAAATTGTATTATTTACAAAAATAAAAAAGCTGTTAAATTGACCTTTAATTCAACAATACGTTCGCGTGTTTGTTTACCTGCCATGGAAACTGCCCGTGCGTTGCTATGGTACCGCCCATAATCTTCTGTGAGGTGCTAACCGAGGTCGTTCCGCATGAGCCTGTGATACAGCGGGTAAAATACGTAAACATACAGAATGATACGTGTATCAACTGTAACATCTTTTTTCCCCGTCAACATTTAAATTGCTATCCTGCGCCAAGCAAAATATAGAATTATCATGTTATTCTTTTTAAATACATGTAGATCACGTGGTTAAAACAACAACAAGTACTGAATATTCCAGAAGCCCTCCGATTCAAAGTACCTATCCTTTTATTTTGTCCTTATTATGTAACGGATTTTGATGAAATATGGTGCATCAAACGCGTCTTGTTAAGCTGCATTTGGTGGTCTAGGTACTTTGGCCAAAACTTCTGTCGTTTTTGCGAATTGCGAAGAATCGATTTTCGTGTCTACTGAAAACGACATCAGTATGTGCCGTACTCCCGGGACGCCAAATGCAGCTCAAGAAGACGCGTTTGCTGCGCCATATTTCATCAAAATCAGTTACATAATTATTTAAGGACAACATAAAATAATGCGTACTTTGAATCGGAGGGCTTCTGGAAGTTGTTGTTGTTGTTGTAACCACGTGATCATACACCTTGAACTATTAACAGGATGGTATTTACTTTTAGCAATGGCACATACATGGATTACGTTTGATTAAACTATAATATGTGGCCGTGACTGGAGAAATGGGACTTATGGGATTTGTGACCAGTGTAGATCCTGGTCCAAATAGCACACTCGTGTGCCTGTTATAAGCATGTTTCATTGATGCAATGGCGAACAGTGCAGATCCTGATCAGACTGTGCGGATGCACAGGCTGATCTGGATCTACACTGGTCGCAAAACCAATAAGCACAATGTATTCAGTAAGAGCCACGTATGTGTATTTTTATTTCGGATCTAAATCTTATGGTTTGATCAGCTATTTACACTTTTAAATTTATAAATATATTTTATCGAAACGGCAATGGGACCACAGGTGTTTGCACAGATGGTCATTATTTTGGTGTCAAACAGGTATTTTGGTGTATTTCGTTGGTTTTGGGTAATTTACATAGTTTTGTGCAACGACTAGTGTTCAATCATTACACACGACATAACTCGCCAATTATCTACACATTCACCGTTCCGAACTGTCGGACCACTTTCTTACTGTCAAAATACGCTAAAAAGAGAAAGCTTTTTCAATATTGGGCCATTAAATTTCCAACGTGCGTTGCTTTCAGACCGATTATATCATCAATTTTCAACCACAAACTCCAAATTCGGGTTCTATCGATTCAGGAGTCATATATCAATTTGCTGATGCCGATATAATACGTGAACTACATTGATCCGTTCCTACATTTAAGACATTAAAAGCCACACGATTGCGCAATTTCCAATGAGCCTTGAAAGTAGAGATTACACGCGTGGCGCGGCATTTGATTGGATAGCCATTTCCCGCGATTTGTCAAAATGCACTACGACATCCCCCGTCACTCTATTATTAGATGACACATGTATGTCAGCCAATGAGCGGCGCGATGTAAAGAGGTTCACATGTCTATGTAAGGATGTGTAACAAAATTTCCCCGCTTTGAGAGCTCAATCATCTATCCCAGAATATTTGACATTTTTTTCAGATGATATATAAATGCTTGCCTTGTATTGGCGATTCAGGTCCATTACATTAATCTAAACAAACAATTTGGGACCGGTTTTATTGTTATCGGTTAACAAATAATAGTTATATTGGTTAAAAACGTACGCGGGTAGAAGCCCCTTGTAAATTGGTACTTATACGTGTGACGTAAATTGTATGTTGGTAACAATGCATCCAAACCACTAGAGATATCGAAATAACCCATAAAACACCGACATATGAACCGTTCTTGAAGAACATGTGTATATACCAGCTGTCGATCCGGTGCAAGCGCTCGCTTGACACGAGTGACTTTCTGAAGGACTTCCGGTGCAGGTATGTCCGCCATTGGTCGGCCGTGGATGGTTACAGTAGCGCCACCTGGTTTGTGTTCCGGCTCCACACGTGTGGGAACAAGTAGTATACGCGAGCCAACTGCCCCAGCCGCCATTCACTGAATATAGATGAGACACCCATGTGAGTTTGTACATAAGAACATGTGCGCTATTTCACGAAAAATGTTTACAAAAGTTACGATATTTTCCGTAAATGACGTCGAAATATGAACAAATTGTCATAGGAGTAAATTCTCAGGAAAATGGCATTGATTGTTATTATTTTCACAGTATCATTATTTCATAAAGAACATATATTTGATGAGTAAAAGTATGCAAACTTATTATACTGAATGTATTACATTATCACAGCCAAAGTCGCTGTGATAATGTAATAAATTAATGTATAAACAAAATATTAAATTTATCCTTAAATTGAATTTTTTCCCCTGAAAGTGTACATAGCAAGATAAGTATACTTTGCAATTTTGATGAAATAGGCTATCTGTCGGCATCTGCGCCCATACTATCAAACGGCGAACCAGCGTGCAACCACGAGAGTAGGCTAAAATGTTACACTAATATCATGAAAAAAAAAGACCACATGTATATATACCCGCTGTCGGTCCGGTGCAAGCGCTCACTTGACACGAGTGACTTTCTGAAGGACTTCCGGTGCAGGTATGTCCGCCATTGGTCGGCCGTGGATGGTTACAGTAGCGCCACCTGGTTTGTGTCCCGGCTCCACACGTGTGGGAACATGTGGAATACGCGAGCCAACTGTCCCAGCCGCCATTCACTGAATATATATAGGATCACGTGGCATCAGAAAAGTATTACAAATGTACGTAATGTTCGACGCCATTTTGTGAGGATTTTTCAATCTTCGATATCTTTCAAACGGCACAACAGATTTTGCTGAAACATCGCGTCGAAAATATAACAATGTGTGTTTTTAATGTTTTCATAATTATGTTTATCGGTTCGCCAAAATACCGAGTACAGCCAACGTATATGAAATGTTCGAGCACGAAAACGTACGGAAAAAAAACCCGCTTCATTATTAGGCAAATGGAAATCCCGTTACCATGGTTACCCGATACATTACAATCATTGGATAATGGAGTCGGGCTGACCTGGGCAATCATTTCCGGCGCATGGGCAAGCCTCTTGGTGACACGACACTGGTTCCACGCTCACTCCCGGACACTGGTGCCCGCCGTTGCTGGGTACCGGACTATCGCACTTCCGGTAACGTGACTGTTTCCCGCCGCCACAGGTGGCGCTGCAGGTTGTGTAGGCAGACCACATTCCCCACCCACCGTCAATACTGACTGACAAAAAACACACACCAGACGTCACGTTTTATAAGTATGCTCTATGCAATATTTGGCTGCGATTGGAGAAATGGGGTTTACGTGTTTTGCAACTAGTGCATATCCAGATCAGCCTGTGCACCCGCACGGTCTGATCAGGATCTGCACTGTTAGCCATTACATCAATGAAACACCCGCAAGCAATATAGATCTGGATCTGGATCTACCCTGGTCACATTTCTCCAGTCACAGCCACATATGACGGTATGCAAATGAAATACCTAAACATGTGTTTAGACAGCTTTCGAAGAAGTATCCATAATTTCCAGTCACATGAGGACTTTGTAGCCAATAAAATGATGAATGTTTGTTAAAATCCTCAAGTGTATTATCCGCTACATTTATACTTGTCAATTTTCATATTGATGTTCAAATCAACCAATCAATATCACATGCTGCAGTAAGTGATCTAACAATAGTAAGCAATCTGTGATGATTTGAGTGACATACACAAGAAATATTTAGCTGTTTTCAAAGGGCAATGAAATCATACATTGTCATGTTGTAATACCAAACATGTTGAACTATCATGTTTTATTTGCTACTAAGAGTTGCTTTTAAATTGTAAATAGTCCATGTTTTGTGCAGGAAACAGCATTTTGGTTATAGTTACTTTAACAATACTGGAGGATGCATGATCAAATTCCACAAAAAGGCCATTCATTCCTTATAATTCCAGCATTTGAAATAAATTCATCAAGAAAATGTGTTAATTTTCCGTTTTCTTAAGAATTATTTTAACTGCGCCTCACGGTTACGGAAAGTAGTTCGGCGTGGGAGTTTACTGGGATATAAATTTTGGACAGAGACTTGCTACGGGCCAATCAAATGTTAGGGAATTGTGTAAATATTTTTGTGCTGGAATTATATAAGGATGCCTCTGGCAACGTATCAGAAAACCGTCTTTCAGAGCTGAAATTGTTCTTTAAGTAATAAAACCATGGGCTGTTGCGTTTACTGTAGTACGAATAACATTTGATCTGTTTAAAGTTGCGAGGAGTCCTTCGTACGAACACGTCCCCCCCACCCCCCCCCCCCCCCCCACCCCCCCCCCCCCCATTCTTTTGGAGCCAGCAGGATTTTGTCCGCTATACATGTAGCTATAGCTATTTTCAGTACATGAATGAGAACACATTATATTATTCAAATGCCCTACTAACAAAATACAGTCAAGCGGTATTGTAATATGCTAATTATCAGAAATACACTTCTTAAATAGACCAAACACTGTTTCCCAGGAGCTATTTATTGTAAAAACATACCGCAATGCAGCATTTGGCTTCTATACCTCTCAGAGACCTCTCAGGGACTGAAGCAACCGAAATATGTAAGGGGTCCAGGTGCAACCCCTGGACCCCTTACATATTTCGGTTGCTTCACAGCGGAAACTCGAACCCCCTTTTCAAAAATGCTGGTGACGCCATGCGATATACCAAACATATCTGACATCGTCTGACATACAGCGCCTTTAAACTTAAAAAAACCCACTATACCCAAATGTGTCCCGGGACAGTTGTCATGGAAACAGGAACTGGCGTCTGTTTCCTGGCCCACGCAGTACTGTCCTCCATGTGCCGGATATGGATGGTTGCAGTAGCGCCACCTGGTTTTACTTCCGGTGCCGCACGTGACCGAGCATGTGGCGTACATGGACCAAGAACTCCAGCCGCCGTCCACTGTGGAAGTGAATTTATCACGTAACGAGCTTTGTATTGGCCGAATACGTACTAACTGATAACATAATCAAGGTGCATGATCACGTGGGTACAACAACAACAACAACAACAACAACAACAACAATTACTGAAACTTCCAGACGCGCCTCCGATTCAAAGTACGTATTCTGTTATATTCTACATTTGGTGCACGGTCTCGATACGTTGGCCCAAACTTCTGTCGATTTTGCATCGATTTCCGTGTTTGCTGTCAATACTGACACGGACATCCATTCTTCGCATAAACGACATAGGTATGTGCCGAAGTCCCGATACAACCAATTGCAGGTCATGAAGACGCGGATGCTGCGCCATATTTCATCAAAATTCGTTGCATATTAAGGAAACTATGAAATAATATTTACTTTGGAGTGGGCACGCTTTCAACACTTTCAGACATACTTGCTGTTGTTTTAAGCACGTGATCATGCACAGTGATAATGTATCAGACATTGACCTGATACGGGTTACAACGAATTGAAAACTAACGTTTCGTTGGTCGAATGGTGTCATGTGACGTTACCGTATGGCGTCAATGTAATGACGCAACATAAACAAGTCCGTGCTATTTTCAACGAAAACTAGACTAAGTTTATATTTGACCATCGGCTAGCACAAAACTTCACCTGAAAAATAGAATACCAGCCTATATATAGTGTCTGTTGATATCAAGTTTGGCTCGGAAACGGTAGGAATTCCTCGGCGAGCCTCGGAATTCCTACGCGTTTCCTAGCCGAACCTGAAAAACTTGATATCAACATACACTAAACTGATATTCTTTCTATGTAACGCTCGGACCAGACATATACATACATTGTCGGATTGACAACAGATATGGCTGTGACTGGAGAAATGGGACTTATGGGATTTGTGACCAATGTAGAACCAGATCCAATAGCACACTCATGTAGCCTGATAACAGTCTATACCTAAGGGCGGAACCAGGTTTTCAGGTTGGGTGGTGGGGGTCGGGGGGGGGGGGGTGGGTGGGTGGGGGTCGGCCTCACTTCTTAATTGAAATAGTTTACTATATTTTCGAACTAGTACCGTTTGTTCGTCGACCGAGCGGAGGTCATGAGATTACTAGGTGGGTCCGGCGGTATGCCATCCGGAATATGTTTTATATCTAAACCCCATTTTACTGCGTTCTGGTGCATTTTAGAGCAAAAATACCTTTACTCGCCGAATTTTAGGGGGGTTGCGCGCCGGGTTTTCCCCTACGTTAATCCGCCCTTGATACTGCTTGCTAGTAGCATGACGGGTGTGCCATTGATGAAATGGCGAACAGAGCGGATGCACATGCTGATCTGGATATACACTGGTCGAAGAACCCACAAGCCACATTTCCCTAGTCACAGCCACATTTCTAATCGAGTTTATTATTTCCCCCTAAACATCGGTTAGACTGACTACATGGGTACCAGTGGAAACGATTCTCATTGGCAAAGCAACATATGGACAGATATTCGATCATTTGAGCTTCATGAGCGGAATTAATTATAATGTAATTGAAAATGAAAATAACAGAGGTTTTTTTTTTTGCTTATATTTAACGGCGGCACTGGCTCTAGGACCTTGCATGCCGTCTCCCAAGAATGGGAGAAAGAACGGAGGTAGAGATTTTTTGAAAGAAGCCGGTAATTCGTATTTACAGAGCAACTACAAATTATCGGTACCCATTCACAGCTGGGTGAACTGGAGCAGTGTGGATAAAGTGTCTTGCTCAGGGACACAACGCAGCGCCTCCGGTGAGGCTCGAACCCACGACCTTTAGATCAGCAGTCTGACGCTCTAACCACTAGGCCACTGCGCTCCACAATAACAGAGGTGGACGTGTTTACAACTATAAATAGTTATATACTAACAGGGACATGTCGATCCGTGGCATGCGCACGGCGAATTATTGCACGTGGTCGATTGTACGTCACTTCCGGGGCAGTGGGCGCCGCCATTTTGTGGATGCGGGCTGTCGCACCAGCGGAAGCGAGAGTGGGTTCCGCCACCACAACTGTGGCTACAGGCGGAATACGCTGACCAGGCTCCCCATCCGCCGGCTACTGAAACTGGACGTCATACACGTCTATTTAGCGATAGTATACGTTTCATGTTTCTTGCACTGTGCACTATATCAGATATTGTCTCAGGTATTCCAAACATGTTATTGTCATCATGGACTGCGAGTGGCCTCTTTTCATCTTCTTTGCTATTTGGTGGAGCAAGCTCATCCGACAGTATATCAACATTATCAGCGACCGGGCAGTCATCGTGTCCAAAATGTGCAGAATTAGGACATAGAGCATACCAGGCGAGTGTCTTTCAACGTAAAATCAAGTTTATCAGGAAAGCTAGGAAACGCGTAGTAATTTCGAGGCTCGCCAAGGAATTCCTAGAAATTGCAAAGTATACTTATCTTACTAAGTACACTTTGAGTGAGAAATTTTCAATTTAAGGACAAATATTTTCTTTCCAAATTATTATACTGAATTTAGAACAGTATCACACGTTGGCTGCACAGGTGGAAGACTCGGACCTATGACACCAAAAATATGCCTATTAAAAAAATCCCATTACCCCACCCACTTGGTCTCGTACATTACCATCTTCTATTTATAGAAGGTGGGTATGAATATGGCGATTATAGAAAGAGCCCTCTATTTTCCGATTCGCACAAACACAATAAACATCGATTAAATGTATGAAATAATGTCTCTGGCAATCGATAAAGGTATTAGGTGTGTGAATATACTCACTTCAACTCGCTTTTTCAAGTATTTATTGAGTTATTCGCGTTTTGATTACCCCATCCAAAGCGAAAGTTGCGTGTACGAAAGAATCTCACACAGAATCGGAGGCCGTCCGGCGTGGATTATCGGTCATATTTGACCAATAACTGATCGCCAGCTCAAACTAAAGTGGTGCACCATGACCATATACATTAGCAACTCCAACCATACAAAGTTCGTCCAATTGTGATCGTTCACCGATCTAAAAAACACCTTTTTTCTACTTTCATTCATGATTCGCGTACTATCAGATTATGTCTTCCGCAATCCCGAAATAGGTTGAATGACGTCATACAGTTTAGATTTAGCCAATCAGAGATGTTCTTTACATAGACGCTTCCGGTTGTATTATGGAAGATGGTGCATTGACCCAGTTCCAGATAATGAACGAAATTAGACAAAAAAGTGTTTTTTAGATCGGTGAACGATCACAATTGGACGAACTTTGTATGGTTGGAGTTGCTAATGTATATGGTCATGGTGCACCACTTTAGTTTGAGCTGGCGATCAGTTATTAGTCAAATATGACCGATAATCCACGCCGGACGGCCTCCGATTCTGTGTGAGATTCTTTCGTACGCGCAACTTTCGCTTTGGATGGGGTAATCAAAACGCGAATAACTCAATAAATACTTGAAAAAGCGATTTGAAGTGAGTATATTCACACACCTAATACCTTTATCGATTGCCAGAGACATTATTTCATACATTTAATAAATGTTTATTGTGTTTGTGCGAATCGGAAAATAGAGGGCTCTTTCTATAATTGCCATATTCATACCCACCTTTTATAAATAGAAGATGGTAATGTACGAGACCAAGTGGGTGGGGTAATGGGATTTTTTTGAATAGGCATTATTTTGGTGTCATAGGTCCGAGTCTTCCACCTGTGGTTGGCTGTGGTAATGTAACACATTCAGTATACTAATTCTGCATACTTTTAATCATCAAATGTATGCAGTTGTTAGTTTTATATGAAATAATGCATTTCCGGAAAAATAAATGTTTACTCCCTAAATGTATACTTAGCTAGATAAGTATGCGTAGCAATTTTAGTGAAATCGGTTACTGGTAAAATGATACGTGTCAAGGAAACCGGGCTTTTCACGTTGCTTAGATAATAGTATGTCGTATTAGCGTATGTCGCTGGACGACCTTTCCCAGATAATCACACGTACAGACGGGTGTACATACTTGGAGGCGCCCCTGGGCAAGACGCGGAATAGCACGACTGAAGCTGAGTCTCATATCCCGCGCACTGCATACCGCCATCTTGGGGGCGGGGCGAGTTGCAGTAGCGCCACCTGGTTTGTATTCCTACGCCACACGTCACCGTACACAGCTGATAATCCGTCCAGGCGCTCCAGGCGCCGTCGACTGGTAGGCGGTGAGAACAGGCCGTGCATTTTATATTCAGTAGCATAACAGGAAACACATAGTAAAGGTACATGCCCACTCAGTAGGCACAAACAATTATTTAAATCAGATACATCATCAGAGACATTTTCTGGCAAAATAAACTTTCATTCACCATTACCCCACGTATTAATTGGCATTATTATACCGTTTATATCAGACGTAAATTTTCACACTAATACCAGGGGCGATAACCGTGTTCCATGAAAATACTAACGGAAATTACTGTTTATTCTCTGTATTTATATTTTGATGTGCACTGATTATAATTTATAAAAAAGATTTACGTGACGCATTTAATTAGTATAAATAATTAAAAATTACCATGCCTCATTTGCATATGAAAATAGACTTATACCACCGCGCGTCACTATCAGTAAAATAGATATTACTAAATGATTAAATACGTATAACGGACACTCGTAATTTTTAGAACTGGTGGAATAGTGACACAATTATACACTTATTTAGTTCCCATAAAGAACAGTTCGTGCCTACTGAGTGGGTATGTACATTTAAAGTTGGAGTCCCATATAGTAGGCTATGCCTCGTTTCTTATGAAATCAGTAAACGAGTTTGATAAATATCATATTAAAGGTACATGCCCACTCAGTAGGCACAAACTGTCCTTTATATCAGGACATCATCTGAGACATTTTCTGGCAAAATAAACATGCATTCATCATTACGCCACGTATTGATTGGCAGTATGATACATTTTATATCAGACGTAACTTTCCACAATGATATCAGGGGCGATAACCGTGTTTCCTTAAAACTTTCCCGGACACTACTATTTATTACTCTGTATTTATGTTTTGATGTGCAATTATCATACTCCGTGATCTGTCCGAAAATTATTTTTTCAGGTGACGCATTTAATTAGTATAAATAATTAAAAAAATACCATGCCTCAATCGCATATGAAAATAGCCTGATACCAACGCGCGTCACTGTCAGCAAACTAAATGTTACTAAATGATTACACGTGTACAGCGGGCACTCGTAATATTTAGAACAGGTAGAATGGTGACACAATTATACACTTATTTAATTCATATAAAGAACAGTTTGTGCCTACTGAGTGGGCATGGACCTTTAAATTATCACGAATGTTAGATTCTATTTATTGCATCATAACCATGCCCGTACGCAGAGGGGGTGCGACGGGTGCGTACGCACCCCTCCCCCCCCCCCCCCCCATTAACCCTTTCAATACCACAGGCCTGTATAGTGGTATTGGCAAAAAGTGTAGATCCAGATGAGCCGGCTCGTGACGAGCCGTGTCATCAGGATCTACACTTTTTGCAAGTATTTTCATAATTTTGAGAGCAAAAACACCACATGTTCATAAATGGACTGGTATGAAATTTAGTTTGTGATAATTGGAATAGTTGCAAAATTAACATATCAAACGCCATTCCAGTTACTTAGGGGTGAAACGGTTAATCTGCCAAACTGTCCGTGGATGTGCAAAACAATGTTAGCTCTTCGCGCCGTCGATAACGCACCGTCGATAACGCACCCACCCCCCCCCTAAATTAATTCCTGCGTACGGGCCTGATAACCACAAATTCCTGTATTGAAACTGTGCTGATTACCTAGCGTGGTTTCCGTAGCCTCTATGCGAAAACTGTGACAAGGTATTTTGAAAACATCGGCCAGCAAAGTATTGTCTGTTCGTTTTATACCAGTTTAATAATGATTTAGATTTTGTAAAATACTGCAATTTCTAATATTATTAATCTAAAATGATTTACTAATATTTTAATCGTTTTTCATATCCGTAAACAAGATTAACAAAACACGCTGCCACGGCATGATCGAACAGCAGACACAGTTTCCTGACCTCCGCTTGTAAAGCGCGTGCTGCACTGGCAGTCTACATACTGTATATTTTTAGTAACAACATTGCCATTGATACACGCTTAATGTGTGGGAAATTCCAAACTAACTCCAATTATAGTCTGTGGATAGGACAGAATATGCACGGTAGATTGTTTGCAAGAATTGTCGTCTGCATATCTGGTTGGCCGAATAAATATTTCGACGTTTGCAAGAATCGTCTGCATATCTCGTTTGGTTGGCCGAAGACATATTTCGACACTGCCAGGTAGGATACAATACTGCAGTACAGTTTATCTGCAACGCTTGTTGATCTATTTGCATTTAGGCGACATGTTTATTTGAGAAGTTAAATTATTCATGGGACAGGCCCGTGGCCGTACGCAGAAATTAATTTAGGGGGAGGGGTGGTGCGTTATCGACGGCGCAAAGGGCTAAACACTTTTTTTTGCACATCCACGGACAGACCTCGACAGATTAACCATTTCATCCCTAAGTAACTGGAATGGATATTGTTATGTTAATTTTGCAACCCAATCCAATCATCACAAATGATTTTCACATGGGGTGTTTTTGTTCTCAAAATTATGAAAAATACTTGCAAAAAGTGCAGATCCAGGTCATCTGGATCTACACTGTTTTCCAATACCACTATACAGGCCTGTGGTATTGAAAGAGTTAATGGGGGGGGGGGGGGGGTGCGTACGCACCCGTTTGCGTACGCACCCGTCGCACCCCCTATGCGTACGGGCCTGTGGGAAAGCAGCACATGTGCACAACCTACAAGGTATATTCCATTGTGTGTCTCAAATGGTGTGAGGGGTGCCATTTTTGTTTATCGGTATTTTAATAGAAATACACCGATGTTTTGTGATGCGGCCTTATTTGCATATTTATTACACGAGTGTAATGTATTACGATATTTATTACGCCGGGTTAATACACTGTCAAAGCCCATTTTAATGCCAATTAATACGTCGGGTAATGGTGAATGAATGTTTATTTTTCCAGAACAATGCCATACATGTATCTAAAGAATGGACGAACAGAGGCCTTGATAACGCAATCAAAACATCTGAAAACCCAATTCAACTTGAAAGCCCTGCGTACCAAAACCCAAATTATAACATCGAGTAATTAATTGGCTTGAACATATATGAGTATAGTGAGGGGACCAAAGATCGCGGTATTTTCCCACATGCATGACGATTTAAACTTGCTGCGGCCAAGTTTATTAACTAAACTCGATGACATGAATCTCGCGCGTCCAATGCCAAGTTTTACCCCGTGTATTTAACAATCACATGACTTGGGGAGCTGTCATTGTTTCCTGCACCGGATGTGGTTATTTTCAATTGTGGAGGATCCTCGCGGTATATGAACAACTTTTATATCTCGTTGTATTCGATAGTACCATTTTTTTGCCATGTTCTAATAGTACCAGACTACAATAGTATCAACTTTTTTTAATCTAGTACACCCAAATTGTTAACAAAAAATACCTACTAAAAAAATCACTCGAAGAACAAATTTTAAAATGGAACTTTCTGTTGGCTTCCGGGTCATTGTTTACACTTCGTCTGCTGTCAAAGTGGATCAACAAGCACTTGCTTCCGGTGATTTGCGTTATACAAGAGCTTGAATTGGGTGCTAAACAACACAAACACGGGACCAGGTGGATTAGTGAAATTTATTTAGATTAGAGAAAACGATCATAAATCATATATACCACGAGGACTGGTCTCCCGCGAGGATTGGTCCCCTGACTCTACTGATAATTTTACAAGGACATTTTTCAATAAAATTATTGAAAAATGCCAAAGACGTCGATGGCAAAATCAGTCACAAAATCACCGCTAGCCTATCTGTCTTATTTGGTTACAATAAGCTTCTATATCGATTATGCAACTATACCAGGCCGTCAAGTATCCTATTTTTTCCTATTTTCTGAGCAATTCCTATTTTTTCCTATTTTATGACCAAATGTTCCTATTTTTCCTATTTTCTGGCCTTTTTGAAAAGCCGCACACATTTTTGCCCAATTTAACTATGAGCATGACAGTGAAATTGACAATACATATAAATACTGTACATTGTAACATAACTACACAACTAGTATTGCATAACACTAGTATTCAACTGCGTTAGATGGCTGTATGGCAATTTCCTGTGCCATTTTCCAACAGTTCATCGTTCAAATTGTGCCCAAATTTGCATTTTCCATTAATTGTAAAGTAGTTTGTACTTGTACTTTGTAAATTGGAAGGTAATACATATTTTGCTAACCTGTATACAACATATTGAAATTCATTAGCGTTCCTTGCCACCAAAGTTTCTTTTTATTCTCCCCGTATATAAAGTATGTCGAGGGGTATATATCTTTCGAATTTCCGTCTGTTCATTTTGGAACATTTGCGTGAAAGATTTTACGTACTTTATGTCTCTGCAACCCCGTTATGGATTGACATGAACATTGATATGCATGTTTATCATCCTCCCTATTTTAATTGTGCACAATACCCATAGTCCCAACATTTTCAAGGTCAAATTATGTAGAGATTTGCTTTAAAGATTTATGTAAAATTCCATTTAATGTTTTTAAGTACTTTATAACTCTGCAACATTCACCCTTCACTAGATTAGCTTAACAATTCATATGCATTGATACAGTTTTCCAAATAACGCACCAAATCATGTCTTCGTAATTCAATGCTGACTTACGATTTCTCTCCGCATTACATGTGTACTCCCGACTTTATATGACCTTGGCTATTGAATGGACATTAAACCCAAATTCATCATCCTCATACTGTCTTCATGATGTTGTTAAATCTTCATAGCAAATGCGTGTAAATGCATAATCATTGACTTTAATATACTAAATACTGTTCAAACCGGAATGTAATGTGAATTTGCTACAAGATTATTAAAATATATACTTATGGGTGCTGGATGTGGTGATGTGCCTTACATCAGGATGAATACTTCAACAGTTACATTGTATGTTGCCCCATGTGGGACATCAGGAGTTGAATAGTGCACAGTATTCTATTTCTCTTTCTCAAATTATTTGGATATCTTGGCCATTTGATGTAGTATGCTAAGGGCGTCTGTCACACAATCAGGAGTGATTGATCTGAAAATTAATGTATTTAAAATTTATTATGCACCCATCAATTTATTGGGGGGCATTATGTTTTACCACTGTCTATCCATCCGTGCATGCGTGTGTTCGTCCGTAAGGCAATGCATAAGTTTTCAATATTTCCTTACCTCCTTCACCAATTTCAATAATATTTGCCCACACTGTCTGTCTACGGATGGTGCTTTGTTTCGCATACGACTCACACCCGAAATCCAAGGTCAAGGTCATTGGGTGGGGACTTATGTTCACCTTGTTTGTACGGCAAATGCATTTAAGTTTTTAATGTTTTCTCAATAACTCCTGTACCAATTATAATCATATTTGCCCACAATGTCTGTCTAGAGATGGTGCTTTGTTTCTCATATGACCTACACCCGAACAGCCAAGGTCAATGTCACTGGGGACTTATGTTCACCTTGTTTGTACAGCAAAAGTTGTTAATGTTTTCTAAATAACTCGTTCACCAATTTCAATAATATTTACCCACAATGTGTGTCTTGGGATTAGCCTGAGCTTTGTAATAACGGTGCCCTTTTACCAGCAAGGCTGCAGGTGGGGGCATCCATGTTCTATGCACACATTTTCTAGTTAGTAATATAAATAAATGTTCAACAAGTCATCAATGATGATTATAATGTGATTGCTGCTATGTCTGCCTGGTTGTAAGCTGCTTTAATACTACCCTTTTGTCATTCTGTGTTTGAAAACACTAGCTTCCTATATAGTCTAAGCCCTACAGTATATGTGGAGATGGGTCACTGCTGTCTCCGATTCCTAGAAACGAATTGCTGTAGGAATTATTAGTATGTCCTACATGTAGTTTAATATTGTAAGTGGTGACTAAAAATAACAGACCTAGAAAATGATTTTGGTGTCGTAAGGGCACTTGAAATCAAATCAATACATACATTCAGTGCTGAATTGGCAAATACAGGTGTATTCCCGGCTCTATACACTTAAGTTGCAACATTTTGTTGGGGGGCCTGGCCCCCCCCCCCCCAATAATTCTGTAATAAAGCACATATTATCATCCTCAAACTTGCTGAGAATGCAAGAAATGGCGTTTCACTCCTCTTCGATTTAAAAAAAAATCCTCAAAACTGGGACCTGAGAATGCAGGAAATGGTGTTTCACGCCTCTTACATTTTCAAAATTTACCGTGGAGCATGCCCCGGGACCCCCTAGCAACATCTGGCCATTTGGGCCCTCAAGACTGGGCCCTGAGGATGCAGGAAATGGCGTTTCTCCTCTCAGATTAAAAACAATTCGGGGGAGCATGCCCCCGGACCCCCATAGCAACGTCGTCCAGGCCCTTTGGGTCCTCAAAATTGGGACCTGAGAAAGCAGGAAATGGTGTCCCCCCCCCCACCCCAATTCTTTTCCCGTTCCGCCGCCTATGATGATTATGGTTCATATTGAATTTTTAAATAAATTAATTTCGAGTGAGCGGTAGCGAGCAAGAAATTAGTTTATTGTATCCCCCGGACGAAAGTCGGGGGATACTATGGATTTGACAGCGCGCCGCGTCCGCGTCCGCGTCCGCGTCCGCGTCCGCATACGCGCGTCCGCGTCCGCGTCCGCCGCAGACACTTCTTGTCCGGAGCATAACTCCAACACCCTTTGGAATATTTTCATGAAACTTCACACATGCATAGACCACGACCCGAAGGTGTGTCGCTCACAAGAATGACAACTCTTGCATAGCTAATTTTTGAGTTATCTCCCTTTTTTGTTTCGCGCACTGATTGACCATAACTCGACCACCCTTTGGAATATTTTTATGAAACTTAACACATTCAATTAGACCACGAACCGAAGGTGTGTCGTGCACAAGAATGACAACACTTGCGTAGCTAATTTTTGAGTTATCTCCCTTTTTTGTTTTGCGCACTCTACAAACTGGACAATAATGCATGAAGACCTGTTTTCTCGTCTGCTCTGTACACCTTTTCTCGTGTGCTCTGTACACCTTACCTGTAGAGAGAACAATAGAAACTGGGAGAACCATGTGCTAGCATGGGCTAGCATGTGCAAATGTCCAGTGCTTGACCACTGTTGACCACAGGTAATTTATACAGGTAAATTACTACATTGGATATTACATTTCCGTAAACAGTGTTGAAAATATTGTGGCATTATGTGGACCTGTGCAGATATATGTAGATAAATATTTTTTTTTTCTCATTTTTTTTTCTCAAATTCTTTTACAATTTTTGTCTAGTAGCATAAGGTCGTAAGTGCTATATACAGACTATTATCATATAATAAAACAATTATTGACTAGTGAGCCATAGAATATAATCTGATATTCTATGGCTCACTAGTCAATAATTGTATAATAATAAATTATGTTCGGGCCAGTGAAATTTCTTTCGGGCCCAGGCTCGAGGTGAAGGCGGGACAAGGCGAGGCATCTGATTCCGCGGAATTCTTGTTTACTTATCTCCCTTTGTTGTTTCGTGCTCTGATTTTGTATCCAGAGCATAACTCGAACACCCTTTGGAATATTGTTATGCCCCACCACGATAGTGGAGGGGGCATTTAGTGTTACCCTTGTCCGTCCGTCCGTCCGTCCGCACACACGAATGGGTACTTGTTGTAAGCGTACAGGGATCTTATTGGGTAGGGTTAGGATAGTGTTGGGTACTCTTGTTGGGTATTTTTATACAGTAAAAACCCAACAAGTATTCATTCGTAGGAACGTGCGTCCCGTCCGTCCGTCCGTATGTCCGTCCGTCACAAAACTTTATCACTCGGGTAAATGTCTCATAATGTCTTCATCCTTCGACCGATCTGCTTCATATTTCATATACACATTGCTCTGATGGTTCATTACCGCCCTGTGCCAAATCCACGTTCGTCCTGCCCCCGCCAAGCCCAGGGTCAAGGTCACATACTTGGTGCTTCAAAAACTTTAACGTTCGGGTTAATATCTTATAATTTCTGTTTTCTTTCACGGATCAGCTTCATATTTCATATACACATTGCTCTAATGGTCCTCTACCGCCCTGTGCCAAATCCACGTTCGTCCTGCCCCCGCCAAGCCCAGGGTCAAGGTTACATACTTGGTGCTTCAAAAACTTTAACGCTCGCCATTTAATACGCACAGTGTTCGCAGGTGACGACGCTTGAGTAATCGCTTTGAAGTTTGAGATGTGACCGAAAAAATAAGGATATGACTTGACACGACCCTGGTCCGAAACGTTTGTGATGCGAAACGTCCGAGTTCGTGCAAATAGACTAAGTTTCGTTTCATTCGGATATACTTCGGATGTTATTGTTTAAGATTTGACACACCGCGGTAAATATGTCTTCAACAAAACGTGGAGATAAAAGACGCATCAAAGGCCCAATTGAACATTAATTTCTAATTAGTTTTAACTAACACTTAAAAGAGTTCACATGCACCTATTCAATGTTTTTTGTAGCCATGTTTATTGCACATTTTGATACCAGAATTGGAAAATACCCTATTCAATTTTACACAATGGTGTAACGGTTGTAAGGTACCCAATTGATAATTGAAAATACCCAATTGAAAAAAATATCATGGATTAAAAATACTCAATGAATAAATCCTTATCTAGAGCCCTGGACGAAAAAATATGCCTCCCTATATTATAACCCGACATGTGGGACTCTAGAGCATCTTGCATAGACGTAGTTGCGAGGGTACCTCTTGCAATCTACTCACGTACCGTCCGTACCGCAAACATGAAGAGAAAACAAGATGGCGCATGTAATTGTTGACTCACAGTCATTTTGAAATTTGGGGTGTATTTCAGAAAAGGATTGACATATCTAACAATAAATCCTTGGTCAGAAAACTTGCGCTTAATGGCGACGCGAACACAAACAAATAAGACCATAGTGATAACAGTTAACAGTATACTAGCATATGTATTATAATTAACAATTTAAACATGACAATACAAATGCTAACAGTTTAGCTCCTGCCACTACCAACCCTCTCTTTCACTTAGACACCCCCGCCAGCGTTAATCTTGCCGATATTTGTCTTTTTTATTTCAAAATATTTGAATAGTGTACTTAAAATCAATCAAGCAGCTTGATTGACTGAGCCTGAGCTGTGCTACAGCTCAGACTCATGCAATCAAGCTGCTTGACTGCGAGTTGAGGTTGTCGATAGATGTTCATAACCGTTGGCATCTGAGCGAGATTAACGCAGGCGGCTGTGCACCGTCCATACCAGGGCAGGCCTTATCGTGGCACGGGCGTGACTCCACCTGGTCGCCCGTACACGCCCGCCCTCCATCCGCGGGCGTATTGCAGCTGCGTAGTCGGGTCTGGGTACCGAAACCGCAGGTCTGTGAACAGGCGGAGTATGCGCCCCAGCCACTCCACCCACCGTCTACGGCCAGGAATCCTGCATACCAAACGTATGGTGGCCAAAGTACCGTTTACGCCTGCTTTTATTTACTGTATCATCAGATACAGTTATGTCAGCGTCCGATGTATGTTACTATTTTTAGGTATCGCCATTTTGTTTTTCTATTTTTAAAAATATTAACTATGTCTGTCTGTCGCAATTTTTGGACGACCCCTATACGCCGGTACCAACCGGGACCGGTACCCTCCGGTGCCTCGGTAACGATAACTGTAAAGCGTGGCGTACGTGTTTATGGTGCGTGTAATTGATCAAATGGGATGGTCGTACCAAGGCTATGTAATTATTAGAAACGGATACTTACGGAGCAGAAGCAGATGATGGTTGGTCTGCGAAATAATTCGTTTTAGACCCCGTTTTCACGTACATGTGAATTTTCGTAAAAATACATGTATCTTATAAACTACTTTAAGTATAATATTAATGCAATGTGTATGTATTTATCTAAGTGTTACACACATCTGTTGTATATTCTCAAATATTTTATCATACGACCACACAATCGTTCAGAAATCGGACTTGCTACACACCATTGCTGAAAGTAATAATCCATTGTATATATTTCTGTGTCAGACGATATATGTTTAAATGTAATTCCATTCCATTTATGAAGCTAATGTCTTGGAATCAAATGTTGTTTTGACTGGAGAAATGGGGCTTATGGGTTTTGTGATTAGTGTCGCGCCTGATCAAATAGCACACGCATGTGTCCTAGTAACGAAGTACATTGCTTGTTAGCAGCATGACGGGTGTTTTATTAATGGAATGGCGAACAGTGCAGATCCTGATCAGACTGTGGATGCAAACATCACAACGAACAGGTTTAATGCCCGTGATACAATTCGGCTGTAAAAGTTACCGTGCACATACCCGCAGCGCCGTGCCCTGTTGACAGGAATACTAGCACGGTAACTGAAAAATCGAAAAAACACGCCATTGTCTTGACATTTTTATGACGAGTGTAATGAAAATTCACATTTTGGTGACGGGTGTAATGTTTCTTCACATTTTTAATGGAATATAGGTGTAATGGTAATTCACATTCTGATGATGGGTATAATGATACATCACATTTTGATGATGGGTGTAATGATACGGGTAGTGATACGTTACATTTTGATGAAGTGTGTAATGATACTTCACATTTTGATGAGTATACAATGATACTTCACATTGTGATAACATATATATAATCGGAAACACGCGGACGTTCAATATGTACAACATGTGTATGTATTAAAATGTATATGCTGACACACTTAGCCATTAGACAGCTAAGCGGGAAACGAAAACTTTCGTCTGATATTGTCTCATATTTTTGTCTCTTTCCTCAAACACAACATGGCTTGACAGCGCTTTAGAATCATTTCCAATGGCTATGATTCTAAAGCGCTGCCAAGCCATGTTTATGTTGAGAAAAATGGCAATTAAAGTATAAACAGCAGACGATATAATGTAATTCAGGAAGGGGTCATAGTAATGTTAAATTTAACTCAAAGAATATGTGTATTCGTAAAGGCACCAAACATCATTTAATTCAGAAAGCATTCACAATATTGTTAAACAGCAGACGACATAATTTCATTCAGAGATGGTTCAGAATAATGTTAAACAGCAGACGACATCATTTAATTCCGTAAGCGTTCGCAATAATGTTAAACAGCAGACGACAGAATTTACGTTCGCAATAATGTTAAACAGCAGACGGCGTAATGTAATTCAGAAAGGGTCTATAGCTACTAATGTTAAAAGTAACTCACAGAACATGTCTATCCGTGGAGACGCCATGATAACAACTAGCAGTCGTGACCGTAATGTTAAGAGTGACTCTGTATATAGAACTGATGTGCCGCAATGGACGGTCCCCAGATAACTGGTGCCATTAAAGGTACTGCGTCTCAGATATGCATAGACAGTGATGGAACGGAATAGGAACACAGCGCTCCAGATAAGGAATTAGTAATTGAGTATTGTCACTCCCATCATTTCTGAAGCAATTGGGTATTTCAAAATTTTAATTGGGTAAAATAGAATCACACTACTGTTTACACATCAGCAGACCGCACTTATTGAATAGTTTGCTTCTAAATGAAAACACAGCTTGGTATTTCATTAGAATTGTCTCATTGGAGACAATTCTAATGAAATACCAAGATGTGTTTTCATGGAATAATAAGAAAATATGCTATTTATGGTCTGTTTATTGTTTTCTGTAGCATGATAAAGATACCACAAATTTTTCATTGCTTTTTGATACTCACTACTTCTAATTTCAATTGGGTTTTTGGCAATTTTAATTGGGTATTTGCGCAAATACGCAGCTTATCTGGAGCTCTGGGAACAAGACTTCCGCCACGGAAGAGGTGTCGCGCCTGCTGAGGTATTTCACCGTGACATGATCATGGGCATGTGTTAAAGTAAGCATCACAAAAACCGTCACGAGTGCGTTCCAAATGATTACATGTACCAAGTGTCCAACTATGGAAGCATTCCATCAAGTAATATTAATGTTATTCGATGATGAAGAAACTTGTACACACTTTTTGACGCAAAAATCGCTAAGTGTTTCCGCAAAAATGTGAAGGTACACAAGGTCACGGCTATGTCAGTGGGGGAACGAGTGTGTTTCAAATGCTCACATGTATCAAGTGTCCAAATATTGAAGTAATCTGTCAAGTATTAAAGTTATATCATGATGAAGAAACTTGTACAAACATTTGGACGCAACAAAATGGCAGGTTATCCAGTTTAGAGAGGTTCAACTGTATATCCAAACCTGAATGTGCGACCCTATACAGGCAAGGAGCCAAGACGTTGAAAATGCCGTAAGGCGGGTTTTGTCATCGTTCAGTGCGCCATCACCCCAGCCGTGACATCTATGAGGCGTGTTCATAACATACCCGGACACGTGCTCGCACAATGAGTTATTACATTTCAAAATAAACAAAACGGTACTGTATGCACTTCCGGCAGCTGTCCGGCCATGAAATTTACATTTGTTCAAATATAGCACCTGGCATACGGGCATAATTGACTGTTGACGTCGCCGAAGTGGATTCCATTAATGTGACATTTCATGAATTTACGGAATTAAATATTTTTTTTATTAATTCGTCTCCACGAAATAACAATTCGTTACCTCAATTTAACAATTAGTTCCTGTTATGATATGTAAGGGTTAGTTCCCCTGATGTATTTAATACCAGCACACGGCTGCAGTGGCCCCTCACTTTTACTTAAACCACACTAGTAAACAGTCATGATGTTATATGTATATTAAAGTGATTAGTTAGAATACAGAAGTCATTCTTTCGTCCAACACCACATACAAGATACAGGATAACATTACAGTTCCCTCGAATTAACAATTCGTTCCCTCAATTTAACAATTTGTTCCCTCGAATTAACCACGACATGACAATTCGTTCCCTCGAATTAGAATTAACAATTCTTTCCCTCGAATTAACAATTCGTTCCCACGAAATGACAATTCGTTCCCTCAATTTAACAATTCATTCCCAGGAATTAACAATTCGTTCCCACGATATAACAATTCGTTCCCACGGGAACGAATTTTTATTTCGTGGGAACGAATTGTTAAATTGAGGGAATGAATTGTTATTTCGTGGGAACGAATTAATAAAAAAAAAAAAAATCTACGTCCCCTGCGGGGCTCAGTAGGATTGGGTCAATATGGAGGATGTAATGGTAGCTCTCATCCACGATATTTGATAATATATTCATCCACTGTAACCACTCTATTGCGGGAAAATGTACAGACATCCTCTGTCAACATCCTAAACCTCGAACACAATTGGTAGCTCGCCTGGGGGCCGTTTCACTAAACTTTGTACGACTAAAATGCAAATGTGCAAACTTATGATGGTCTGTAAATTTCCCATTAAGAATGTTTTCGTGTAAACAATTATTGGATTTACATTTATGCAGCCTATGCTCAATACATGTAAATCTATCAACTGAAATTTCCAGACGATCCTAAATTTGCACTTACGAACATTTTAGTCGTACGAAGTTTAGTGAAACGGGCTCCTGAGTGTTCCATGTTCAGCATCATCAGGATCCATCTAGCTATAGTCTCCTCACATTATGATGGAGTGTGCAGCCAATGAGTTCAACCGATCTGACAGTTCACACACAGTGATCCGTCAACCAAGACTTTTACTATGGGTCACAACAGCTGACGACGTCACATGTGCACGTCCATGTTTGGTCTAGCCCTTCGCGCCTTCCCATTCATTGTCTATCCGACTATATCGCTCGCAAATTGTCATCTCGATGATGCGCGTTCACCGAATATATCTCTCATCATCAACATATTCTCATAGACAAAGCAGATAGTCGTTAAACTACGTCTTTCCGGCCATGACGTCACATTTCTCAAATATTTCGTCGCATAAGAAACGTTAATTTATACTGTCGCTATTATTTCGAAAAACAACACGGAAACGGCGGCACTTCTCATTCTGCCCTCTTTCAAAAATATACACACACAATTACGTTACTTAGGACGCAGTCCAAACCATAATGTTACTATAGCAACTGCAACAGGAGTCATACACAGGATTTTTAGATTTTGTCTTGTGTTAATGGACAATAATTGGCCAGGCTAGGAGATATCCAAATTTGGTTGAAATGCGATGCAAGATGGCAAAATGATGAGACTTGTCCGGGTATTTTATGAACACCCCTCGTACATGTACATTACCATAGGCAGCTCGTGGCCGCGTTAGGATTTCCATTGAAGAACAGAATGTTGAAAACCGCGCATAATACCATTTCGACCAGTGAAGGTATTTGCCATCTAGTAAACATATGTAATACACCACCGCCTGCGTTAATATTGTCAATATGTCAACGTTGCTAAGAATCTAATGGCAATATCAACTCCAAATAAAGCAGTTTGATTGACTGAGCCTGAGCTGTAGCACAGCTCAGGCTCAGTCAATCAAGCTGCTTTCTTTCAGGCACACTATTCAAGTATTTTGTAATAAAGACATTGGCAAATATTGGCACGATCAGCGCATGCGATAGTGTACGCATAATCATTCAAAGCAATGACCAACCAATATGTTCGCTAGTTGTAGAAAGAATGACCACTTGACTGGACGGGCAAAATCGTGTGGACGGTGAGCAGACAGCGTATGTGCATAAACCGGCGTAATATGGCTATGCTGGGTCACAAACGTCGAATGTCCATCCTGGCAGTTTCTCGCTAACGCAACCACGTGGGCGCTTGATCCTCCTGGTCAATATTCGTCGTTAGAATTTCTCGGTCGCACATGTATGGTGGCATATATTTGCCATCGAGATGTCGAGATGTTCACATAATTTATCGCAACATGTTGACTTAAATTTCATTCACGACATGTCGACATAACTTAGTTTCACGTTATGTCGACAGGTCGTGATATGCAAGTCGCCATGTTACGATACATTATGTCAGCAATTTGACATCTCGATGGAAAATATATGCCACCATACACATGCGAAGAAAGGAACGTCAACGAAGACAGACGCGTTTACAAAATGTGAGTACTTTAGATAGATTGTATTAAAATGATGGTGTCATTTAAAGGACTTTACAATTAGAAGCACAATGTTCATAATCCAATTTATATCAAAAACGTAACTGTAAAAACTTGTTCATGTTTCATCCGCGAAAGTGAATCCCATTGGCGCCTCTTGTCGGGACCGAATAAACCAATCAAAATCCAGGAAATCTGTCCATCCAAGAGGCACCCATGGGTTCGCCCGTTAGTTTATACTATGACACAATCAGCAATGATAAGCGATCGTTGTGTAATCATTCCTGGCGTAACCGATGCTCATGTAATCATTCCTTGCGTCCAAGTCCCTCAAATGCCACCCTCATTCGGAAATTATTTGGAAGGGAATGTTGGCGCCCATTGTCTTCCAACTCCGTTAGAATTTGCATAAACCCCTAACCCGAATTGTCTGGCTGTCGCGCAGGGCGACTTACAAGTCGCGTTGCGTGATAGCTAGAACATTCGGGTTAGGAACCTACATGCACATAGCATATTTCACTTGCATGGCGTGCATTAACAAAGGGCCGATTCATGGAATTTGTCCGCGGCTCAGAATGGCGAGACAAAATCATGCCGGAAATTTCGTACGAAGATTTCCTTAACACAGTTGCAAACATTGCAAGCCCAGATCAGGACTACGCGATTTCGGTCTACACATAACGCAGAGATAGTAAGCACCATTTCTTGTGTATTATACCTGCATGTAGGAGCGTAGACATATTATACATGCAAGCAACGGCAGTTTATAACTGTGTACATGCATGTAATGCATAAACTATTTACCCTACTAGCTGCACGTCTTTATAGCAATACTATAGGTTGCACTACATGTATATCGCTATACCAGTGAAGGATATACATTCGCGGAATAAAGTTTCCATTTCGCGACTAAATAAAATACATCAGTACTCTGCAGGTCATAAACTCACCTAATAAAGTATTAGCAAACGTATATGTATTAGGTCACTCTCCACGAAGTAGAAAGTAAACAAATAACGCCTCAAACGCAAATTGGGTGATACTATTCCGGCATAACCCTTATGTAATGCAATGTAATGTAATGTAATTAGTCTTATATTCTCCGAACGTGGGTACCTGATACCAGATAAAGTATCGGGACACTGTATTTCAATAATGAAAAATATGTGATTGTATTGCTGACTGTTCAGTACTCCCACACACATGTACATTCCTGTCTGTATAGGACCTTGCTGGTGAACGGACGTACTACTCCAATCAATCGTCTGAGTCTGTTTAAAATATTTCACCCACAAAACTGACCCACATCCAACCTGGGGCCTAATGCGTTATTCACGCCATGCAAGTGCTCACATAATTACCGATTTTTCGAACATGTACTGTTGCCCTCATTATAATTGAGTGTGTCAATGGAAGAAGGGGGCTAACTCCACGAGGGGTTAGATTATAGGTTAAATATATTCAGTCTACGCGACCGACTTCATTGACATTATAACATAACGTCTAGACGACCAACCCGCCATCGACGACCATATTCACTAGGATCATCATCACAACTGCCCCTATAAGACAGCTGTCATGGTATAGCAGGCTGTCAATAACTACACTACCGCCTGCGCTAATCTTGCCAATATATGTCTATTTATCTCTAAATACTTGAATAGTGTGTTTGAAATCAAGCGGCTTGATTGGCTGATCCCGAGCTGTGCTTGTATGCTTGTTGATATTGTCAATATATTGTCATTATAATAAATTATGTTGACATATAGGCAAGATTGACACAGGCTGTGGTGTCGTTATTAAGTGTTGCAGTTCATTCTTTAAGACAGTGGTAGTAGGCTGTCATTAACTATCTGTCACAACGGCCCGCCCACAATGAAAGGGCAGGTTGGTTCTACCCAACGGCCCTTGTTAGTACTGGTGCAACCCAGGAATGCAACCAAACGTAAAGTGGAGTGAGTGATCCACGGCAACGGGCCGCCCACAATGAAAGGGTATGTTGGTTCTACCCATCTACCCTGGTTAGTACTGGTGCAACCCAGGAATTAAACCAAACGTACAGTGGAGTGATCCACGGGTATGGAAGGCCATCGAGCCAGTCAATTCCAACCCTAAACTCAAGCAAGAGCAACAGCAATGTCATTAACTCCATGCTTTCATTATATAAGACATATAGGCTGTCAATAACTATATGTACTTGTAAAGCATATAAGGCAGCGGGAATAAGCTGTCCTCTAAATCAATATTAACTACTTACTTGTAAGACAGCGGAACTAGACGTTGTTAATAAATATTATTTGTATAAGGCGGCGGTAGTTATAGGCTGCCATGATTTCTATTAAACGGTATCTACAGAGACAGCGATGTAGGCTGTCGGCCTGATACACATACATATCCTGCATTGAATGACAGACATTAAGTCTGCCTAACACCAAATTAAACGCACCAGCCCTTGCATGCACACAATGGTCGTTGGTGGCAGCGGTTATGCACTTTTAGACAACTTAAAGGTGTCCTATTGCTTTGTTATTGAAGGTCCGTCCATCTGTCGTGTTTAGATTTCTTCAGCATAACATAACATGACGTTGACATTACAGAGTTTTGTCCTTTCCAAGCTTGCTCTAGTTGTTTGGGCAAGGGCGTCATCTGACGGGCTGCAATATATGCAATAAGCAAAACATGCGCCGTTGCTGTTTTTCAGAGCATTAGAAAATGAGTACATTGTATGTCTGTCTCTCTGTAACGTGGTATCCTTGCCTTCATTAGCACTTCGTGGTGAATAAATCCTTATCGGATTCACATATCGGTCCAAAGTGATCTTGTTATCAGGGCATCTGTCACCAGATAATAATCTCTGGTCATTGCGGTTGCTTCTGGAGAAATGGGGCTTATGTAGCTTCTGATCCAATTGTTTGACGACAATAATGTGCAACCTCTCTACAACAGCCACTCATGGGAAGACGCAAAACTGGCTGTTGTAGACAGGTGGCTGTTGTAGGGAGGTTAACGTCGAATTATGTCATCTGCTGTTTATTTATTTTCTTGGATAATTCTCATCAAATACATGCTTTGACAGCATTTTAGAATCATTTCCAATGGAAATGATTATAAAGTGCTGTCAAAACATGTTTTTATTGCGAAAGAAGGCAAAAGCAACAGCAGACGACAATTTTCGTGTTCAACAGTCTAACGTGGTATCCTTGCCTTCATTAGCACTTCGTGGTGAATCAATCCTTATCGGATTCACATATCGGTCCAAAGTGATATTGTGTTATACAGTGGGGTCAGCGTGTAAGTGCACACACGAACGAACACGACAGGTACCAACCTGTCGTGTTCGTTCGTGTGTGCACTTACACGCTGACCCCACTGTAACGGCATCTGTCACCACATCTTAATCTTCTATGCATAAATATGTCCTATTTAAGAGGACTGTAGTACCGTAAATCATTTACATATATGTTCACGAAATTACCGTTTATTCGGAATTTTCATCAATAATTGCCTGTTATATCAATTCATGTAAATGAGCGATAACGATGGTTTGCTTATTGCATTATTCCATAAAAGTCCGTCGCCTGACCCCATATTATTTCCAGCAACGGTAAGTATAGTAAATCTAGACGTATATGGAACTGTTAATGAAGGCGAACATGAAAGACGAAGCACGAATATAGTGATAGACAACCGTGTGACATCCATAAATGGCTTCCGAACACCAATGCATGCGTGTTGGACCGAAGTTAAACTAACTATGCTACAGTATGGTGGTTATGTGCCAATAGTTTCCGTGTGTACATAACAGAAAACTACACAACCGCCTGCGTTAAACTTTCCAACGTTTCTGAACATCTATTGGCAATTCCAACTCGTAATCAAGCATTTTGATGGGTTGAGTCTTGAGCTGTAGCACAGCACAGCTCAGGCTCAATCAATCAAGCTTCTTAATTTCGAGCACGATATTCAAGTATTTTGAAATATAGAAGTTTACAAATATCTACAAGCTTAGCGCAGGTGGTACTGTATATTAGTGTGGAAGTGATATTCTGGAGCATTCACCAAGACAGTACGTGACTCGTAAATCTGTGTGGTGGACGTTGGGAGACATTCACCAGAAGATGACCTGGGACCGGAGCTGATGACAAGATACAGATGAAGCAATGCCTGAGTGAGTGATAATTACCTTCCTGGTGTTGATGTCAGTTGTCGGACATTGTATTACATATTGTATGTATTATTCATGTTCTTTTCGTCATAAATTTGGTTCTGACTGGCATTCAAACACATTTTATCACTATCAAGAAATATATCAAGAACTATATCTTGTTTTTATTGTTTACATATCTATTCCTAAATACAATGGTAAAATGTGTATATACATGTACTGATACTGTAATAAAAATGTATTCATTGGCGATGGGAATAGCATCGCTTTATATCAATGTCCGTCAAAATGACATCATCACCTAAACTAATATGTTGTCAATCGTTTTCAAATACATGTTCTGTACTGTGGGCATGTCTATTCTGTTGCTGAAAATGTACACCGCCCCGCCCATCAAACGTTGAAATGCTCTTCCGTCAGCCTGGGGCGCTCTGTCATACACTACCGCATGCGCCATTATTTAATATTTTTTCCAGAAATCAAGCAGTTTAATTGGCCGAGTCTTGCTTGATTGCGAGTTGGCATTGCCAATATGTTAGAACGCTAATGACTTTTGGCAAGATTAGCGCAGGCGGTTATGTATGGTCGCTGTCTGCAACCACCACTGAACGGGTAAATGGAAGAGGTTTGCAGTGTACAAGTATTTTGGTGTATATGTTCATAACTATAAAATAAGTGTCACTTCTCACATTTTGTTGAATTGTCATGTTCTGTGTCACTCTTTCACACCTAAGACACTTTGATGAACAATTCCATGTTAATGTGTAGAATATTCCATCCGAACTATATTGTTGGCAAACACGTATTTGAGTGGGTGTGGTCATCTACCCAGGCAATGGATTGTATTGATAGTAAACAAAAAAGAATATTTTAAGAACATGGACGGAAAAGATGGCAATCAACACATGATAGGGATTACTGTATAACCTATATTTTCTGCATTTTAAAGAACATATTACTTGGAAGGGAATGTTCAGTACGTTTCCTGGCGCCCATTTCCTTTCAAACCGATTGCAAAGTGCACTAAAACCTCCTCCATCGACTCTAGTCACGTATGTAGTTCGTGATGGCATCATTTCCAGTACTCCTTGCAATGCCTCTATGCTATATATGCATGTGTAGAAATACACGTGTTTGACACTGTTTTTGTTTTGATTTGCTCTTGAGGTTCCGTACGTCCATCCTTCTGTATGTCCGTCGTCGTGTAAATTTACGTCGAAAAGTCGAAAACTTTGAGTTTCTCCAGAGTCCAATACCCAACGGGGGCATATCCATGTTTTACAAACATGATGTCTGCACCCATATCTAGCCACGTTTAGATAAAAATAATCTTGTTTGAAGACGTGTTCATGAAAACACTCTGTCAACCATATGTATATCGTTTTCTATATACATGTATTTCTTAAACGACACCATCGCCTGCACATGTATAGTTTAATCCGTGATTATGTGTGTGCACATTGGGAGAACTCTGCGATATCCTTCCTAACAAGTGCTTTCTAGTATGTTGTTTTATTTATTCTGGCAAATAAACATAAACATGATATATGTCATCGGTACTGTTCATGTGTGAAGTACCTTGCAATTTTCCACGCATCGTAATTTTCTTAACCTGAATCAAAATGTAGAACAATCATGAAAATAAGTATTGGACATTGACGAGTTTCGACAACGACAACGTGCACGTACATAACCACATTGCATGTAGCTTATATTAGGGCCCGCGGCTGACAAAAGGAAACGTATACCCCTTGCAAAAGCATCCTGATTGGTCTTCGTACTCCTACAATCTAATCAGGACCTAACATTGTTCGTGGTTGTGTGCATTTCCCACAACTGAATGGCAAAAATTGTAAACCAGAGTATACCCGGATACGTCGGTGTAACATTTTCAGTGACATCATAGTCGTGTTGGGTGGGGGTTGTAACTGAGTGTGGTAATCTGATCTGAAAATGTTTATTTTATGGGTTGGGGGGTTGTAACTGACGAGTAGTAATCTGATCTGTACATGTTGAGTTTGCAATGATGGTGATGCTCTTAATTGCATTCCAAAGGCGATGAATACTAAATCCTAAAGGAATCTGATGAGTCCCGTCAAATATATTGTGTCCGATGCCTTTAGATGTTAGTATTCTTCAATGGAATTTCAATTATATGGTTGGAGTGGTATATGTATACTGAATATGACGTGAAGCTGATTGGTATGTACTGTAAAGATAATTCTGAGATCTTAGCAATTCTCCAAACACACCAGAATGTACTGATATAAACGGGAACTTGACCAAATCATATAATCACAATTTATTGCGGTACATCATGATTACTTACATACACGTATATCATATTAGATATGTATAAATATATGGTCTTCGTGCAATATGTGTAAAGTATAATAATTTGAAGGACTTTTAATACGGACAGAAATGTTCAAAGTCCCTCAAGTGAAGCAAGTAGCACAGCATAGAGCCTGATTAGTCTGAGCAATCGCGCAGATTGACCAGGGTCTATGGTGTCGTATTTGTCGCGTTATTGTCTGGAAAAGTGTACTACCGAAGACCAACGAAGACTAACGAAGACTAAGAATATGCCGAGGACCACCCTAGTGGAACACATCGGCTCATGAACAACACCATTGCAGGTGAGTATGACTTACTTATTTATATTTAGTTACATTATGACATACACGACTTGCTACATGTACATATTGCCATCCCCAATTTATACGCAGTTACTCCAGTCAATAAATTTAAAAGTAACTAAATCTGCACCCATATCGGTAACATTGAATCGCCGGCTGAAAAGTGGAATTACGACGCGAGCGACCAGCATATAGACTGATCAGGGTTTATGGTGTCGCATTTGTCGCGTTATTTTATGGAAAAGTGTACTACTGAAGACCAACGAAGAATAACAAAGACGAAGAAGTAGGAAACTCCATATGCCGAGGACCACCCTACTGTCTGTTTCACGAAACCTGCCCAAATTGTACGGCTATATAGACAATGCAAATACAATATTTTTTTAGATAATGTTAAATGTTATCAAAATTTAAGGATGAGCCTTCTTTTTATTTCGTGAAATCTTGTTAAATATTGATTTTATTACGAAAAATTGATTTCTCTATGGGAATTTAACATGGGGGAAAAAGAGGTAGAGGAGTTATGGGAGGAGTCAAAAAACGAACTTTTTTGGAAATTGTCTCCGAAACCTAGCTAGATAGCTTGGAAATGATCTAACTAAGAAAACAAAAGTTAAATTTTGAAATTCGGTCCAGTATTTCTGAAATTCTAAAAAATTTCCCCATGTTAAATTCCCATAGACATCTTCACTCTGTGAAGATGTCTATGGGGATTTAACATGGGAAAATTGTTTTTTCGCAATAAAATCAATATTTGACCAAATTTCACAAAATAAAAAGAAGGCTCATTCTTAAATATTCCTTTAATTTAATATTATCGAAAACAATATTGTTTTTGTTTATATGGCCGTAAAATTTGGGCAGCTTTCGTGAAACAGACAGTAGTGGAACACATCGGCTCATGAACACCACCATTACAGCCTTTACAGGTAAGTATGACTTACTTGATTTATATTTAGTCATATTATGGCATACATGACTTCATACATGTACATATTGTCATCGCCAATTTATACGCAGTTACTCAAATATATGTTTTCGTCACCAATAAATTTAAAATAACTAAATATGCACCCATCGTGGTAACATTAAATTGTCGCCTGAAAAGTGGCATTACGACGCGAGCGACCAGCATAGAGACTGATCAGGGTCTATGGTGTCGTATTTGTCGCGTTATTTTCTGGAAAAGTGTACTACCGAAGACCAACGAAGACTAAGAAGACTAACGAAGACTAAGAATATGCGAGGACCACCCTAGTGGAACACACCGGCTCATGAACAACACCATTGCAGGTGAGTATGACTTACTTATTTATATTTAGTTACATTATGACATACACGACTTGCTACATGTACATATTGCCATCCCCAATTTATACGCAGTTACTCCAGTCAATAAATTTAAAAGTAACTAAATCTGCACCCATATCGGTAACATTGAATCGCCGGCTGAAAAGTGGAATTACGACGCGAGCGACCATCATACAGACTGATCAGGGTCTATGGTGTCGCATTTGTCGCGTTATTTTATGGAAAAGTGTACTACTGAAGACCAACGAAGAATAACAAAGACGAAGAAGAAAGAAACCCCATATTCCGAGGACCACCCTACTGTCTGTTTCACGAAACCTGCCCAAATTTTACGGCTATATAGACAATGCAAATACATTTTTTTTTTGTTAATGTTAAATGTTATCAAAATTTAAGAATGAGCCTTCTTTTTATTTCGTGAAATCTGGTTAAATATTCAGTTGATTTTATTACGAAAAATTGATTTCTCTATGGGAATATAACATGGGGGAAAAAGATGTAGACGAGTTGTTGGAGGAGTAAAAAAAACGAACCTTTTTGGAAATGGTCTCCGAAACCTAGCTAGATAGCTTGGAAATGATATAATTAAGAAAACAAAAGTTAAATTTTAAAAATCGGTCCAGTATTTCTGAAATTCTAAAACATTTCCCCATGTTATATTCCCATAGACATCTTCACTACTCTGTGAAGATGTCTATGGAGATTTAACATGGGGAAATTGTTTTTTCGCAATAAAATCAATATTTGACCAAATTTCACAAAATAAAAAGAAGGCTCATGACATTCTTAAATTTTCCTTTAATTTAATATTATCGAAACAAATATTGTTTTTGAATTGTTTATATGGCCGTAAAATTTGGGCAGCTTTCGTGAAACAGACAGTAGTGGAACACATCGGCTCATGAACACCACCATAATTTACAGGTAAGTATAACTAACTTGATTTATATTTAGTCATATTATGGCATGATACATGACTTCATACATGTACATATTGTCATCGTCAATTTCTACGCAGTTACTCAAATATATGTTTTCGTCACCAATAAATTTAAAATACCGGTAACTAAATATGCACCCATCGTGGTAACATATTAAATCGTCGCCTGAAAAGTGGCATTACGACGCGAAATACCAGCATAGAGACTGATCAGGATCTATGGTGTCACATTTGTCGCGTTAATTTCTGGAAAAGTGTACTACCGAAGACCAACGAAGAATAACGAAGACTAATGAAGACTAGCGAAGACTAAGGAAACTCTCCATAAGCCGAGGACCACCCTAGCGGAACACATCGGCTCATGAACAACACCATTGCAGTAAGTATGACTTACTTATTTATATTTAGTTATATTATGGCATACACGGCCTGACCCATGTATATATTTTCATCGCCAATTTCTACGCATTTACTTAAATCTATGCTTTCGTCACCAATACATTTAAAATAACTAAATATGCACCCATCGTGGTAACATTGAATCGTCGGCTGACAAGTGGCATTACGACGCGAGCGACCAGCATAGACATGGTGCAGATTGATCCGGGTCTATGGTGTCGCATTTGTCACGTTATACTACGATGTCTTAACCAGTGATGGTCCACTCTCCATTCCTGATATCCAGAGGACCTCCAAAGTGGAACACATAAGTAAGTATTAATGCAAGGTGTATGATCACGTGGTACTAGGTACTAACAACAACAACAAGTACCGAATCAAAGTACGTATTCTTTTATAGTGTCCTTATTACGTAACGGATTTTGATGAAATATGGCGCATCAAACGCGTCTTGTTAAGCTGCATTTGGTGGTCTCTGTATTTTCTCACAAACTTATGTCGTTGTTGCGAAGAATCGATTTCCGTGTCGATTTCCGTGTCTCCGACACGGAAATCGATTCTTCGCAAAAACGACATAAGTCTGTGCCAAACTCCCTAGACCACCAAATGCAGCTCATGAAGACGCGTTTGCTGCGCCATATTTCATCAAAATCCGTTATATATTAAGGAAAATATCAAATAATACTTACTTTGGAGTGGGCGACATTGTTATTGTTGTAACCACGTGACCATTCACCTTGTAGTGGTAAGTATGACTTATATTTATGCCACCTATGTGTTAGCAAGGAGGGCATATTGCTTTTGAAGCTCCAAACTTTTGTCAGTCCGTCCGTCCGTCCGTCCGTCTGTAAGTCCGTCCGTGGTCATTTACGTCGAAGGGTCTTTAAGAATTTCTCAATCATGCCATAACGTCAACAGAACTTGACGGATGAATTTAATATGGAAAATATGGCATACCACCTGACACACTCATGCCAGCATTAACATTATCATGATTATGCGCACAATTATTACTTTAACAATGTCGCTGAAACAATTAGCAATTGCTACACTCGTGTCTGCCTCGGGGGCATATCCTTATTTTACTAACGTACATGTAATGACTAGTTTGTTTATGAAATGCAGTACATGTGCATATTCCCAATACTCATCGATATCTACACATTTTCTCACTTCTATGTCACAAATATAATGAACCGTCGGCTGACAAATGACGTTATGATCTGGGTCTATGCTGTGCCGTAAATTCACCGAAGTACCATCTTTGCTGTAGGCCAAAATATTGGACCATACGCTGGATTGATTTCAATGTCTATTATTAGCCAATCCTTATCACTTCAATGTATATTATTAGCCAATCTTTATCATTAGCCAATACTGTGTTCCATACAGCCAGTCAATCCCTAGTTGTGGGCACGTACTTGTAACTGTGGAATACCCATAAGTAAGGCAACACGGGGAAATCCCCGGATGTTCGCTGAGAAAGAGAGGGGATGGGTTGTGGAATAATGGTTAGAACACCTGACTTTCAATCCGGACGTTGTGGGTTCAAACCTCGTCTTGGGCATCTTAATAAATACATAGTATTCCAATCCTACTGGTCTGTCGGATGCTACTTTAAACTGTGGTCGTCTCTTATATGGCCTTAGCTGATGCTGAGACGTTAAACCCATTCACTTTTACTTTCACTGTTGTGTTGTTTTATAACTTCAAAACACCGAACCGTGTCTTATAATTCTCCTTTCCTGAAATTATAGTGGAATCTCTCTAAACATGACGTCCTGGGATCCTCCTCCCAGGGTGTCCGGTTTCGGTAGGTGCCACTTTAGTTTTGTAGATTCAAAATAGCGTGTGCTGACTGTGGATACGAAGGGCCTTACGATCAGGAGAAGTGTTGACGTCACAACCTGGCTGCCTGCATTTTGTTACAGGTGACGATACATAGCTGTAAGTAGTTTTAATGTGAGTCTTCTGTACGTCGATCCTTAGTTTACATAATCTCAACTGTACGGATGTCTGTTGTTGTTTTATAGTTTCTGTATCCTCCAAGTTGAGACACCTGCTGTGTAATTAGTTGCAATAATAACAGCCCTTTTTCGGTTGTACGTTCTTAAACTTGACAGTATGTTAGAAAAACATACATAAGCCAACGAGAAACCGTAAGTATACACATTTTCAACTCGTCAGACCACGTCGCAAAATGAGAGGACATAATCACTAAGAATATGCTGTTATAGTGACAAAACATACATGTACACAGCAGGTGTCTCATCTAGAAGGATGCAGAAAACATAAATTACAGATGAAATAATAAAAGACATCCGTATAGCTGAGATTATCTACCATGCTCGGCTTGATTTGGGTAGCATATTCTTTCTTCAGTTGCGGTCTTATTAACGATAAATGCTTCAGGAGACTTCCAATCCGGAGGTTGTGGGTTCAAACCTCTCCTTAGGCATCGAAACTACTTTCATAGTATATATATTTCTATGCCACTGGACTGTGGTCCCGTCTCTATATGACCTTAGCTGTTGGTGCGACGTTAAACCCATTCACTTTTCACGCTGAAACATCGTATTGTTACTTTAATGATGATTGTTTGCTGCTTCTCCATACAATGCTACAGTGGGGTCAGCGTGTAAGTGCACACATGAACACGACAGGTTGGAACGCTGACCCCACTGTATTTCATGTATAAAAAAAAATGTAAATATTTTTCTGCATTTTTTCTCATTTCGCATCAAAAGTGTATGTTGTTACCACTCAGTTGAACCGTCTCGGCGAGACGGTTCAACTGAGTGGTAACAACATACACTTTGGGTGGGTAGCGAACCAACCTGTTGTGTTCGTTCCTGTGTGCACTTACACGACCCCACTGTATCTATGCAATATATTTGAGTTTCAGTCACTGTTTTATCTCTGATGCTAACACCTGTTCAGTATTGACACACGCATATACATGTATTATGTTCAAGTCTCATTTGCAGTAAGTTTGGAATCTCTCCAAACCCGACACCGTGAGGACCTCCCAGGGTGTCCGGTATAGAGAGGCTCCATTCTAGTTTTAGGAGATTCTAATCAATTGACGATGCATGTGGACGCGATGGGCAACAAGACAAGTCTCCATTATGACGTCACGACCATCTCCGGGCGCCCACGGGACGGTGTTCCAGCCACCGATATATACAGTGTATGTGTAAGTATTTACTACTTGGATCTTTATATGGAGTAGATCATGTGGCTCAACATGATCTGGATACCGAACGTTACGCAGTTTCGATGGCAGGGTATGCGTATCTTATATCTTATCTTATTCGTACGTTAATCGTGAATGCTACAGGATTCACAACTGGGTTCAAGTGATCCAGTGTAGTAAGGGTGACTGGCAGGAGATTATGATAACGTCGTTACATCCTGGCAGATTGTATAGTAATTAAGTTGCTGGCTGTAGTTTTCCCCATACGGTACACTCCCCTCCGTATATGACAGCGCAGGTACACGGACGTCATGTCGAATCTATCCAATCCCCCACCGTATAATATTGTTGACATTTCTTCCCCGAGATGGGAAACACGAGGTTCTTAAAGGAGTTTACAAACCGAGCAGAAATCAGATGAGATTTTATGTTATATGTCAGTGATTGTAATATCTAGTCATTCTTGTAAAACACAGTATCATCTCTTTGAATTCTTGTTTGCAATATTTACTGTGGAACCTCTACACCTGACAACCAGGGGGCCGCTTCAACAAACTTCGTATGACTAAAATGTTTGTAAGTGCAAAATGATGATAGTCTGTAAATTTCTCACTAACACTGTTTTCTTGTCAACTATTGTTGGATTTACATTCATTGATCTATGTTTAAATAAATGTAAATCAATGAATTGAAATTTCTAGAAAGTTTAGTAACACGGCCCCCTGGGTCTTCCCAGGGTGATTGGTGTAGAGCTTCCACTGTAGTTTGTCTATATCATATATTTGTTGGCGCTGTGTGTGGATGCGAGGGGTATAGGACCAGTCTCCGCGTTGATGTCACGATCAGTATTCGTGATTACTTTCAACCGGTCTCTTCGATGTCGTCACGACCAGTATTTGTGATGACGTCACGACCAGTCATCATTCTAATGACATGATGACATCACGGACAGTCTACGTGATGATGTTACGACCAGTCCCTTGATGATGTCATTACCAGTCTCGATGATGACGTCATGACCAGTTTCTGCCATGACGTCATGATCATCTCAGATCTCCCACACGATGGTGTTCATTGTGCCGATATGTAGGTGTAAGTATTTACCACTGATAGCATTAGAAGTCGATCATGTGAATATGCAACATGATATGTACCAAACGTTACGCTGTTACGATGGCGGGGTATGCGTATCTTAACGTACATTATTCGTACTTTAGTCGCGAATGCTATAGGATTCCAAGTGATCCAGTGTAGTTAGGGTGTCTGGCAGGAGATTATGATTACATCGTTACATCCTGACATAGTATATAGTAATTACGTTGCTAACTATAGTTTTCCCCATTCCGGTACACTACACTACCATCCGTATATGACAGTACAGTTACACGGACGTCATCACGAATCTATCCAATCCCCCACCATTTAATTGTTGACATTTCTTCCCCGAGATGGGAAACACGAGGTTCTTAAAGGAATTTACGAACCGCGCAGAAATCAGATGAGATTTTATGTTATATGTCACTGATTATAATATCTAGTCGCGCAGGTACACGGACGTCATCACGAATCTATCCAATCCCCCACCGTATAATTGTTGACATTTCTTCCCCGAGATGGGAAACACGAGGTTCTTAAAGGAGTTTACAAACCGAGCAGAAATCAGATGAGATTTTATGTTATATGTCACTGATTGTAATATCCATTCGTGCTTGTAAAACACAGTATCGTCTCTTTTAATTCTTATTTGCAGTATTTACTGTGGAACCTCTACATCTGACGTCCAGGGGGCCGCTTCACCAAACTTCGTACAACGAAAATGTCATTGCAAAATGATGATAAGTCTGTAAACAATTGTTGGATTTACATTTATTGACCATAGCTATGTTCAATAAATGTAAATCCATCGAGTGAAATTTCCAGATTATCTTAAATTTGCACTTACGAACACTTTAATCGTACGAAATTTAGTGAAACGACCTCTTGGGGTCTTCCGAGGATATATGGTGTAGAGCTTCCACTGTAGTTGCCACGCCTGCTTTAGCAGAAGGCGAGACTATAGACGCGGTTTTTTCCGTCGTCGTCGTCCGCGTCGTCGTCATTGTCGTCTGAAATTTCAAAAAGTTTATACAATCTTCGTCATTATGGTATAACTTAAAATTGCTTAACGGATTGCTTCAATATTTGCAAACTTGATACATGTGAGCATTTGGAACACACTCCATGCCACCATTAACACGACGCTTGACATGTTTTACCTTCACATGTTTGCGGAAACACTTAGCCATTAGCCATCATGATATAGCGTTAATATTACTTGACAGATTGCTTCATTATTCACTTCTCTGGCGGTTTTTGTGATGCTTGCTTAGCACATGTCCATGATCATGTTACGGTCAAATGTATCGGCAGGCACGACACCGCTTCCGTGGCGGCATTCTTGTTTTAGTACATTAACATTTGTTTGCGCTGTGTGTGGATGCGAGGATCAATCTCTGCGTCTCCAGTCACGACCAGTCACGACCAGTCACCGTTCCAACATCACGATCAGTCTTCATGATGACGACACGACAATTCACGTGATGACAACACAACCATCTACATGCTGACATCACGAACATCTACGTAATGACGTTACGATCAGTCCCTTGATGACGTCACTACCAGTCTCGATGATGACATCACGACAAGTCTCCGTCTTGACGTCGTGGCCATCTCCGGTCTCCCACACGATAGTGTTCATTGTGCCGACGTATAGGTGTAAGTATCTACCACTGATGACATTATCTACGAGTCGATCATGTGACTACACAACACAATCATCTATATGTATGGAACGCCATAGCTGTCTTATGTAGGCTTACACAATTCGGTCATGTGGTTCCGTCATTTCGTAATGTGGTCCAGCCATTGGTTTCATCATTTCGTCACGTGGTTTCATAATTTGGTTATGTGGTTTCGTCATTTGGTCAAATGACGAAATACCATGACCAAATGAAGAAACCAGATGACCAAATGACGAAATAAATTGACCAAATAAAGAAACCACATGACACAATGACGAAATAGCATGACCAAATGATGAAAGCACAAATGATGAAACAACATGACCAAAAGATGAAACCACACGATCTAATAATGGGATCACCTGCCCAAATAGTGTTGACCACATTACCTAATGCTGTAAGCCTACATAAGACAGCTAATGCGTTCCATATAAATGCAAGCAATTTCACCAGACAATTGATAAATATTAATATTTTCTCAAAGTGCGCTTATGTTAGTTATATTAGTGCATGTACAGATTTGTATCAGGTAACATGCCTGTATGGACCGAATACTTACCGACTGATACCATATTGTTGTATCAGACATTGACCTAATACAAACATCCGGGTTAGAATGAAGTGAACACTGACGTTCCATTGGTCGAATGACGTCACGTGACGTTACCGAACGACGTCACTGGTAATGATTCAACGTAAGCAAGTCCGACACGTTTCGAGCATGAAACGTTACTTGATAAATACCAGGCTACTGTCTTTTGATAACACGTTTTTCAGGCTCGGCTCGGCTCGGAAACGTTAGGAATTCCTCAGCGAGCCTCGGAATTCCTACACGTTTCATAGCCTCGCCTGATAATCTTTATATCAAATTACATTAGCCTGGTATTCTATATATATGAGATTGTCTTCTCTGTCGATGAGATTACCGTATTTCCATCGTGTTTAAGTCCGGTTGAGTAATAGTGTCCTGGCGTCTGCGACCAGCATTAGTCCTAAATTAGTTTAGCGAGGCTTCCCTGTAAATCAGGCATTTGATTATTCCGAGCCATAGTTTGGTGCTATCCGATCACGAACAGGCATTATCACCTGAGATAAATGACCAAGAACTCCATAATAGTTATGTTCACAAGTGTTTATTATTTTCCGGTTTAGAGAGGTTCACAGTGCTTTAAAATAACCATCAATAGCATTAATAACTTGTTATCGGTTTATGTATTGTATGATCAGGACCTACAATGTTCACAATATATTGCAGGATATTTGTATTAGCCGGTCAGATGATCAATACAGTTCCAGTGTCTGTTTGTACAGCAGTGATTATATACACGCCGTTGCCGGGACGTTACACGTTGGTATGTAGCTTCCTTATGATGAGTAGATGCGCAAAGTTTATTTCGATTTTTGATTCGACCTCGGGGTCATGGATTATCTCCCCCTTTTTGACATAGAATTTTCCAAGTTTGGCTTGTAAGTAGTTAAACCACAACAGCTACAGACCTGAAACTTGGTATGTATCTTCTTCTGTATGATGAGTAGATGCGCAAAGTTTATTTCGATTTTTGATTTGACCACTGGGTCATGGATTATCTCCCCCTCGGTGACTTAGAATTCTCAAAAATGGCGTGTTGGTTGTAAAACTTTTAAACGGTAATAGCTACAGACTTGAAACTTGGTATGTAACTTCCTTATGATGAGTAGATGCGCAAAATTTATTTCGCCTTTTGATTCGACCGCAGGGTGATGGATTATCTGCCCCTTTTTTACTTAGAATTTTCTAATTTTGGCGTGTAGGTCGTAACATTTTTAATCCGTAATAGCTACAGACCTGAAACTTGGTACTTCGCTTCCTTATGATGAGTAGATCCGATTTTTGATTCGACCCCCGGGTCACGGCTTATCTCCCCCTTTTTTAATTAGAATTTGGCAATTTTGCCTTGCAAGTCGTAAAAATTTTCAACCGTAATAGCTACAGACCTGACACTTTGTATGTAGCTTCCTTATGATGAGTAGATGCCGCGCAAAGTTTATCTCGATTTTTTATTCGACCTCCGGGTCATGGATTATCTCCGCCTCTTTGAATTAGAATTTGGCATTTTTGCCTTGTAAGTCGTAGAACTGTTACACCGTAATAGCTACAGACCTGATACTTACTTGGTATGTAGCTTCCTTATGATGAGTAGATGCGCAAAGTTTATTTCGATTTTTCATTCGACCCACGTGTCAAGGATTATCTCCCTCTTTTTATGCCACCGTGTTTCGAAGAAACGGGTGGTATATAGTGTTTGGACCATCCGTCTGTCCGTCTGTCCGGGCACACATTAGGGTACTTATGTGGCTAGCCCCACAGGGTTATGGACTTGGTAAAGATAGGGTTGGTTAACATTTATTTCAACTTTTGATTCGACGACCGGGTAATGGATTATCTCCCCCTTTTTGAATTAGAGTTTGTAAATTTTGCCTTGTAAGTCGTAAAAGTTTTAAACCTTAATAGCTAGCTACCTTCCTTATGTTGAGTAGATGTGCAAAGTTTATTTCGATTTTTGATTCCACCTCCGGGTTCTGGATTATCTCCCCCTTTTTGACGTAGAATTTTCCAATTTTGGCTTGTAAGTAGAAAATGTTTAAACCGCAACAGCTACAGACCTGAAACTTGGTATGTATCTTCCTTATTATGAGTAGATGAGCAAAGTTTATTTCGCCTTTTGATTCGACTGCTGGTCATGGATTATCTCCCCCTTTTTGAATTAGAATTTGGCAATTTTGCCTTGTAAATCGTAAATTTTTTAAACTGTAATAGCTACAGACCTGACACTTGGTATGTAGCTTCCTTATGATAAGTAGATGCTCAAAGTGTATTTAGATTTTTGATTCCGCCTCCGGGTCATGGATTATCTCCACCTTTTTGACGTAGAATTTTCCAATTTTGGCTTGTAAGTAGTAACATGTTTAAACCGCAACAGCTACAGACCTGAAACTTGGTATTTATCTTCCGTATGATGAGTAGATGCTCAGTATTTATTTCAATTTTTGATTCGACCCCCGGGTCATGGATTATCTCCCCCTTTTTGACTTATAATTTTCAAAGTTTGGCTTGTAAGTAGAAAAATGTTTAAACCGCAACAGCTACAGACCTGAAACTTGGTCAGTATCTTCCGTATGATGAGAAGATGCGAACAATTTATTTCACCTTTTGATTCGACACCGGGTCATGGATTATCTCCCCCTTTTTTAATTAGAATTTGGCAATTTTGCCTTGTAAGTCGTAAAACTTTTAAAACCGTAATAGCTACAGACATGACACTTGGTATGTAGCTTCCTTATGGTGAATAGATGCGTACAGTTTGTTTCGATTTTTGATTCCGCCTCTGGGTCATGGATTATCTCCCCCTTTTTTACTTAGAATTTTCCAATTTTGGCGTGTAGGTCGTACAACTTTTAAACCGTAATAGCTACTGACCTGACACTTGTTATGTAGCTTCCTTATGATGAGTAGATGAGAACAATTTATTTCACCTTTTGATTCGACCCCGGGTCATGGATTATCTCCCCATTTTTTAATTAGAATTTGGCATTTTTGCCTTGTAGGTCGTACAACTTTTAAACCGTAATAGCTACTGACCTGAAACTTGGTATGTAGCTTCCGTATGATGCACACAATTTATTTTGATTTTTGATTCGACCCCCGGGTCATGGATTATCTCCTCTTTTTTTACTTAGAATTTTCTAATTTTGACGTGTAGTCGTATAACTTTTAAACCGTAATAGCTACAGACCTGACACTTGGTTGTAGATTCCTTTTGATGAGTAGATGCGATTTTTTACTCGACCCCCGGGTCATGGATTTTATCCCCCTTTTTAAATTAGAATTCGGCAATTTTGCCTTGTAAGTCATAAAACTTTTAAACCGTAATAGCTACAGACCTGACACTTGGTATGTAGCTTCCCTATGATGAGTAAATGCGCACAATTTATTTCGCCTTTTGATTCGACCCCCGGGTCATGGATTATCTCCCCCTTTTTGAATTATAATTTGGCAATTTTGCCTTGTCAGTCGTAAAACATTTAAACTGTAATAGCTACAGACCTGATTCTTGGTGTGTAGCTTCCTTATAGTGAGTAGATGCGCAAAGTTTATTTTGATTCCACCTCCAGGTCATGGATTATATATATTCTTTTTGACGTAGAATTTTCCAAGTTTGGCTTGTAAGTAGAAAAATGTTTAAACCTCAACAGCTACAGACCTGAAACTTGGTCAGTATCTTCCGTATGATGAGTTGATGCGCAAGGTTTATTTCGATTTTTGATTCGACCCCCGCGTCATGGATTATCTCCCCCTTTTTGAATTAGAATTTGGCAATTTTGACTTGTAAGTCGTAAAACCTTTAAACCGTAATAGCTACAGACCTGACACTTGGTATGTAGCTTCCTTATGATAAGTAGATGCGCAAAGTGTATTTAGCTACAGACCTGAAACTTGGTATGTATCTTCCGTATGATGAGTAGATGCGCAAAGTTTATTTCGATTTTTGATTCGGACACTGGGTCATGGATTATATCCCCTTCTATGAATTAGAATTTGGCAAGTTTGCCTTGTAAGTCGTAGAACTGTTAAACCGTAATAGCTACAGACCTGACACTTGGTATGTAGCTTCCTTATGATGAGTAGATGCGCAAAGTTTATTTCAATTTTTCATTCGACCCCCGTATCATGGATTATCTCCCCCTTTTTTACTTAGAATTTTCAAATTTTGGTGTACATAAAACTTTTGAACCGTAATAGCTACAGACCTGAAACTTGGTACTTGGCTTTCTTATGATGAGTAGATGCACAACATTTATTTCAACTTTTGATTCGACGACCGGGTAATGGATTATCTCCCCCTTTTTGAATTAGAGTTTGTAAATTTTGCCTTGTAAGTCGTAAAAGTTTTAAACCGTAATAGCTAGCTACCTTCCTTATGTTGAGTAGATGCGCAAAGTTTATTTCGATTTTTGATTCCACCTCCGGGTTCTGGATTATCTCCCCTTTTTTGACGTAGAATTTTCCAATTTTGGCTTGTAAGTAGAAAAATGTTTAAACCGCAACAGCTACAGACCTGAAACTTGGTATGTATCTTCCTTATTATGAGTAGATGAGCAAAGTTTATTTCGCCTTTTGATTCGACTGCTGGTCATGGATTATCTCCCCCTTTTTGAATTAGAATTTGGCAATTTTGCCTTGTAAATCGTAAATTTTTTAAACTGTAATAGCTACAGACCTGACACTTGGTATGTAGCTTCCTTATGATAAGTAGATGCTCAAAGTGTATTTAGATTTTTGATTCCGCCTCCGGGTCATGGATTATCTCCACCTTTTTGACGTAGAATTTTCCAATTTTGGCTTGTAAGTAGTAACATGTTTAAACCGCAACAGCTACAGACCTGAAACTTGGTATTTATCTTCCGTATGATGAGTAGATGCTCAGTATTTATTTCAATTTTTGATTCGACCCCCGGGTCATGGATTATCTCCCCCTTTTTGACTTATAATTTTCAAAGTTTGGCTTGTAAGTAGAAAAATGTTTAAACCGCAACAGCTACAGACCTGAAACTTGGTCAGTATCTTCCGTATGATGAGTAGATGTGAACAATTTATTTCACCTTTTGATTCGACACCGGGTCATGGATTATCTCCCCCTTTTTTAATTAGAATTTGGCAATTTTGCCTTGTAAGTCGTAAAACTTTTAAAACCGTAATAGCTACAGACATGACACGTGGTATGTAGCTTCCTTATGGTGAATAGATGCGTACAGTTTGTTTCGATTTTTGATTCCGCCTCTGGGTCATGGATTATCTCCCCCTTTTTTACTTAGAATTTTCCAATTTTGGCGTGTAGGTCGTACAACTTTTAAACCGTAATAGCTACTGACCTGACACTTGTTATGTAGCTTCCTTATGATGAGTAGATGAGAACAATTTATTTCACCTTTTGATTCGACCCCTGGTCATGGATTATCTCCCCATTTTTTAATTGGAATTTGGCAATTTTGCCTTGTAGGTCGTACAACTTTTAAACCGTAATAGCTACTGACCTGAAACTTGGTACGTAGCTTCCGTATGATGCACACAATTTATTTTGATTTTTGATTCGACCCCCGGGTCATGGATTATCTCCTCTTTTTTTACTTAGAATTTTCTAATTTTGACGTGTAGTCGTATAACTTTTAAACCGTAATAGCTACAGACCTGACACTTGGTATGTAGATTCCTTTTGATGAGTAGATGCGATTTTTTATTCGACCCCCGGGTCATGGTCATGGATATCCCCCTTTTTAAATTAGAATTCGGCAATTTTGCCTTGTAAGTCATATAAAACTTTTTAAACCGTATAGCTACAGACCTGACACTTGGTATGTAGCTTCCCTATGATGAGTAAATGCGCACAATTTATTTCGCCTTTTGATTCGACCCCCGGGGTCATGGATTATCTCCCCCTTTTGAATTATAATTTGGCAATTTTGCCTTGTCAGTCGTAAAACATTTAAACTGTAATAGCTACAGACCTGATTCTTGGTGTATAGCTTCCTTATAGTGAGTAGATGCGCAAAGTTTATTTTGATTCCACCTCCGGGTCATGGATTATATATATTCTTTTTGACGTAGAATTTTCCAAGTTTGGCTTGTAAGTAGAAAAATGTTTAAACCTCAACATCTACAGACCTGAAACTTGGTCAATATCTTCCGTATGATGAGTTGATGCGCAAGGTTTATTTCGATTTTTGATTCGACCCCCGCGTCATGGATTATCTCCCCCTTTTTGAATTAGAATTTGGCAATTTTGACTTGTAAGTCGTAAAACCTTTAAACCGTAATAGCTACAGACCTGACACTTGGTATGTAGCTTCCTTATGATAAGTAGATGCGCAAAGTGTATTTAGCTACAGACCTGAAACTTGGTATGTATCTTCCGTATGATGAGTAGATGCGCAAAGTTTATTTCGATTTTTGATTCGGACACCGGGTCATGGATTATATCCCCTTCTATGAATATGAATTTGGCAAGTTTGCCTTGTAAGTCGTAGAACTGTTAAACCGTAATAGCTACAGACCTGACACTTGGTATGTAGCTTCCTTATGATGAGTAGATGCGCAAAGTTTATTTCAATTTTTCATTCGACCCCCGTATCATGGATTATCTCCCCCTTTTTTACTTAGAATTTTCAAATTTTGGTGTACATAAAACTTTTAAACCGTAATAGCTACAGACCTGAAACTTGGTATTTGGCTTTCTTATGATGAGTAGATGCACAACATTTATTTCAACTTTTGATTCGACGACCGGGTAATGGATTATCTCCCCCTTTTTGAATTAGAGTTTGTAAATTTTGCCTTGTAAGTCGTAAAAGTTTTAAACCTTAATAGCTAGCTACCTTCCTTATGTTGAGTAGATGCGCAAAGTTTATTTCGATTTTTGATTCCACCTCCGGGTTCTGGATTATCTCCCCCTTTTTGACGTAGAATTTTCCAATTTTGGCTTGTAATTAGAAAAATGTTTAAACCGCAACAGCTACAGACCTGAAACTTGGTATGTATCTTCCTTATTATGAGTAGATGAGCAAAGTTTATTTCGCCTTTTGATTCGACTGCTGGTCATGGATTATCTCCCCCTTTTTGAATTAGAATTTGGCAATTTTGCCTTGTAAATCGTAAATTTTTTAAACTGTAATAGCTACAGACCTGAACACTTGGTATGTAGCTTCCTTATGATAAGTAGATGCTCAAAGTGTATTTAGATTTTTGATTCTGCCTCCGGGTCATGGATTATCTCCACCTTTTTGATGTAGAATTTTCCAATTTTGGCTTGTGAGTAGTAACATGTTTAAACCGCAACAGCTACAGACCTGAAACTTGGTATTTATCTTCCGTATGATGAGTAGATGCTCAGTATTTATTTCAATTTTTGATTCGACCCCCGGGTCATGGATTATCTCCCCCTTTTTGAATTATAATTTTCTAAGTTTGGCTTGTAAGTAGAAAAATGTTTAAACCGCAACAGCTACAGACCTGAAACTTGGTCAGTATCTTCCGTATGATGAGTAGATGCGAACAATTTATTTCACCTTTTGATTCGACACCGGGTCATGGATTATCTCCCCCTTTTTTAATTAGAATTTGGCAATTTTGCCTTGTAAGTCGTAAAACTTTTAAAACCGTAATAGCTACAGACATGACACTTGGTATGTAGCTTCCTTATGGTGAATAGATGCGTACAGTTTGTTTCGATTTTTGATTCCGCCTCCGGGTCATGGATTATCTCCCCCTTTTTTACTTAGAATTTTCCAATTTTGGCGTGTAGTTCGTACAACTTTTAAACCGTAATAGCTACTGACCTGACACTTGTTATGTAGCTTCCTTATGATGAGTAGATGAGAACAATTTATTTCGCCTTTTGATTCGACCCCGGGTCATGGATTATCTCCCCGTTTTTTAATTAGAATTTGGCAATTTTGCCTTGTAGGTCGTACAACTTTTAAACCGTAATAGCTACTGACCTGACACTTGGTATGTAGCTTCCTTATGGTGGGTAGATGCGCAAAGTTTATTTCGATTTTGGATTCCTCCTCCGGGTCATGGATTATCTCCCCCTTTTTGACTTTGAATTTTCCAATTTTGGCGTGTAGGTCGTAAAACATTTAAACCGTAATAGCTACTTACCTGAAACTTGGTATGTAGCTTCCCTATGATGAGTAAATGCGCAAAATTTATTTCGCCTTTTGATTCGACCCCGGGTCATGGATTATCTCCCCCTTTTTGAATTATAATGTGGCAATTTTGCCTTGTCAGTCGTAAAACTTTTAAACTGTAATAGCTACAGACCTGACACTTGGTGTGTAGCTTCCATATGGTGAGTAGATGCGCAAAGTTTATTTTGATTCCACCTCCGGGTCATGGATTATCTCCCCCTTTTGGATGTAGAAATTTCCAATTTTGGTTTGTAAGTAGAAAAATGTTTAAACCGCAACAGCTACAGACCTGAAACTTGGTCAGTATCTTCCGTATGATGAGTTGATGCGCAAGGTTTATTTCGATTTTTGATTCGATCCCCGGGTCATGGATTATCTCCCCCTTTTTTAATTAGAATTTGGCAATTTTGCCTTGTAAGTCGTAAAACCTTTAAACCGTAATAGCTACAGACCTGACACTTGATATGTAGCTTCCTTATGATAAGTAGATGCGCAAAGTGTATTTAGATTTTTGTTTCCGCCTCCGGGTCATGGATTATCTCCACATTTTTGACATACATGTAGAATTTTCCAATTTTGGCTTTTAAGTAGTAAAATGTTTAAACCGCAACAGCTACAGACCTGAAACTTGGTATGTATCTTCCGTATGATGAGTAGATGCGCAGTATTTATTTCAATTTTTGATTCAACCCCCGGGTCATGGATTATCTCCCCCTTTTTTACTTAGAATTTTCAGATTTTGACTTGTGGGTAGTAAAACTTTTAAACCGTAATAGCTAGAGACCTGAAACTTGGTATGTAGCTTTCTTATGATGAGTAGATGCGCAAAAGTTATTTCTATTTTAGATTTGATCCCCGGGTCATGGATTATCTCCCCATTTTTAATTAGAATTTAACAATTTTGCATTGTAAGTCGCAAAACTGTTAAACCGTAATAGCTACAGACCTGACACTTGGTATGTAGCTTCCTTATGATAAGTAGATGCGCAAAGTGTATTTCGATTTTTGATTCGACCCCCTGGTCATGGATTATCTCCCCCTTTTTTACTTCACCTGAAACTTGGTATGTATACGTAGCTTCCTTATGATGAGTAGATGCGATTTTTGATTCGACCCCCGTGTCATTGATTTTTTTGCCGTTTGGACTCGGAATTTTGCCTCGTTTATTATCAAAACGTTATGTGGGGCATCTGTGTTCTATGAACACATTTTCTAGTTTAAAAGAGGGTTCGACTTTCACCTGTGAAGTAACCAAAATCTATAATGTGTTCGAGGGAGCATTGTATATTTCGGGTGTTTCACAGACCCGGAAAGTTTTTGCTTTTGAGCGTTTTGGGTCAATTTAAGAAGCGTATTTCTGAAAAATGGCATAGTTGCAATAGGTTTGGCGTCACTTGACTGTATTTTGTTAGTAGGGCATTTGAATAATATAATGTCTGCTCAGTAATGCACAAAAAATGTCTATCACGTAACTCCCCTGTCGACGCCATTGTATACTAATTGGCGAAAACAATGCGTTGTTAATGTCAAATAATACAGGATTGTGCATCTCCATTTTAAAAAAATCCGTGGGGCATCCCTGGGCCCTCTTAGTGAACTCTCTCCTTACGCTCTGTCAAAACCAGTTTGTGACTGCGCATAAATTGATGCCTGGCCACGCGCCTGCTGAAGTTACTAAAGTGACTTTACACTGGCTCCCAAGAGTTGATGTTATATGTAGCATGTATACTGTACTGTCTTGTCCGTCTGTTTATGCAGGCATGGTCAGTGACATATAGTATATTCATAGCAATAGTGTATCATAACATTCAGGACGTCCACTGCCCGGATGAAGGAATAGACGCGCGGTCTCGATGGTGTCAAGACAGTTGGATACCTATTGGAAGTCCGTGTGGTGGCAAACTTCTGGTAAGTTCATATGCTACGTATTTACACTACCACCTTTCTAGTCTGGCCACATCTGGCACATCTGGCTAGCCTGATCCCGCAGTCATCGATGTATATAGTTTGATAGCATTTACTCTGGTCAATTATGATCATAATGCCTGGTCAAGATTGCAAAGCATATATAGTTGCACTGGAATATATTTGGACCGACCATGATGTACGGATTGAGAGATTGTACTTTAATTTGTCAACAATGAGCACATGAATCCTGCTGCAATTTTATTGATACATGTAAGCATTTGGAACACACGCATGCTGCCATTAACATGATCTTGACATGTTCTACCTTCACATTTTGCATAAACACTTGTCCATTAGTTTGCGTCTAAAAGTTTGTTCAAGTTTCTTCATCATGATATGACTAATATTACTCGACAGATTGTTTCCATATTTGGACACTTGATACATGTGAGCATTTGGAACACACTGGCGCCCCCATTAACATGACCTTGGCTTTTTGTACCTTCACATTTTTGCGGAAACACTTTTCATGTAAACAGTTTCTTCAACCTTGAAATTTTTCGTGTTTTAAGCAAGCACTTAAATATAAATCTTGAAATACTGGCAAATACTACAGATGCTAATGAGACGGTTCTTTAAGAATCGTCCTCTTTTTGGATATACAGTGTTTGTAAACATTGGTATTATGGCCTGTGTCATCAAAATGGTCAATGCAGCCGGACACATATAGTGCAGGTTTTATTAGAATCGATGCATTACTTAGTATTAACTGTACATCCTTCCACATTAATAGAATTACCCTAGCTACTGATCGTACGTCCGTCCGTCTGTCTGTATATTTATTTGAAAGTTTTTTTAAGAGTTTCTCAAATCACATATAATTTATGTTTGCCTTCAGCTAATATCTTCATACTGCACTCATGCATTACTTAGTAACACGATACATCCTTCCACATTAATACAATTACACTCGCTACTGATCGTACGTCCGTCCGTCTGTCTGTTTATATATTTGAACGTTTTTGTAACAGTTTATTCGCCCTATGTGCGTCGACAGGCCACAGTTTCGAGTTGAAACTTAAATTCTTGTGCATAACTTAATGTATTTTTCCTCTAAAATAAATTGATAATAAATACAAAAACTATTTGGCTGGATATTAAAATGCTATAATATTTTCCTCGATATGAACCAAGTTACTTTGGTGTCGTATGGACCTGACACCATGTCGTGCTATTCTAATTTCAGGGCTGAATAAATATTGTTTTCAATGTATGTATTCCGTTCTGATTTAGGGAGTTTTCCCCTATTAATGTAGCAGGTTAAATGCAGGATGGAACCCGTTGACCCGGCCTTAAATGACCGTCGCTGTTGATAAACCGTTAAACACCAATAAATCAAATCTTAGATATAAAAATGCTAAAATATGTCCCTGCATTTACAAATGCTAGTTTATATGCCTGCAAGAGAAATTGTTTTGTTGACTAATGGACAGACAGGAATATAGTGTATATCTTGTTCACACTTGATATTTACTGTGTGCTGTATTCTGTCAACACTGAGCATACTTCATGAAATATGGAGACCCTGATCAACCTGTGTACCCACATAGTGGACCTGATTTTTAGCTTGCCTGCACGAAGTGCAGAAGAGCTTATGTCATACCCCCGGCGGCGGCGGCGTCGGCGTCGGTGTCGGCGTCAGCGTCGTCCACAAACTTAACGTTGGGTAAATGTCTTATAACTTCTGTTTCCTTTCACTGAACACCTTGTTATTTCATACATGCATTCCTCAGATGACCCTCTATCATGCTGTAGCAAATCCATGACCCACCACCCAGCCCTTACTCCAAGGTCAAGGTCACAAACTTGGCACATTCATAAACTTAACGTTGGGTAAATGTCTTGTAACTTCTGTTTCCTTTCATGGAACACCTTGTTATTTCATACATGCATTCCTCAGATGACCCTCTATCATGCTGTAACCACCACCCAGCCCTTACCTCAAGGTCAAGGTCACAAACTTGGCACATTCATAAACTTAACGTTGGGTAAATGTCTTATAACTTCTGTTTCCTTTCATGGAACACCTTGTTATTTCATACATGCATTCCTCAGATGACCCTCTATCATGTTGTAGCAAATTCATGACCCACCAACCAGCCCATACCCCAAGGTCAAGGCCACAAACTTGGCACATTCATAAACTTAACGTTGGGTAAATGTCTTATAACTTCTGTTTCCTTTCATGGAACACCTTGTTATTTCATACATGCATTCCTCAGATGACCCTGTATCATGCTGTAGCAAATCCATGACCCACCACCCAGCCCTTACCCCAAGGTCTAGGTCACAAACTTAGCACATTCATAAACTTAACGTTGGGGTAAATGTTTTATAACATCTGTTTCCTTTCATGGAACGCCTTGATATTTCATACATGCATTCATCTGATGATAATCTATCATGCTATAGCAAATCCATGACCAAGCGGCCATCCCTTAACTCAAGGTCAAGGTCACAAACTTAGCACATTCATAATCTTAACTTAATTCATACATGCATTCCTCAGATGACCCTGTATCATGCTGTAGCAAATCCATGACCCACCACCCAGCCCTTACCGCAAGGTCAAGGTCACAAACTTAGCACATTTATAATCTTAACGTTGGGGTAAATATCTTATAACATCTGTTTCCTTTCATGGAACGCCTTGATATTTCATACATGCATTCATCTGATGATACTCTATCATGCTATTGCGAATCCATGACCCACCGCCCACCCAATCGCTACCCCAAGGTCAAGGTCACAACTTAACATGTTCATAAACTTAACGTTAGGGTAAATGTTGTGTAACTTCTGTTTATTTACAGGGAACGCCTTCATATTTCATACATGCATTCATCTGCTGATACTCTATCGTGCTATAGCAAATTCATGACTCACCGCCCACCCCTTTCCCCAAGGTCAAGGTCACAATCTTAGCACATTCATAAACTTAATGTTGGGGTAAATGCATTATAACATCTGTTTCCGTTCATGGAACGCCTTGATATTTCAAATATGCATTCATCTAATGATACTCTATCATGATGTAGCAAATACATGACCCACCGCCCATCCCTTACCCCAAGGTCAAGGTCACAAACTTAGTACATTCATAAACTTAACGTTGGGGTAAATGTCTGTTTCCTTTCATGGAACGCCTTGCTATTTCATACATTCCTCAGATTACCCTCTATCATGCTGTAGCAAATCCACAACCCAACCCTTACCCAAAAGTCAAGGTCACAAACATAGCATGTTCATAAACTTAACGTTGGGGTAAATGTTGTGTAACTTCTGTTTCTTTACACTTTGAACACCTTGATATTTCATACATGCATTCATCTGATGATACTCTATCATGCTATAGCAAATCCATGACCAACCCCCACCCCTTTCCCCAAGGTCACTGTCACAAACTTAGCACATTCATAAACTTAACGTTGGGGTAAATGTCTTATAACATCTGTTTCCTTTCATGGAACGCCTTGATATTTCATACACGCATTCATCTGATGATACTCTATCGTGCTATAGCAATTCCATGACCCACTGCCCACCCCTTACCCCAAGGTCAAGGTCACAAACTTGACACATTCATAAACTTAACGTTGGGGTAAATGTCTGATAACAACTGTTTCCTTTGATGGAACGCCTTGATATTTCATACATACATTCCTCACATGACCCTCTATCATGCTGTAGCAAATCCACAACCCACCACCCAACCCTTACCCCAAGGTCAAGGTCACAAAGTTAGCATGTTCATAAACTTTTCATTGGGGTAAATGTTGTGTAACGTCTGTTTCTTTACACTTTGAAGTCTTTGATATTTCATACATGCATTCATCTGATGATCCTCTATTGTGCTACAGCAAATCCATGACCCACCCCACCCCTTTCCCCAAGATCAACATCATAAACTTAACGTTTTTATATCTATAACTTCTGTTTCTTTACTGGGAACACCTTCATATTTCATACATGCATTCATCTGATAATACTCTATTGTGCTACAGCAAATCCATTACCCACCCCCTCTCCTTTTGCCAAGGCCAAGGTCACAAAGTTAGCACATTTATACATGCATTCCTCATGTGAATACCTATCATGCTGTAGAAAATTCATTCATCTTAATATGCTATATCATGCTATATCAAATCCACGATCCACCTTCCACCACTGACCTCAATGTCAAGGTCCACCGCACACCCATTATCCCAACGCCGTATTTACCTGAATATTTTGTTTTGCAATCAATGTTAAGTTAGCTTAATAAACAACTAACTGTTGTCTTACAGAAATATAACGCTCGCTAATTTTGACGTTAGTAAACAAATGTCATGCCTCTGTTCTGATTGAACTAGATGTATTTTGCAATTGAACCCTTTCAACACTACATACCTCTTTTGTGATGTTTGCAAACGGTGCACATCCAGATGAGCCTGCTCGTAACGAGCCGTGGATGAGCCATCTCATCTGGATCCGCACTGTTTGCTAGTACATGTAATTGTATCCCCCGGACTTCGTCGGGGGATACTATGGATTTGACAGCGCGCCGCGTCCGCGTACGCGTCCGCCGCAGACACTTCTTGTCCGGAGCATAACTCGAACACCCTTTGGAATATTTTCATGAAACTTCACACATGCATAGACCACGATCCGAAGGTGTGTCGCGCACAAGAATGACAACTCTTGCATAGCTAATTTTTTAGTTATCTCCCTTTTTTGTTTCTCGCACTGATTTCGTGTCCGGAGCATAACTCCACCACCCTTTGGAATATTTTCATGAAACTTCACACATGCATAGACCACGACCCGAAGGTGTGTCGCGCACAAGAATGACAACTCTTGCATAGCTAATTTTTGAGTTATCTCCCTTTTTTGTTTCGCGCACTGATTGACCATAACTTCGACCACCCTTTGGAATATTTTTATGAAACTTAACACATTCAATTAGACCACGAACCGAAGGTGTGTCGTGCACAAGAATGACAACTCTTGCATAGCTAATTTTTGAGTTATCTCCCTTTTTTGTTTTCGCTCACTGATTTCCTGTCCAGAGCATAACTCGACCACCCTTTGGAATATTTTCATGAAACTTCACACATGCATAGACCACGACCCGGAGGTGTGTCGCGCACAAGAATGACAACTCTTGCGTTGCTAATTTTTTCAGTTATCTCCCTTTTTTGTTTTGCGCACTCTACAAACTGGACAATAATGCATGAAGACCTGTTTTCTCGTCTGCTCTGTACACCTTTTCTCGTGTGCTCTGTACACCTTACCTGTAGAGAGAACAATAGAAACTGGGAGAACCATGTGCTTGCATGGGCTAGCATGTGCAGATGTCCAGTGCTTGACCACTGTTGACCAGCTAATTTATACAGGTAAATTACTACATTGGGTACTGTGTTGAAAATATTGTGGCATTATTTTTTTTTTCAAATTATTTTTCAATTTGACTGAAAAAAAAATCTGGGCTCCAGTAGCAAGCATTATTATTTTTAAACTTTTTTTTTCCATTTTTATTTTTTAATTGTTTTTTTTTCATTTTTTTTTCTCAAATTATTTTTCAATTTTTGTCCAGTAGCATAAGGTCGTAAGTGCTATATACAGACTATTCACCTGTGCATGTGCTAGCATGTGCAACTGACCACTGACCACTTACAGGTAATTTATACAGGTAAATGATTATATTACATTTCCGTAAACTGTGTTGAAAATATTGTGGCATTATGTGGACCTGTGCAGATATATGTAGATAAATATAGGACTATTAAAAAAAATAAAAAAAAATCTGGGCTCCAGTAGCAAGCATTATTATTTTTAATTTTTAAACTTTTTTTCCATTTTTTTTTTTCATTTTTTTTTTCAAATTCTTTTTCAATTTTTGTCTAGTAGCATAAGGTCGTAAGTGCTATATACTGACTATTATCATATAATAAAACAATTATTGACTAGTGAGCCATAGAATATAATCTGATATTCTATGGTTCACTAGTCAATGATTGTATAATATGTTCGGGAAAGTGAAAATTGCTTTCGGGCCCAGGCTCGAGGTCAAGGCGGGACAAGGCGAGGCATCTGATTCCGCGGAATTCTTGTTTACTTATCTCCCTTTGTTGTTTCGTGCTTCGATTTTGTATCCAGAGCATAACTCGAACACGCATATACGCATTGCTCTAATGGTCCTCTACCGCCCTGTGCCAAATCCACGTCGTCCTGCCCCACCAATCCCAGGGTCAAGGTCACATACTTGGTGCTTCAAAAACTTTAACGCTCAGGTAAATATCTTATAATTTTATTCCCATTCCCCACGGATCAACTTCATATTTCTATACGCGTTGCTCTAATGGTCGTCTACCGCCCTGTGCCAAAGCCACGTTCGTCCTGCCCCCGCCAAGCCCAGGGTCAAGGTCACATACTTAGTGCTTCAAAAACTTTAACGCTCGGGTATAAATATCTTATAATTTCTGTTTTCTTTCATGATCATCATATTTCATATACGCATTGCTCTAATGGTCCTCTACCGCCCTGTGCCAAATCCACGTTCGTCCTGCCCCCGCCAATCCCAGGGTCAAGGTCACATACTTGGTGCTTCAAAAACTTTAATGCTCAGTAAATATCTTATAATTTTTCTTTCCATTCCACGGATCAACTTCATATTTCATATATGCGTTGCTCTAATGGTCCTCTACCGCCCTGTGCCAAATCCACGTTCGTCCTGCCCCCGCCAAGTCCAGGGTTAACATCATACGCTAGGTAAATATCTTATAATTCTGTTTTCTTTCACGGATCAGCTTCATATTTCATATATGCATTGCTCTAATGGTCCTCTACCGCCCTGTGCCAAATCCACGTTTGTCCTGCCCCCGCCAAGCCCAGGGTCAAGGTCACATACTTGGTGCTTCAAAAACTTTAACGCTCAGGTAAAGAAAATTTTGACTTGCAATTTTGCCTCATTTATTATCAAAGCGATATGTGGGACATCCGTGTTCTATGAACACATTTTCTAGTTTATTAAACTTCACACATGCATAGAAGACGACCCAAAGGTGTGTCTCACGTAAGAATGACAAATCTTGCGTCGTTAATTTCTTAGTTATCTCCCTTTGTTGTTTCGTGCACTGATTTCGTGTCTGGAGCATAACTCGAACACCCTTTGGAATATTTTCATGAAACTTCACACATGCATAGACCACGACCCTAAAGGTGTGTCCCGCAAGAATGACAACTCTTGCATCACTAATTCTTTAGTTATCTCCCTTTGTTTTTCCGTCACTGATTTTGTCTCCGGAGCATAACTCGAACACCCTTTTTTCAAACTACTTGTGTATCTGGGGAGGGGGATACACATGCGCTTGTCGACAAGCGTCCATTTCTAGTTTTCATATTATTTTAGAAAAAATAAACATTTTCATAAATGGACATCATGTTGTGACGATTGGATTGATCCTGAAATTAACATATTACTGTCCATTCCATTTACTTAGGGTTGAATTTGGTTAATTGTCTATCACCCTGACATGTAATGATGTTTTCTACGGCCTGCATGGCAGGGTAGAATAGGGACAGTGTAGAAACGGGGACATAGACTGCATGATTAGTATTAATCCTATTACTTTTGGGGAGTTGGGCTAAGTGACACCCCCACATCACAACAGGTAACATATGGGATATGGGATATATTCGACCCCTACCATGTTTTGACAGCACTTTAGAATCATTTCCATTGGAAATGATTCTAAAGTGCTGTCAAAACATGTGGTTGTTAACCCGGCCTAAAATGGCCATAGCTGTTGACAGGCCATTAACCCTTAGACCGCTACTCACAACAATGGAAATGATTCTGAAATGCTGTCAAAGCATGTTGTAAATTATTCTAAAGTGCTGTCAAAGCATGTTTTTGAGAATAGAAATGGAAAATAGAAAATAAACAGCAGACGACAACAAAAATAAGATAGCGGTCTATGGGTTAAATCAAATCATACACTGCATGAAAATATAAAAATACGCACAATACTTTGGGTGGGCTGGTGTATATGTCCACAAGTCTGTCATGCCATTCCATTTAGAAAGTTTGCAGTTAGGCGGTGTATATTTTTTATTTTATCTAATTACCAGAGGAACAGGCTGGCGAGCGCATCTGTTGGCTATAAACACCATACTGGTGAATGTATATAACACATAGAATGCGTTTTGACGTCGCAATGTTATTTTGACGTTCTTTTGAATCATTTCGACGTTACACGTTGATTTAACAATGCGTTCCCTCGAATTAACAATTCGTTCCCTCTAATTATACACCCGCAACGAGTTGTGGGGGTATACTGGAGTCAGGTTGTCCGTCCGTCCGTCTCGTCCGCGTCCGTCCGTCCGTCCGTCCGTGCGTCCGTAAACTTAACATCAGAGAAATATTGTTACAACTTCTATTTCCTTCATCTAAAATGCTTAATATTGCACACATGCATTCCTGTAAGGCTCTACTACCATGCTGTGCCAAATCCACGACCGTCCAACCCTCGCTGATCCCAAGGTCAAGGTCAAATACTTAGTCTCTTTACAAAACTGAACATCAGAGAAATATTGTTATAACTTCTATTTCCTTCATCTAAAATGCTTAATATTTCACACATGCATTCCTGTAAGGCTCTACTACCGTGCTATGCCAAATCCACGACCGTCCAACCCCCGCTGACCCCATGGTCAAGGTCAAATACTTAGCCTCTTTACAGAACTTAACATCAGAGAAATATTGTTATCATGAACTTATATTTCCTTCATCTAAAATGCTTAATATTGCACACATGCATTCCTGTAAGGCTCTACTACCATATGCTGTGCCAAATCCACGATCGTCCAACCCCCGCTGATTCCAAGGTCAAGGTCAAATAGTTAGTCTCTTTACAAAACTTAACATCAGAGAATATTGTTATAACTTCTATTTCCTTCATCTAAAATGCTTAATATTTTCACACATGCATTCCTGTAAGGCTCTACTACCATGCTGTGCCAAATCCACGACCGTCCAACCCCCGCTGATCCCTTGGTCAAGGTCAAATACTTAGTCTCTTTACACAACTTAACATCAGAGAAATATTGTTATAACTTCTATTTCCTTCATCTAAAATGCTTAATATTTCACACATGCATTCCTGTAAGGCTCTACTACCATGCTGTGCCAAATCCACGACCGTCCAACCCCCGCTGATCCCAAGGTCAAGGTCAAATACATGGTCTCTTTACAAAACTTAACATCAGAGAAATATGTTATAACTTCATCTAAAATTCGTAATATGTCATGCATGCATTCGTCTAAGGCTCTACTATCATGCTGTGACATATCCCCGCTGATTCCAAGGTCAAGATCACATACTTAGTCTCTTTACAAAACATAACATCAGAGAAATCACTTATAACTTCTATTTCCTTGCTCGGATCTGCTTCACATTCACGTTCGTGCCGCCCCCGCTAAGCCCAGAGTCAAGGTCACAAGCCCACACACTTGGACAAATTTACATATTTAGGGGTACCTGGGCCCACGCGGGGGTATTCCGTAAGCCTCGCTTACTGACCAATCTAGTTAACAATTCGTTCACTCGAATTAACAATTCGTTCCCTCTAATTAACAATTCGTTCCCTCAATTTAACAATTCATTCCCTCGAATTAACATCGTGGGAACAAATTGTTAAATTGAGGGAACGAATTGTTATTTCGTGATGAAAAAAAATAATTCTACGTCCTCTGCGGGGCTGCATATCAAATCGATAAACTATACCTATTCTAATACCAATGGTGTCCCGGAAGTAACTATAAATAAGCTACTATGTTATACCCCCCACCCCCCCCCGCAACGAGTTGTGGGGGGGGGGGGGGCCGATATACTGCAGTCAGGTTGTCCGTCCGTCCGTGCGTACGTGCGTCACTAAACTTAACATCAGAGAAATATTGTTATGACTTCTATTTCCTTCATCTAAAATGCTTAATATTTCACGCATTCCTGTAAGGCTCTACTACCATGCTGTGCCAAATCCACGACCGTCCAACCCCCGCTGATCCCAAGGTCAAGGTCAAATACTTAGTCTGCTTACAAAACTTAACATCAGAGAAATATTGTTATAACTTCTATTTCCTTGGTCTAAAATGCTTAATATTTCACACATGCATTCCTGTAAGGCTCTACTACCATGCTGTGCCAAATCCACGACGTCCAACCCCCGCTGCCCAATGTCAAGGTCAAATACTTGGTCTCTTTACAAAACTTAACATCAGAGAAATAAGTTATTTCCTTCCTTGAACATTCTTAATATTTCGCTCGTGCATTCCTCTAAGGTTGTACTATCATGCTGTGACATACCTACGAACGTCCAAACCCCGCTGATCCCAAGGTGTGCCAAATCCACGACCGTCCAACCACCGCTGCTCCGAAGGTCAAGGTGAAATACTTAGTCTCTTTACAAAACTTAACATCAGAGAAATATGTTATAACTTGTATTTCTTTCATCTAAAATGCTTAATATTTCACACATGCATTCCTGTATGGCTCTACTACCATGCTGTGCCAAATCCACAACCTCCAACCCCCGCTGATCCCAAGGTCAAGGTCAAATACTTGGTCTCTTTACAAAACTTAACATCAGAGAAATATGTTATAACTTCTAATATTTCACTTGTGCATTCCTCTAAGGTTGTACTATCATGCTGTGACATATCTACGACCGTCCAACCCCCGCTGATCCCAAGGTCAAGGTCACATACTTAGTCTCTTTACAAAACTTAACATCAGAGAAATATGTTATAACTTCTACTTCTTTCATCGAAAATTCTTAATATTTCATGCATGCATTCCTCTAAGGCTCTACTATCATGCTGTGTCAAATCCCCGCTGATATCGAGGTCAAGGTCACATACTTAGTCTCTTTACAAAACTTAATTTCAGAGAAATCGGTCATAACTTCTATTTCCTTGCTCGGATATCGAGGTCAAGGTCACATACTTAGTCTCTTTACAAAACTTAATTTCAGAGAAATCGGTCATAACTTCTATTTCCTTGCTCGGATCTGCTTCACATTTCACACACGCATTGCTCCATGGACCTCTACCACCCTGTGACAAATTCACGTTCATTCCGCCCCCGCTAAGCACAGAGTCAAGGTCACAAGCCCACACACTTGGAAATGATTTTACATATTTAGGGGTACCTGGGCCCACACGGGGGGTATTCCGTAAGCCTCGCTTACTGACCAATCTAGTTGTTCCAAGTTCGGTAACGGTGTTAAGGACCCGTGTGACCCATGTTCGTCGTTCGATTAAAACATAATTGGTTTGTAAATGTGATAGGATTGGCTGTGGCTCAGTGGTAGAGTTCAGGACTCCAATACATTTATTGAGGATATAGGATGTACATGTGTATATGCAGCCTATGCTCAATACATGTAAATCCATAAATTGAAATTTCATGACGATCATAAATGTGCACCTACGAACAGTTTAGTCCTACGAAGTTTAGTGAAACGGCCGCCATAGTCTGTGACTTTAAACCATCCTGAACATGTACTTAAATATTATGCTCAAAATCACCGTCAATTCGTCTTTAGATCTGTTCAGGCTCAACCAATCAGGTTGTTTTGAGAAACTGTTCCGAATGTTATATAATTTCTGGGTCTGGTTTCCATTCACGGGGAAAGACACATTGCTAAACTTAAATTTAGAAGTCTAGATTTAGATCCATTTAGATGTGTCTGATAGTTGGTTGGGGAGCTTAATTAATTGCAATGGCTAATTAATGATAGGGATTTTTCCTTACCGTTTTCAAACTACTCCCCAGATAAAATTACCCCTACAGTGTTTTGAAAATAGACAGGTAGCCATTTTCAAAACACTCCCCTCAGTGTGTTTATATCCAGGGGGAGTGTTTGGATGTTCTTTTGCCCCCATGTTAAATTCCCATAGAGACATCATTTTTCGTAATAAAATCAATATTAGACCAAGTTTCACGAAATAATAAGGCTCATTATTTTTGTTAAAATGCTGCTAAAATTTAATATTATCGAAAACAATATTGTTTTTGCATTGTTTATATAGCCGTAAAATCCTGGAAAGTTTTGTGGGCGGCAGGTGGGAGCATGCGATGGGTAATGTAACGATTATCGGCAGGTGGGAGCATGCGATGGGTAATGTAACGATAATCGGCAGGTGGGAGCATGCGATGGGTAATGTAACGATTAATCGGCAGGTGGGAGCATGCGATGGGTAATGTAACGATAATCGGCAGGTGGGAGCATGCGATGGGTAATGTAACGATTATCGGCAGGTGGGAGCATGCGATGGGTAATGTAACGATAATCGGCAGGTGGGAGCATGCGATGGGTAATGTAACGATAATCGTTACATTACCCATCGCATGCTCCCACCTGCCGCCCACGAAACTTTCCAGCATTTTACGGCTATATAAACAATGCGAAAACAATATTGAGGATGTTCCTTACTGGAATCCCGACCGGAAATCTGGTTTGGCCCTCACGTACGTCATTGACATTATTGTATGTGCCAGTTGAATCTGGTTATATCCCTTATGCGAGTATTACGATTATTCGTAATCTTATTTTAGGGGAATGTGCCAAGTGACTTTGGTGTGGTATGGACCTGGCACCTGGTGAGGTTATACTAATGTCAGTGCTGAATATATTTTTTTTCGATGTAAATATCTTCCACCCAATGCAGCAGGTTATATACGGGATCGAACCCGTTGGCACGGCATTAAATTACCTTATCTGTTGATAGGCCTTTAAACACCAATACATCGATCAATCAATCGAGCAGGTTTCGTGAAACACAGTATAGCATATAGCGTTAGCTAGACTGGCCACACATTACCCATTTCCCCAGATATTAGAACAAGACTGGCCACAAATGCCATAAACTCAGGGCTCCAGATAAGCTGCGTATTTGCGTAAATACCCAATTAAAATTGCCAAAAACCCAATTGAAAACAGAAGTAGCGAGTATCAAAAAGCAATAACAAATTTGTGGTACCTTTATCATGCTACAGAAAACAATAACCAAACCACAAAAATAGCATATTTTTCTTATTTTCCATGAAAACATATCCTGGTATTTCACTAGAATTGTCTCCAAGGGAGACCCACTTAATAAGAAATGCCAGACACTGTTTTTCATTTCGAAGCAAACTATTCAATACTTGCTGTCTGTTGATGTGTAAACAGTAGTGTGATTTTATTTTACCCAATTAAAATACTGAAATACCCAATTACTTCAGATATGATGAATTGAAAATACTCAATTACTAATTCCTTATCTGGAGCCCTGAACTCTATTACCAAACTAGTCAAAACTATTTTCACCCCAGAAAATCATGACGGCATGGCGTTTTGTCGAAAATTACGTCATCAAATTCTAAGCAATTGGTATCGGTCCGTCGATGCGCAGCACCACAAAATCACGTTCATTGTATCACATACAGTATACTACAGTTATTTCATGGTCATTCGGGGAACAGTCAAAACACATTGCCCTCGGTGCTGTGGACGACCCAATGCACTATTGCCTATTGCACAATAGTGCCTCGTGTCGTCCACAGCACCTCGGGGCGAAAGTTTTGACTGTTCCCCGAATGACCATGAAATAACTGTATACACGACCTCGTATCATAACAAAATAACATGTTTAACATTTAAGTTTCTATGCATTCTATGTATTTCTGTAGGATATCGATAATTCTCAAGCCATTATATGAACTTGCCACTACAATATTGACGTTAGAGCCTTAAACATATTATTTAATTTGTCATGATACGAGGTTGTGTCCGACCTAGGGGAAAGGAGCTGTAATTCGATATTATTTGCATAAATATGTTCTAACTATGTTATTTTAGCAAGATAACAATACTTCTCAAATGAACACGTGCACTTTCCGCCAAAATATTCACACTAACATTAATAAAATCGCGGTATGTGCTATGATGCGAGGTCGTGTCCCACCAAAGTTAGAAGCCTTCTTGTTCATATATATAGAATTGTACCGACGAAAGCCGAAACACGCTGAATGCCTGTGACTGTATAGTGTTCCATCACATTGAATAAGTCTGACGTAAACACCATTTATCAAGTCATATATCTGAGTATTATACTTTATCACGTGGAATACACATATCAATAGCCGATTTCATCAAAATTGCAAAGCATACTTATCTAGCAAAGTATACTTTGAGGAAGTAATCATTTATTTTTCCCGAAATGCATTATTTCATATAGAACTAAGGACTGCATATATTTGATGATTAAAAGTATGCAGAATTATTATACTGACTTTATTACATTATCACAGCCAAAATGGCTGTGATAATGTAATAAATTCAGTATAATACAAATTAATAAATTTATCATTAAATTGAAAATTTCTCCCTCAAATTATACTTTGCTAGATAAGTATACTTTGCAATGTTGGTCATGTTGTTGAAATAGGCTACAGGAGCTAGCTTAGATGATCTCAGCTGTACGGATAACTTTTACTATTTCATCTGTCTTTGATATTATATGCATCCTTATAGCTGAGCCTAATCATTTAGTAATATTACTTTTACTGATTTTTAATTATTTATACTAATTATATGTGTCACCTGAAAAAATAATATTTTCGACAGATTAAAAAGTATGATCTTTGCATATCAACAAATAAATACAGAGAATAAATAGTAATGACCGTTAACATTTTAAGGAAACACGGTTATCGCCCTTGATATCAGTGGAAATTTACGTCCAATTAATACGTGGGGAAATGGTGAATGAATGTTTATTTTGCCAAAAAATGTCTCAGATGATGTCTGATATAAAGAACAGTTTGTGCCTACTGAGTGGACATGTACCTTTAAACGTTATCTGATGAATAGAATACAGGCTAGAATATTCACTATATACGACCAAAGCACCATACACTCAATGGCAGATGAATCCTAGCAGCAGGCGTACCATTTCCCGAACTACAGCACCGGCTGGATGGACGTCCATTGAATATTTTGCAGAAGTCATATCTCTATACTCAAGGTAGACAACCCTGCCATGTAACCCTTTAAATTCCTCCAGCATTATCTCCCTGTACAGATAACCGTAATAGTCTTCGAGACCGTACGTATACGCATATGCGTGTGGACCTTTAATTGCCACTACCGCAGTCGGGTTTCTTTGCAGCAATTTCTCGGCGCTTTGGCGAATTATGGCCATTCTACGTCTAAATACATCGTGGTGAAACTGCAGCGAGTGGAGGAACATGTGTATAACAACTATGACGTCAGTTGAGTTGTCTATTTCGTCTATTTGTACGTGATATTGTCCCTTTTTTTATTTGGGACTTTTGTTGAATAACCAGGGTCGTTGTAAAACGCATGCGCGTGCGGTAACCACCTGATCGTAATGCTGTTGTCAGTGTCTACACATGTCGATGCTTTATGCCAGATGGGTTTTGTCCATCTTTCCGTTATTTGGTCACACTTTGTGATGTGTTTTCGAAGTTCTGTGTACCATTGCCTTGTTGTGGAATCGCCAAATATTAGTAGTTCTCTCCCTTTGAGACAGTCTTCATAGTTCGAAGGTACTAACAGCTTGCAGATTGAAAGATGCCATTGGTCCTTGTAGAAACAACCAGTTGGATGGTTTTGTTCCCAGAATTGTTGACGGTCATAGTCGGAGCACCGTGCCAATAGCGTCTCATCTGGAGAGTCTAAAATTAGAATTTACAGCGAAACCTCTCTAAACGGTACACCCTGGGTGGTCCAGGCAGGCGCGGATAGAGGGGGTGGGGGTGGGGGGGGGGGGGAGGGGGGGGGGGGGGGGAGGGTCTTTGACCTGGTCCCGGGAAAAAAAAATCTACAATTCTCCTCATAGTTGGAATGACTTTTTTCGTGGCCTAGGTGCCAGGAAATCGAATCTGTGGCGATTTGGCATTTAAAACATTTTTCCTGGGGGGGGGGGGGGGGGGAGGGGCGGCAGACCCCCTCCGACTTACAATGCGCAGGGAGGGAGGGGGGGGGGGACCCCCCCCCCCCCCGACTTTACACGCGCTCGCAGAGGTGGGCTACATCGATATGGAATTTCAGACCCCCCAACCCCCCCTTGCAATTATTTATGTATCCGCCCCTGCCAGGGTGTCCGGCTTAGAAAGGTTTCACTGTAAATCAGGCATTTCATCATTCTGAGCCATAGTTGGGTGCTATGCGATCACGAACATACATTATCACCCGAGATAAATCACCCGTTGTGTGGGGGGTGGGGGGGGGGGGGGGGGGAGATCTCTAGCGCTCGCTCGAAATTAATTTATGGAAAGTTGAATATGTGAACTATAACAATAATTAAAAATTAAATATGTGAACTATATCTATCGTATTGTTTGGCCCACCCCTTTGCATGTACATGATTGTTTGAATATAGCCACGCCCCTGACCACGCAGTAACAGGATGTGCGTCTAAGTGAATTTTCCGACTACAAGGCGTGACGTCTGGTATTATAACTATAACGTTGTGCTTATTGCGAACACGTAATGCTTAATTCAAAATATATTGATTAAAGACTCGCAATACGTGATTAATCTAGACGAAATACATACTCCAAATCGGGTACTTTCATTGGCCGAGAAGCAAGGGCGAACAGCAATGCATATGGTCACTTATAGACACTAGACTAGAAAGCAACCATTACGTCACATAGTACGTCACATTGTTCTGGTACCACGTGATCCCAGACTGAGACGCTTATTCTTAGATACACATAGTGCTACCTTTGTCGGTGTGGTCTTTACTGACATTGAAGTTCAGAAGGGGTCCGATTTGGTTCTTCCGTCTGAAAGTAAAAAAATAGACTTCAGAACATACTCTTTCAATGTTTCGGCTCAATACATTTTATGCCCTGGGCGCGAGTTGTCGGTACCATACGAGCGCACCACATATTTCTTGTTCCAATGTGTTTAGACATATATACTGTATATATTGCTGCATGCCTTTTCAAAATAAACAATACGACAGGGTGAAAAAAAACATCGGCTACCGTAGGATATATATTACATTGTCGAACCCATATTAGAAGGGACAATTTGGCGCATCTTACTTTATTTAATAGCTAACACATTGCCGAATATATAACAGTCGATTTACGCTTGATCCGAACTTGTAAAAATACAAGATGGCCGCCATTTTAACTGAGTTACCAAGTATGAATATGTACAAAAATTGTCATACTCATTATATCAGTGAGTGCATAATGTTCCAGTTCGAATCTAAAGGTTACAATGTTGTTTATGCTGTTATGTCCTAATAAAAAACAATGTACACTGAAAGTATTAGTTGTATATATATATTACATGACTGTCCGTCCGTCTTTAAAATAAAAATATCCAGAATGGCCAGATTGTTGCATATACATACATACATACGTTAATCGTGTTGATCTGTAGGACACATATAATGTTTGTGTTGGTAATATATGTATGCACAAAACAACATTGCTACCTACGTATTGTATTGTTTAAAATTGTAAATATGTGTACAGCCGATGTGTTTTCACCAGTACGTTATGTACGTAAATATTTGTAGATTTATGGGGTTTGTATGGAGACCGACCCACACACGCATATATTAATGATTTGCCGAAAAGAATATTTAAACACAAGTCTCATGGAATCAGTATCTGGTGTAAGTGCATGCACAGTGATGCGGTTATTTAACTTTTGTAACAGTTCTCAAATCACCTGTGTCGACAGACCACATTTTTCTAGTTCATTTGCTTCATGTTTCATGGTCGAGGTTTATATTGCTAGTTCTATTTATTAGGGCCCCGTCGAGAATCGGCGGTTCCCTATAGGCTTCGCCCTGTCTATCCGTCTGTCCGTCCGTTTATTTTTTGAAAGTTTTTGTACCAGTTTCTCAAATCACCTGTTTAAGTTTTTGTACCTGTTTCTCAAATTTCTGTTTCCTTCAGCTAATATCTTCATATTGCACACATTACTTAGTAACGATACATCCTTCCAGATTAATACAATAATTACCGTCGTACGTCCGTCCGTCCGTCCGACCGTCTGTCTATTTTTTTTATTTGAAATTTGTTTTGCGTCGACAGACCACATTTTCTAGTTATGTTTTGAGATATGATAAACAACCCATGTGAACAAGTCGTTCAGTGGCCGTTTCATAAATGTTTCGTTGCTGTCATATCTCATTATCCGTGTGCTTGGTATGTAATGGAAAATAGATAACAATATAAACAAAATGAGATGAATGGAACCATGTAAAGAAGACAAATACGCAATACATCAGGCTAAACACACGACACGCGCACAGCGATGGTAGAGGAGCGTACAACGTGGCACAAACATGCATTCCACAACCAGCGGTTGGAGTATTAATTTATTTTGTATTATTTTTATATGTCACAATATTATATTCAAGCTTACATTTATGAACCATACTCTGCTGGCCATGGAATGTATGCTTCAAACATATTACCATAACAGAACATTATTTGTAGCTACAGTCGAATCTCCCCGCATGGCCACCTCTCTACAACAACAGCCTCTATAACAGCCGCTATTTTATATCCCAAATGAATGATTTCCTCAGTATCTAACCCTTAGACTGCTGAGCACGAACATTTGCGTCTGTTGTTGCTTTTGCCTTCTTTCTCAATAAAAAATGTGTTTTGACAGAATTTTAGAAAAAATGTTGCCAAAGCATGTTTTGATGATAATTATCTAAGAAAATAAATACACAGCGGACGACAAAATTTACTTCAGCATTAACCTTACAACAGCCACCTACAACAGCCAGTTTTGCGTCTTCCCATGGGTGGCTGTTGTAGAGAGGTTGCACTGTACATTGAGATTGATTTATTTCTTGGATTTGTTTGGATTTTTTTTTATCACTCCCCTGTGTATACACATGTTATGTTCAGTGAGCGTGCTACATGAGCGAACGGCATATACATTCCATATTGGGTTGTACTTATTAATAGCTCACCGGCGTTTAAGCATACATGTGCTTGGAAAATAGGAACAAAAATACACCCGACAGACCGAAGACCTTTGCCTGACCTGTAGCCTATTTCACCAAAATTACAAAGTATACTTATCTAACAAAGTATACTTTGAGGGAGTAATCATTTATTTTTCCGAAATGCATTATTTCATATAGAACTAACGACTGCATATATTTGATGATTAAAAGTATGCAGAATTATTATACTGAATTTATTACATTATCACAGCCACGATAATGTAATAAATTCAGTATAATACAAATTAATAAACGTATCCTTAAATTTAAAATTTCTCCCTCAAAGTTACAGGGCAATAACAAGGTGTATGATCACGTGGTACTAACAACAACAACAAGTAATAGACTTATTCTTCATATTGTAATCTCATATTATTGACTGCAAACTATTATTGATATACAATACCAATTTATTATCCCCCCCCCCCCCGCGCATCGAACGCGTCTTGTTAAGCTGCATTTGGTGGTCTCTTATCATATTTTCGCCCAAACTTCTGTCGTTTTTGCGAAGAATCGATTTCCGTATCTCCGACACGGAAATCGATTCTTCGCAAAAACGACATAAGTCTGTGCCAAACTCCCTAGTCCACCAAATGCAGCTCATAAAGACGCGTTTGCCGCGCCATATTTCATCAAAATCCGTTGCATATTAAGGAAAATATCAAATAATACTTTCTTTGGAGTGGGCGACGTTGTTGTTGTTGTAACCACGTGATCATGCACCTTGAATAAGGACAATGTATCAAATACGCGCACGTAGGTCGAGTTTTAAATGAGGCACTAAGACGGGCTCCATGATTAGCGATATACGGTTCCTCAAAGACACACTCAGGCAATCAGCTAGAAATGGAAGGTGAAACGCGTAGTATAATGTTTTGGTAGTCGTGTTCGGCGAGGGTCGTGGGGATGTTGACACTGTCTGTTATGTTAAAGATCAAAACACAAATAATCTTCTTGTCTGCTTTGCCTTCATGTTTCCATGAGGTCAGTACTCAACATAAAGTAAACAATGAATAAGGATAAACTATTAAATGAATAAATAGATATATAATGTTCACTACATGTTCAAACATGTATGTCAGAGTAACTGTTAGCTGCATGGAATGTCATTTATATTACATGTACATGTTTACGGACACAAAGTGGCAAAAACAGAACACTGTACAACAGTAATGTAATGTTGACATTTTTAACGTTCGTTCAGTCTCATGTAACATCGCGTATAGATTAAATTACCGCTAAAAGTGCATGCATGCTGTTTGTTATATTATATTAATTTGCTATATTACATTAGTTCGGTTTAACCTGCTATTTGTCATATGCATTTGTAATTGTATTACTTAGGTAGGCGTTTTTTCTTGCACTGTATGCGGTACATTGGGACACAATACACAAATGGAATAACACATGATACAATATGTTCCAATCTTAAGACAGCTACAGTATTACTACACTGTAATGGGCATTGGTGGAGGACATTACATACCTAAGCATTAAAGAAAACATGTACATTCCCCAAATCGCATGATTAGCACAAAGTACGCTGTATGTTAAAGATAAATATGGTATGTATTAGAGCTTCTAGTTATATAGCTTTAGTTATTCCGCCGATACTGATTGAATGCGTATGGTGATCTAGTTGCATTACCACAAATAGTGTACGAAATGGCGGCCATCTTGAAATTATGCAAATCACATCTGCCTCAAACGAGTATTGAGAAACATTTTGCGGCATGATAATGCAATCATAGAAGCTGATAGGTATGCTCTCTTCTAATATAGTGTATTTAATACGTGAATAGGTCTGAATTCCAGGCAATTTTGCTGTTCCATTGTACAATGATGGATATGTTAAATATGCAAACTAACCTTTAGACTGCTACTCACAACAATTGTCGACTGCTGTTGGTTCTATATATTGTCGTATTTCTCAATAAAAACATATTGTAACTGTGACAGCACTTCAGAATCATTTCCAATGGAAATGATTCTGAAGTGCTGTCAAAGCATGTTGTAAATTATTCTAAAATGATGTTAAAGCATGATTTTGATGATAACAATGGAAAACAGAAAATAAACATCAGACGACAAAAAAATAAGATAGCGGTCTAAGGGTTAATATGTTATTGCTCCTTTTATGCTGTTAGTAAGCCGTAGATCACTGAATGTGTATAACATGCATGGGACTATTGGAGTTTGAATGGATATGTGGTGCCGACATTGATAACAAAGTTACAAGTGTAAGAATATTTAACGAAATTGGTATAATGTGGCGGCCATTTTGGATTTACACACTTCTCTTGTTATCGTAAAATTTGTTTATAAGCATTATATAGCATGTCAGTTATCACATATTAGAAACGTGTTTGCGTTTACTTAACCATTCTGTGACAGCTGAAACAAAAACGTTGCATATACTATCCCAGAAACTGGATATGCGTGCTGTAAGGTTGGCCATATCGTATTTGCAATAGAACACGTTTATGCCACATATGTTGTGTTTTGTTGTAGCGTATTATTACTAAAGGTACATGCCCACTCAGTAAGCACAAAATGTTCTTTATAGGAATTAAATAAGTGTATAATTGTGTCACTATTCCACCAGTTCTAACATTTACAAGTACCACCAAATTGTTATTGCTTTTTGATACTCGCTACTTCTGATTTCCATTGGGTGTTTAGCAATTTTAATTCGGTATTTAAGCAAATACGCAGCTTATCTGGAGCTCTAAATGTAGTAAAGCACTTTTTCATCGGCGGCCATCTCGTTTATGTAAATTACTAGGCTTAAGCTGCTACTTCTGAGAGTCTATCATGCAGAAATATAATAGTATATGTGTCTGATCACATTGGTAACACAAATCCTTGGTGCGCAGAGATGGTACTAAATTCCATGTTATGCTGGTACGCCCAGGGCCTATTTATCAAGAATATTAGTGTCTATTATCCGTTAAATGGCATCCATATAATTTCATTTACGTGTATATTATTTTTTATAACATATTTTCTTTTTTACTTCTTCCGATGCAGAACTCTTTTCTGAACACGCTGCTCTTTGTTTCATTATTGTAGCGACGTCTTATTCTTCACGGCGTCACATTAATTATTTCACAACAACAAAGGGCGGTGGGTGGGAGGGAGTGGGGAGGTATTCTATTGGTCGTAGTGTCGACCGGATTTACGTAATATGGAAAAAAGAAAGAAATCTTTAACACTACATTTTGAATAGATAGCATATATTGTATGTCCTCCTTGTATCAAGCCGTCTCATCAGGACCTGCAGTGTTTGTCAGTATTTTTCAAATATTTAAACAAATACCTCTCATACGCAGCGGGTCACGTGACTGATTACCACAACGGGACGTACATGATAACATTCGCGGCCTACTGGGCGGGGTCATCGCGGATTGCGGCGTACCTGGACTACACGCGGGAGTCTATCCGCGTAATGTACCAAGCCAGGGAACCGGTAAGTATGGTGGCATATTTCAAGCATCAACATAACGTGATTTATCCCGTCAACACAGTGCGTATGTGCTGTGAAACACGGTGCCGTGAAACATTTTTGATATCCAGTCAATACAATTTTTGCATTTTACAGCCATTTGAAGGTGTTGACGGGATAAGTAGAATAGTAGGTTAGTGCCGTGAATGGGAAAAAATATCTGGCGCGGCACGGAAACGGGATGTGCTCGGCAGAGCCTCGCCCATCCCGTTTCCTGAGCCTTGCCAGATATTTTTTACCATTCACGGCACTGACCTACTATTCTCTATATCTACTGTCTGTTTCACAAAACCTGCCCACATTTTACGGATATATCCACAATGTGAAAACATTCTTTTACGATAATATTAGAATTTTAGCAAAATTTAAGTTGGGGTTCCATCTAGTAGGCATAAAATGTTCTTTACAGAAATTAAATCAATATTGGTGATTTAGAAGGAACTATTTCGCGCTGTGAAGCGTAGTTCCGACATTGACCAATATGAACTCACGAGACGTCAATACGGAAAAATATTGACGTCTTGCGTTGCATTGTGTTTCAATGAGAAACGAAAGTATGTACGTATATAATAACGTACAGTTATTGACCAAGTGGAAATTAGTGACGTTAATCAAACGTTAAACGTCGCACGACGTCACGTGGGGCTAATGTAATGTATTTAAGGATAAAACCAGAAGCTGTTGCGTTTACTGGGGCGAACAATACAATTGTTCTGTCCGAAGCTTAAGGACTCCTCGCAAACTTTAAAGAGACCAAATGTATTGTACACACCAGTGGCCTATTTCATCAACATTGCAAAGTATACTTTACTAGCAAAGTATACTTTGAGGGAGCAATCATTGATTTTTCCGAAATGCATTATTTAATGCAGAACTAACGATTGTGTATATTTGATGATTAAAACTATGCAGAATTATTATACTGAATTTATTACATTATCACAGCCATTTAATGGCTGTGATAATGTAATAAATTCAGTATAATAAAAATTAATAAATTTTTCAAAAAATTGAAAATTTCTCCCTCAAAGTATACTTTGCTACTAAAGTATACTTTGCAATGTTGATGAAATAGGCTACTGGTAAAGGCAACAGCACATGCTTTTATTACTTATATTTACACGGAATTTTCTGATACAGGTAGTTTCAAAAATGTAAATAACCACATATGGCGTTAAAATTAAGATTATTTGTTTTACGTCAATTTGTCGCAATTCCTGGAACAGCGACGTTGCAGGTCAATAGCGTGCATTCTAATGCACCGAAACTAGAAAGCACGCATCTGATTGGTCAATTGAAATCAGAGCCTATAAAATATGAAAAATCACAGCATATAAAATCTCCGTTTTACCAGCCTGTGTTTTACAACTTGACATATTTATGTAACCCTACGCGCTTTTGTAAACAATGGCCAGCGCGGCGGGGAATGCAAATATTTGCAAATTAATTTCGGTACATTTTCGGTTATCCATTCGGCCATATTGACATGTACAACCCAAAGCGGAAAAGAGAATCTACCAACGGCTGACAAACGTGGCTTCAGTGTTGTGGCCCTTCAACAAATTTCTAAAAAATATTACCCCACCCGCCCAAAATGCAGAAGAATTTAATAAAGGGCTCAAATGCAAACTCAATATGCCAGTACCAGCCTATAACTTTACGAATTCCAATGTGCACATACATGATAATACATAATAAACTGTATTGCAGATGGGTATTCACCTTAATTAGGCGTAAATCCAGGGAAATCCTAGGCCTGTTGACACAAGTTGTTGCTGACATTTCCTTTGTAAAATCACACGAACCCAATGCAGAATTGTTGGCATTTCTTTAAATGAATAAAAGCAAATAACTGTTGCAACTACACATACAAAAGCATACAATAGTTAATATAAACATTACAGTTGAATAAATGTATAGATGTCTTAGAAAAAGTCCCCGTTAATCTCTATTTGAAATGGGAATATTCTTCGGCGGAGTTAAATTTCTTCAAATTCATTTGGTGTGAGGCGGTTATCGATATGACGACAACAATCTCCTGACGTAATGAAAAAGATCACTGTTCGTGATATGCTACGACGTTTATAGAAAGCTGGGAGTACACTAGGTGCATTAGAATGGGGATAACCATGCTTTGTTTTTCGATTTGGAGCGGTATGTGTGAGGTTTTATGGTCTGTGAATCAGTTTTACGGCTCCGCTGACGCGTCGCCGTAAAACTGATTCACAGACCATAAAACCTCCCACATACCGCTCCAAATCGAAAAACAAAGCATGGTTATCCCCTAAGTTATTGACAACCTCGTGGAATTTTGGACGTCAAACGAAGTTTAACCAATCACCAACATGGCGCGACGCCATGTGAGTCTAATGTATTGTATTGGGATGTAATCGCAATACGTCGAATGGGCGTTTGTTTTAATTTATGAATTTATATAAGGTGTAAATATTGGGATTTATACCGCAACCATTGCTCCATGTAGCATAATAAAGGGGGTTGAATAAATGCTGTTTATATCTGAAGTAACCTAATATACCTGAAGTAGCCTAATATACATGAAGTGCCGTTTTTGCCTTTACTTTTTCACCTTTGAATCGTGGCCTCTGATTGGTCAGTCTCAACAGCAAATTTAAGATGGCGGCGAATTTTGTCCATTTTTACAGTGTATGCAACGTAACCAACGACATGGATATGTCCATTTTGATTGCAATGCTTATTATGATGTGTAGTCTAAAACCAGCCAATATTGAAGCGCATCGTAAATAAATCGGAGATTTAATCAGATACAATACCGAATCTACCTAGCGTGGACGCCGCCATTTTGCTTTGAATGACGTCGCTAGAATTGTGACGTATGGCAGGGAATGACGTCAAAACATCACGTCACGCACGTTCAAACAATTAAGTTTAGTATGCGGTATAAATTAAATACATGATTAGTGCCGTCGAATATAAAATATATTCGGTTTTGCCCCGACAACTTTATAGATAAGGCTCAACCGAATATATTTTATATTCGACGGCACTAACCATGTATTTACTATATAAACGCAATACATTAAATTGGCGTTTCTGTTATGAATGTATGGACAGTGTAACCCTTTAAATACTGGATATCACTACTGTCTGTTCCACGTTTTGCTGCCGACGAACTTTTGGCTGTTAAAACAAATTAAATGTAAAAAATATTTAAAAGTAAGTACTTTTTTTATCAATAACAAAAAAGTCACCCTCCCAAAAAAATTTTTGTGAAATTCTATCCAATATTGATTTTATTGCGAAAAACCGATTTTCCTATGGGAATTTAACATGGGGACTAAAAATAGATTTTTAAATTTCTTTTTTTTATTTGTTGACCGATTTTCAAAATATAACTTGTTTTCTTAATTACATCATTTCCAAGCTATCTCGTCAGGTTTCGGAGTCCATTTCCAAAAATTTTCGTTTGTTGATCCTTTAGGATAAAAAAACGGAAGATTTTGGAAATTCACTCCCCATGTTAAATTCACATAGGAAAATCTTTTTTTCCCAATAAAATCAATATTTGATGGAATTTCATCAAACATAATTTTTTGGGGAGGGTGACTTTTTTGTTATTGATGAAAAAGTACTTACTTTTAAATATTTTTTAGATTTAATGTGTTTAATAGCCACAAGTTCGTCGGCAGAAATAAGTGGAACAGACAGTAATTATTTGACTATTTATTTAAAGGTGCATGCCCACTCATTAATCACAGAATGTTCTTTATAGGAATTAAATAAGTGTATAATTCTGTCACTATTCTACCACTTCTAAAACATTACGAATGCCTGCTATACAGATATAAGCAATATGTATTTTACTGATAGTGGCTCGCTTTTGTATCGGGCTATTTTCATATGCAAATGAGGCATGAGACTTTTTAATTATTTATGCTAATGCGTCATCTGATAATATTTTCTAGAGATTACAAAGTATGATAATTGCACATCAAAACATAAATACAGATACTAAATAGTAACATTTTAACGAAACACGGTTATCGCCCCTGATATCAGTGTGGAAATTTACGTCTGATATAAAATATATATAATGCCAATCAATACGTGGTGTAATGGTGAATGAATGTTAAATTTTGCCAGAAAGTGTCTAAGACGATGTGTCTGATATAAAGAACATGTATGCCTACTGAGTGGGCATGCACCTTTAATGATAAACTTGTGGATTTTTTTAATGGTGAATAATAGTGACAAGTACTGCAGCTCTTAATGAGACGGCTCGCTCCGAGCAGGCTCATTTAGATCTATTGTTTGTTTCACGAAAGTTGCCCAAATTTTATACATGTAGATCAGGAGTAAAACGTGTTAGTAGGGTCAATTACTAGTGTGTCTAGTACGGGTGCATAGATATTTCCTTATATATATTTCACAATGGTCTCGGTGGCCATTTTGAATTTGGTTTAGAGCAGATTTATCCCCCATTAGGATTAGGATTTATTTTGCTAAAATGATTCACCAATGAAAATTGTAAGACTACAATGAAACCTCTCTAAACCGGACACCATGGGTTGTCCCCAGGGTGTCCGGCTTAGAGAGGTTTCACTGGGAGGTCCCCAGGGTGTCCGGCTTAGAGAGGTTTCACTGGGAGGTCCCCAGGGTGTCCGACTTAGAGAGGTTTCACTGGGAGGTCCTAGAGGTTTCACTGGGAGGTCCCCAGGGTGTCCGGCTTAGATAGGTTTCACTGGGAGGTCCCCAGAGTGTCCTGCTTAGAGAGGTTTCACTGGGTTGTCCCCAGGGTGTCCGGCTTAGAGAGGTTTCACTGGGAGGTCTTAGAGGTTTCACTGGGAGGTCCCCAGGGTGTCCGGCTTAGAGAGGTTTCACTGGGTTGTCCCCAGGGTGTCCGGCTTAGAGAGGTTTCACTGGGAGGTCCTAGAGGTTTCACTGGGAGGTCCCCAGGGTGTCCGGCTTAGAGAGGTTTCACTGGGTTGTCCCCAGGGTGTCCGGCTTAGAGAGGTTTCACTGGGAGGTCCCCAGGGTGTCCGACTTAGAGAGGTTTCACTGGGAGGTCCTAGAGGTTTCACTGGGAGGTTCCCAGGGTGTCCGGCTTAGACAGGTTTCACTGGGAGGTCCCCAGAGTGTCCTGCTTAGAGAGGTTTCACTGGGTTGTCCCCAGGGTGTCCGGCTTAGAGAGGTTTCACTGGGAGGTCCCCAGGGTGTCCGACTTAGAGAGGTTTCACTGGGTGGTCCCCAGGGTGTCCGGCTTAGAGAGGTTTCACTGGGAGGTCCTAGAGGTTTCACTGGGAGGTCCCCAGGGTGTCCGGCTTAGAGAGGTTTCACTGGGTTGTCCCCAGGGTGTCCGGCTTAGAGAGGTTTCACTGGGAGGTCCCCAGGGTTTCCGGCTTAGAGAGGCTTCACTGGGAGGTCCCCAGGGTGTCCGGCTTAGAGAGGTTTCACTTGGAGGTCCCCAGGGTACCGGCTTAGAGAGGTTTCAAATTCACTGGGAGGTTCCCAGGGTGTCCGGCTTAGAGAGGTTTCACAGGGAGGTCCCCAGGGTGTCCGGCTTAGGGAGGTTTCACTGGGAGGACCCCAGGGTGTCCGGCTTAGAGAGGTTTCACAGGGAGCTCCCCAGGGTGTCCGGTTTAGAGATGTTTCACTGAGAGCTCCACAGGGTGTCCGGCTTGGAGAGGTTTCACTGTAAATCAGGCATTTGATCATGCTGAGCCATAGTCGTGTGCATTGCGATCAGGCATTTTCACCACCGAGGTAAATGACCAAGAAACCCATAAACCCATACAAATTATTTCAGGGGCCCGTTTCACTAAACTTCGTACGACTAAAATGTTCGTAAGTGCAAATTTAGAATCGTCTGGATATTTCAATGGATGGATTTACATTCATTCAGCATATATTATGTAAATCCAATAATGGTTTACAAGAAAACATTGTTAATGTGAAATTTACAATTTTGCACTTACGAACATTTACAATTTTGCACTTACGAACATTTTAGTCGCACGAAGTTTAGTGAAACGGCCCCCAGGATTCCAGATTATTTTCTGTGCAGTTGAGAAGCTGTTTGATTCTGTAAATAAATAAAAGCACTGACAGATAAGGGAGATGTTATCAGAACAAGGTCCAGATATTATATTGAGCCCATTCAGAAGATATTACCACACATGCCTTATCACATGAAAATGAACACGAACATGATTTTTGTCTGCCCCCCCCACCCGCCCCCACCTCGAAATCATGGATCCGCTACTGTTATATAACCTCTAATAGACCCAATATCACGTTGGAGCCCGTTTATGAAACGTTATAATTGAGCAGCTTCGCGAGAAAACCTGCCTTCGGGAGTCTGACGACGTCACAAGATATGACGTCGTGAACTTAGCTGGCGTAATTTCCGCTGAGATTTGCATGTTGCACTCTGACTTCGAAGTTCAGTTTCAGAACAATAGGCTACGATACTCGCTCACTGCAAGGCGAGTTGACTCTCCAAAAGACAAAATGCTAACGTAACACTCCCAAAACAAACACAAGGCGGTGTAACAAAATGATATTGCGGTAACAAATGTCTGCACAAATGTTAGTAGGGGGGGCTGGGGGTCGGGTCTGACCGGCCAGTCGGTTACTAACCGGCCCCCTTTCAGTAAACACGTTTAAACCTAAGTTGATATCTTATATTGCGCATGTGTCGAAAGTTCATTTCCCCTTGAGTTTTGAATTTGCGACAAACAGTGCAGAGAGTATTGCCAATACGAATGCAATCGTTTTCCATAGAACAACATATGTTGCAACAAACTGTGCAGAGAGTATTTCCAATACTAATTAAATCGTTTTCTGTAGAATAACATATATAATACAAGACTTGCATAAATATAATGCAATATGAACGTAACACATTGCTGTATACATGAATGCAGATTTATCTGCATGTGTCTACATATTGGAATACCGATATTGTAAGTTAAGGCTTGTCACATTCAAATGAAGGTTAGCAAACAGCAAACATATGGGTGGCCGAGTACAGCCGACATGAATAATACCTACAGTCTGTTCCACGTTTTGCTGCCGACGAACTTTTGGCTATTAAACACATTAAATCTAAAAAATATTTTAAAGTAAGTAATTTTCCATCAGTAACAAAAAAGTCACCCTCCCGAAAAATAATTTGATGAAATTCCATCAATATTGATTTTATTGCGAAAAAACGGATTTGCTATGGGAATTTAACATTGGGCCGATATTTCGGAAAATATTTCAATCAAATGTACGCAGTGGTTTGGTTGCCTACTGGAGACTGACGTCAGTTCCCATTAGCCAACCAAATCACTGCGTGTCACGTGATTCGATATTGTTAAAGATGGCGGCTAATATTCATTTATAATCAGGAAGTGAACGAGTTTGATTTTAAAAAGCGAATTTAGGTTATATAGTGAAACGCGTTTTTAGTGCAGTTTACGCTCAAAATCTTTGAGATTTATGTTAATGTATTAGCAACTGTAAAATCTATGCCGAAAACCCACCCCAAGCAGCGGTTTCGACAGGCTGCAACACGTTATATGCAAGTAAAGCATTACGACTTCGCGTGGATTTTTCTTACAATGGTGATGCATGCGAGTTTTGTACCTTTCTAAATCACATAATCTTCATACCCGGGCGCATTTGAATTGTTTTGTACATTGTTTAGAAAGGTGTTTCATGTATATACAAACAATAATTGACCATCCAAGACACGCTAGAATCACCAGGGGCCCGTTTCACTAACTTGAAACTTCCTACGACTAAAATGTTCGTAAGTGCAAATTTAAGATCGTCTGTAAATTTCAAGTTATGGGTTTACATTTATTGAGCATAGTATGCTCAATAAATGTAAATCCAATAAGTATTTACAAGAAAGCAATGTTAATGTGAAATTTACAGACTATCATAATTTTGCACATACGAACATTTTAGTCGTAAGAAGTTTAGTGAAACGGGCCCCTGTGTTTGTACAGCGTGTATGTTTCCGTCTTAATAGACGGCCGAAAACACCAGACCGCGCTCTACCATATCCATTTTGTCCATGTAGTAGACTTCCAAGCGCTACCTTTGAAGGTGGTCTCCCACGAGTGAAATAGTAAAATGATTTAGAAATTACATGTAAGCGATGTAGGCTTTTGCTCTCACGCTGGTAGAGTGACTGTGAACTGTATGTACATAGTGAGCAAGTAAGGGTGCCTGTCATCAGACATGGACACTGCCTTTCAGTGCTACAAGTTTGGTCTTTTAAGGAAAAAAATGGTCATATTGTTTTCGTCACGGGTGTCTGTTCGTCCGTCCGTCCGTCCGTACTTACGAGAGCTACATTGTGAGGTTGCTGTGTTGTGCTGAAACCCACCCATCGCCCTATTTAAGACACTTGGATAAGTGTTTTTCAAATATAATTAACTAATGGCTAGCTCATTTGCATATTATGCGATTTATTCGTAAGAAGGGAAATCGATTAAGGAAGAAAATTAACGGAATAAGTTGCATACATTGTGAGGTTTAAACCCCACAGTGTTAAACATCAAAGGATAAATAACCTCACAATGTAGCTCTCGTAAGAACGTCCGTCCGTCCGTACGTCCGTCCGTCAGTCAGTCAGTCCGTCACGTTTCTTGTAAGAAGTAAAACTTGTTAACAGTAATAAGGTAGGGACTTGAAACTTGGTGGGTGCCTTCCTTATAATGTGTGTAGATGCGCAAAGTGAATTTCGATTTTTGATTTGACCTCCCTGTCATGGAGTATCTGACCATTTTCGACTTAGCATTTGGGAAAAGTGTGTATATTGCGATGGAACGCCATCGACTGTGCACTAGTTTTAATGTAATTTAAAGGTACATGCCCACTCAGTAGGCACAAACTATTGTTTATACGAATTATATTTAGTAATATTTATTTTACTCATAGTGACTCGCGGTGTTATTAAGCTATTTTCATATGCAAATGAGGATTGATATTTTTTAATTTTATTTATATATATATGATATAAATTGTATAGTAATGCCAATCAGTACGTGGGGTTTCATGGTGAATGAATGTTTATTTTGCCTGAAAATGTCTTATCTACAGAATATACAAAACTATATATTAAGAACAGTGTGTGCCTACTGAGTGGGCATGTACCTTTAATGTTGAACGTATTGTCCTCCCTATTTACAGGTGTATTCCCATCTGTATTTGCTGAACTGTCATATAGCCCTCAATGAACCAACCAGTTAATCAATACAGAATAACATACATGTACCTGGACAGTAAGTATTACTGTCTGTTTCATATACTTCTATGGATTTCTACAATTATACATTATTAAAACGCTCAGTAAACAGGACGTCAACAAGAAGAAATCCGCATACCGAATCCGCCGTACACGCGCACACGTTTATACGTGCTGGTACATGAACTTGCCGGTTTGTCTTTGTCGCTTTTCACTTTCATGTATTACCAAAACAATCAAGCTCATCTGTCTATACATTCATTATTCAATGCCAAACATGTTTGTCAACTTGCAAACTTTTGTAAATTTTGGCGTATACTCTATGTGTACCGGTAGATACTGTAACGTCGTATTGACGTCGTTTGACGTCGCTTTTACGTGACGTCTCATTTGCTCAAACGACCTGAATAGTGGTGTTGTATAAACTATGATATCTTAATGAATATTGCAGATATCATGATCAAATAAAAAGCATTCAATTCATCATACAAATACTATTGTCACAGTAACAAAATGTTAATTTAACCAAGAATTTCCCGAAGACATGTTTTCTCGCGACGAGGCTCATATGGTTTAGTCTCTCAAACCCTGTTTTAACCCGTAGATCGCTACACACAACAATTGTCGTCTGCTGTTGCTTTTATATCTTGCCTTATTTCTCAATAAAAACCTGTTTTGACAGCAGTTCAGAATCATTTCCAATGTCAATGCATGTTATAAATTATTCTGCTAAGTGCTGTCATTGGTGATAACAATGGAAAATAGAAAATAACCAGCAGACGACAAAAAAATAATAATATAGCGGTGTAAGGGTTAACAATTAATTGTGCATATCCATAGCCCAATCCAGGTATGAGGAGTCTGAACTAGGATTTAATGGCTTTCATCGAAATTACCGGACAATGTCAAGTACATGCATGTATTTGTTTCCGTTTCTCACGTATTATACAACGGCGGATTTAGGGAGGGTGGGGGGGGGGGGCTGCCCCTGTTTCAGGGGCCCGTTTCACTAAACTTCGTACGACTAAAATGTTCGTAAGTGCAAATTTAGAATCGTCTGGAAATTTCAATTGATGGATTTACATTCATTGAGCATATATTATGAAAATCCAATAATGGTTTACTAGAAAACATTGTTAATGTGAAATTTACAAACTATCATAATTTTGCACTTACGAACATTTTAGTCGTACGAAGTTTAGTAAAATGGCCGCCAGGATTACTGATTATTTTTGAAGATATTACCACACGTGCCTTATCACATGAAAATGAACACGAACATGATTTTCGTTTGCCACCCTCCCCCCCCCTTCGAAATCCTGGATCCGCTACTGTTATATAACCTCTAATAGACCCAATATCACGTTGGAGCCCGTTTATGAAACGTTATATGAGCAGCGTCGCGAGAAAACCTGTCTTCGGGAGTCTGACGACCTCACAAGATATGACGTCGTGATTTCCGTCAAAATAAATATTGAAGATGGCCGCCAAACTGCAAAATATGCAATAAAATGTAATCTTGCTGCGTAGAATAACATGTTCTAAATATGTTATTTATGTCTTTTATACCATTTATGTATGGTATGATATGTCATTTACTATTATACAATGACATGCCATTTACTAATTTTAGACACAAATTCACAGTGTGCAAATGGTTAAATGTTTCATTGTGATATTTCCTGGGATGTACACGTACATGTTAAGTGAAATACGTTTAGTTCAAGTTGTGTGTACTACTATGAGACAATATGTGTCATTGTGTTTGATCAGTAAATCTGCCAATGAGGTAGTACCACAGACTACATTTGATTTTCAAAGAAGCAAACGCAGTGAGCCATTTTCACAACTATGGTTAGAGAAATTTGCATATGTCTGTCAGACCAAAATTGTGAAAAAGTCGTTGAATCATTTGCTAACAACAGTACAGTTATTCACCTACAAATGTGTTCACCATCAGAATGATCGGGGCAATATTAGATAACCACATACCCAATATGACATATGTATAGAAACAAAAACTTGTTACCACACTCCTCTGGATTGGTCAAATATAAATTTAATTCTAATTGCATGTAGGCCGCACCACTAATTTCATAGGTGGTAAATACATTACCATGTGGATTTGCTCAACAATGTACTCTTGCCATGGCTTATACTGTTCGCGTGTCGGTTACTTCTCATTCATTACAATATTTATACTGTCCAACATACATTAACTTGTGATTACAATGAAGTTATGTGTATTTAGCAGAGAATCTTGCAATCACACACTTATTCCCAACAAAGAACATGATAATGTTTCAATATCAAAACAAAGATGATGCTGAATTACCTGCAAATTACTGCATTGTGATATTGAATAATGACTCATTGAAACATATATCGATTAACAGCATCACCGACAATATTACGTGCTGATGGAGTCATTATTGCGTGTATATATGGCTTGTTTCTCGTTTTGAGCATACAATTCAAGGATTTATGAGCGTAATGCGATGCCAGTTGTATCATTCGGTGTGATCCACATAATTTAAATTGATGTCTTGCATGGTTTAGCCTTACTGTATTACAGTTTACGTGTACCTGATATTACAGCTTAATGCTTCGTTAGACTAGAGCGTTCCCTAACATGAACTGTGCATGCTATGCGGAAGCCACTTCATGCATTGAAGAGAAGAAGACAATTTTCACCGGGCGTAGTATGTTGATAATTATATGACCATACATAGGAGAATGCCATTGCGTGTATACTGCATAGCAGAATGAGAATTGTTTATGCGATGTTCTATCAGATCCGGGCCCGGTTGTACGAACGTTCCATTAGTTAATGTATCATTAGCCTAATGACACATTAACTTTCCATTAGTTAACGAGTCATTAAAAACTGGTTGTACGAAACGGCATAAAGTCCTCATTAACTAATGACGTTTTACTGGCATATTACCTAATGACGTGCTGTCATTAACCTGTAAACAGACGAGTAAACCAGTCAAATTCCAGTTTTCTGGATCCGGTTTCTGTAATTTTGCAATATGACAGGCGCGCATTTTCCTGCTGCAACGGAACGATTCAACAGAAACTCACACAGGCATGACGCCTTGTAGCAACGCCAACGTCATGTCAACGTCATGTACCGGTAAGTTAAAATGTAGCATAAAATTAGAAATCACCGTGTACAATCTAACCGCCGGTGAACGTTACGCGCAACGTACATGACCGACCTCAGGCCCGTACGCAAGGGGGTGGGGGGGGGGGGGGTACGACGGGTGCGTACAATGTACATGACCGACCGCAGGCCCGTACGCAAAGGGGGTGGGGGGGGGGAGGGGTTACGACGGGTGCGTACGCACCCCCTTAATCCGCAGAGTTCCTCCGTGAATGGTGTACTTTTTTTAACGAGTTGCCAACTCCGGCCCTTTGCGCCGTCGATAACGCACCTCGCCCCATAATATAAATTCCTGCGTGTACACACGTGCCTGTAACTGTGCTTCAATGTCGTAAATGTTTTCCCGTACCGATTTCGGATGATACATGTACCCGTTATAGATCTAGAAAGCGTCTACCAAACAGCGATGTATCAATGTTTAAACAATGAATCATAAATGGGTACAGATTACAGTAACCAGACTCGGGATGCAGCTACAAACTGAATTGATCATTCAAGTGTGTGTATCGCTGACAGTGGGTCCGTAGTAGTGCAGTATCTGGAGTTGGGTGGGGGAGGGAGGGGCGGGGTGGTAGGGGAGTGGCGGGCACCGTCGGTGCTCGTATAAATTGGTCGGGCATGCAGAATAAAATTGGCTAGCTACGCCCCAGGTGTCGTGCTATCGTGGTTTGCGATATTACGATGGCATTCAAGGGAGGAAACTTTCAGTGCGTCGAACAAATAACGAATCCCGTACCTTGTTCCAGTCAACTGCGTAAAACAATAGGTGCCGTTTTACAAACTGGCGTATAACATGTATGCCACCGTAAGGTATGGTGGCTCGTTGAGGACATTATTTTCGTCACTTCGCCGCGAAGGAACGAAGAGTAATTATACTAAATTTCGTTACATCCCCGAGAAGGAACGCTAATTAGCGTTTCGTCCCGTCGCCTCCCATGTCACGAAGTCGAAGAAACGAAAAAACTAAAAGATTCACACGCTAATTAGCACCTCTAAATCTTCGTTCCTTCGCGATCCAAACTTCGTTTCGTTGTTTCTTCGTTTCTTCGTTCCTTCGCGACGTTGTAACTAATAGTAAAGTTCTTAATCGCGAAAAAAACAAACTTAGTTGAACTTCGACCCCTCTACCAATTAGCACATTTGCCATACATCATTTAGTGTCTAGCTACACACCTGACGGTGTTTACAATTATCAGTCGGTAATCCAGTTTCACGTGCCGAGTGTGGCTGACATTTAGAATTCGGCGGAAACAACCTTACCATAACCACGCTCTGTAGTCGCTGGCAAGTCGCTCTCGTCATCCCATCGCCGATAAATTGATAATTATGCATTGATTAGCGTTTTAGTTTTAACATTTGTTTGATTTCTTAATAAAGCAAAATTTGGCAGCACATGAGAATCGCTAAGACGATTCTCATATTTTGTCAAAATATGTGTTTTGTAAAGAACTATAGTCCGCAGACGATAACTTGCTACTTGTTTACAAACAAACCGGTCATAAACAAAACACAGAATAGGTGAGACAGGTAAATATACCCACCCGTGCCTGCATTGCTTTTCAATATTGATTTTGAGATTGGTCACCAAGTCTTATGTAGTCGAGGGGTTTGAATGACATATACAAATGACGGCGGTCCTGAGTCTTAGTGTTTCATACGTACATATATATATTGTTTTTTATTTGTTTATATTTTATTATATTTTTCTGTTTTGTATGTGTTGTCCTTACACATTACATTAATTATATGTAGAATGTTAGTCTCACTTTGAAGATAGCTAATAACTAAATGCACCTTTCATTTATGTCCATCATTTTAACTGCAGTACATGAAGATTCTGGACGCATGTTATAGCCGATCATGTCACTTTGGGGTCATATAACAATAGTGAGAACCCTCGCCGTTTCACCTATGTCCCTCTCCAGCAACAAATAATAAAAAGAACACAATAATATAGACAAAAAGGTAGCGTGTTTTGTGAGGTTCGAAATCTCGTCTAGATTGCATGAAAAAAATATCTACATACTTGTGGATAGTTTATCGCTTCGATACCACTAAGCAACATTACATGTCTAGTTGTTATCACTGATTTACACTATTATAAAGGCAGACATGCACCCGCACTCCATCATGTATTTATTATGCACGAAAACGAGGCTATGATATGATAATACACCTGATTCACCTATATTTGGACTCATCGATTGACCTCCAGCAACTTATTATCGTCTGTCATTTATACCACAATATATTGATATTTATTTTTCACATGTTTGGCATCACATGAGAATCGTCTACTAAGACGATTCTCATGTTTTGTCAAAATGTGTTTTTATCGATGCGTTTAGTTACATTTGATTGATTAATACTTAGTAATAACATGTTTTAGCAGCACATGAGAATAGTCTCCTAAGACAACACCATTACATTTTGTCGACAGCAGTATCACCAAAAACCGGCGAAGTGACATGGAATGAAATGTCAGAACCTAAACCATAGTCACTGGGAACCAATTGACAAATTCAGGAATCGCCGATTTACATCCAGACTCACCGACCTGTTGAATTGCGGCTCCATGTTTTTATGGCGGGTGGGGTGGGGCGAACATACAAGCACCCGACGCAACGTGTATGTGTGCTAGTACTGGGATGCATTTGAAGTGATTAAAAAGAATCAGCGTCACGGTTGCAAACAAAGATTAGAAACACGAATATTTCTGTTTCTAAAGACGTGTTCCGTAGCGTGGAGAGGAAATACGAAATGACAAATACGATTACATACCGTGAACACCTTGTTAGCCGTAAATGTCAATTATCAAATATTTTTACGGTAGAACAAAAGGGACATCTCACGACATAGCATCTCGTTCCCACGAGATAGAATCTCGTTCTCAAAACAATAAGTTTCCACAAACAACGCATGCGCGTGTCATTGTCAACTGAAATTCACATTGTGGTTTTAATACGACCGTTTTTAAAGAAAGGTGAAATAAACGCTGCCTATTAGTATAAGGCATCGTGTATCGGACGTGTTTAAAGAATGAGTCACATGTAGTCAGAAATAAAGTAGAAAATGTGTTCATAGAACACGGATGCCCCCCCCCCCCTCCCCATCCCCACACATGCAGCCTTGATGGTAAAATGGCATCGGTATTTCGAAGCTAATCTATAGACAGACATTGTAGGCACATATTATCGAAATTGGATCACCATATTTTGATGAGAGCTACATACATGTATATCCAGATGCGACGTTGAATATTATGATGTGAAATTTATCATAATCCTGTGCTATTCTGTCCAAGAAACCACACTATGCCCAAACAGGTGTCTGGCATTCACTTTTAGGAGATGCTACAATATGTATGTATCTCCAAGTAACACATACATATTTCTATATATAAGGGAATTTGTTTGCAATAGTGAATTTGTTGTATTTTACATTGGCTGGTTAACTACAACTACAAGTACGGTACGTTTATTTGCAGAATATAAAGAGCTATATGTACCTTCATAATGTCAATAGAGGCAGCAAAACAAAACCACAACAAATGAGACATAGAGAACCATGACAACGGGTAAAGCAGTCTCCAGTCCCGACCAAAAACGCAATCGTATATAAAACTGACAAATAAAACACTAACAGCATTTAGTAATGTTGATAATGCGATGTATGACAGTTGTCATAATGGTATTGTTATCTGCAGATATCTGGAGAATCTGAAGCATTCTTATTGAAGAAAATCAATTCTGCTGATTAATTAGTCCACACTAAAATATAAGACTGCATATATTTGCTGATAAGTTACACTAAATGTATAGTAAGTGTTAGTATGTATACTATCAAACATTCATCAGAATAAAACTAGGATATGTAACAAAACAAACGCACAACTATCGATTTTAAATCTATAATTAGTAGTGATTTACACACTAAATTTGTCCCGATCACAACATTGATTTTGTTGAAATGACGCTCCACACCCTGCGACTATTGTTCGAAGCGGCTCATTTTAATTTAGATGCGTTTAATGTGTGCATGTGCGTTTGCTTTATATTATTTACACGCCTCCGACTAGAACGGCCATTTCATAACAAACAAAGCACGCAGACGTGCATTATTTAGTACAATATAGTACAATGTAAGAACATTAACAACAATCTGTCGGACTTCTTAAATGTGTAAATGTTGGAGACCTGTGCATCTGTGCAATCTGATCAGTGTCTGCAATGATTGCAAATATACTAGTAAAATTACTATACATTCATATAACCATATTTACAAGAATATTTACATTGTTATCAAACGGCAATCGTACGGCTGATTCAATGTTATATTGTTGAAAGTCGATAAATATTACGTGACACCGTACACGTAAGTGGTAGCAGATACAGATAGGCTACGTCCTTGGTGGCTACAATTATGTATTACAATTATCATGATTATTGTGTCGCAGTAAATATGCATGTGACCAACACACTAAATACTAAAACATGTTTAGCCCAGTGTCACCATGATGCGATATGACAGGAGCGGCGTATGTTTTGGCACTACCATAATTATACGTCTGTGATATGCTTATTTTTCTGAAAATTTCCAAATCGTATTTTTATGTTGATTTTTGAAACATTCGACAGTAAATTAAGCGAATTAAGCCCTGTGCCCAGTTCTATTTGTTTCATAATACTGATTCTGTGATGGTGTTATCTAAAAATTACCTGTTGTATGGTTATTTAGTTTCAAATGTCAGGGCACAAGTCGTCCATATATTATAAAAAATAATCGACAAAATCACTACGTGTTTCCTTGAAGGAAATCGAAAAAACAGACAACTGTCTAAACCACTATGGAAACAACTGTAAAATTCTGCTACGCGTATCCAGCATTACAATGTTTGTGAGCCACAAATAGTAAAGCGTACGGTTATAAATAGGACAACGTCAACTTATTGCAATGACGCAACTATTTCAAGTGTCAAAATCCGATGTGACGTTGGTAGATTTAAGCGTAACTTTGCGACGTCATTTTCAGGCTTTCATGACGTTGTCATTAAGGCTGGTTTTCACAGAGCGCGGCCCATAATATATATTAAATATACGGGATGGACCAAGTTGGTCCGGCCATAAACGACGTTAGCTGTTGAGAGGCCGTTATATACAACACTCAATCATTAGATACTTTACAAGATATATCAAAGGTTTATGATTCGGGAGGGTGGAGAGATAATAAAAGATGATGCTAAACGTTAGAAAGTTACCATTTATAAGGAGTGCCATGATGAAATTAGTGCTGACAGATGGTGTGCCAGCTATATCCGCATACATATATTAGTATATGTTTATCAAGAGTATAGATGTCAGCCATCTTTTATTTTAAAATTATGATTAACCCAACTCTAAATTTCCACATACCATGTAACAATTAGCGAGGAAACCTAATACAATTTATATTTGACCTAATCTGACTACAGAAACATTTTTTTTCTTCAGTTTTCCAATATGGCGGATCTTGAATTTAAAGGCCTAGACCAAAATATACGTATTTCAATGAGAATGTTGTACCGAAAACTACCTAAAACTGTAAAAAGACATCTCATTTTTGTCTGTGTTCGTCTGGTTACATAGATATTTCATCTTATATTTTTAAAAATTGAGTTGGCGGCCATTTTGAATGTGGAGCTCCAGGAAATGCAGCTCCAATTGTCCCAATTTTAAAATATGTTCTGTTAGTTTGATGAATAATACAAAATGAAGGATAACATTAATCACACATTCCATGAAAATGACATGCTGATGGGAAATCTCTTCATTCTCAGCAATAGGCTAAATGAGAACGAAATTAATACAACATACAGTTTTGACGGCCATCTTGGATTTACGAACTGTAACGTTTGGAAAAATGGTATCAATACGTTTGTAAACAATTCCTCTATAGAAAAATATACTTAGTATCATTAACGCTATTAAAATGGCTTACATATTAACAAAGATATGACGTACAGTATGATATTTTCTTCTTTCTTAGGCAAATTGGCGGCCATCTTGAATTTCAGACATGTTTTTTCTCTCAATTATTCGGCATTTTCAGAATCCCTATTTATATAGCTACCTAAATAGTTCATCTGCAGATGGCTATCATTGCTTTTATAAATCATGTACGTGCATTTATACACCCATGTCAATGAGACATTTTGGGTCTATATGACCTCTAAATGAACTAAAAATTGACCCCTAAAGGTCAAATCCGCAGGGGTACCCACCCCTATTTAACAGCTTACATATCATAGAAGTCAATCAGCATGGGTACCCATTTGTAACAAATAATGCCATCAAAACTTTAATGGAGGCCTTTTATTGGCCTTGGCGGGCCGTCTACTGGTATAGCACGTGTTAGGGGCGGAGCTTCGCGACTGGCTAAGTTCCAGTCTGTCTACATACCTGTTTGTTTCCGATTGCCATATCCGTCATAGAGAACTACTTTCACTGTAACCGTATCACCGATACTGTATCCCTGCGTCTATGGTCAGAAATCACGAACTAGTTTTAGTAAATAATTTAACAGGAATACTCTATTTGGTATACGTTATTGTTCACATATTGCATTTTAATGAATTAAACGCGAGGGAGCGTTAGCGACCGCAGCTTTTAGTTCCTTAAACAATCCAATATGTGAACAATAACATACTTATAATTATCCAGGTTTATAATGCATACCACCATGTGGTATTGATTTTTCCATTTTTAGCTCACCTGAGCGAAGCTCATGTGAGCTATTGTTACCGCAATGTGTCCGTCGTCCGTCGTCGTCCGTCGTCCGTTGTCCGTGAACATTTTCAAACGTCTTCTCCTCGGTAACCATTGGGTCTATAGTCACCAAACTTCATGGTCATGGTCCTTAGGTAGGGGATTACAAAATTGTTAAAATGACGTCATTACGTAATCTAAGATGGCCGCCGTCTAAAAATAGCACAAATTCTTAAACAATCTTCTTCTCAAGAACCGCCAACCGGATTTCGACAAAACTTGGTAGGAATGATCGATGTACAATGCTCTTACAAAGATGTTAAAATGGTGACCCCAGGGTCAAAAATGGGCGTGGCCCGTGGGGTCAAATTGGGATCAAATTTTTATTTTTGACTGAATATGGTCATGTCATATATCAAATTGAAGGTATCGATGAGGCGATCACTCTGGTGCATTTTTTGTCGAAATCGGATTGTTATGTCATCCAAGATGGCCGCCGAAAGGTCTTAAAAAGGTTTGGTTTTTCTTTTATTAGAGATTTCAAAATTCTTCTTCACATGAACCGCTTAGCCCATGGTAGCCAAACGTAAAAGTTATGGTCCATGGGTCGAGCCTTTTCAGATTTGTTAAAATGGAGGTCATCGCTAATCCAAGATGGCCGCCCTCTAAAAATAGCATAAATTCTTAAAAAATCTTCTTCTCATGAACCGCTAGCCGGATTCCGACGAAACTTCGTAGGAATGATCGATGTACATTGCTCTTTCAAACTTGTTAAAATGGTGACCCCGGGGTCAAAAATGGGCGTGGCCCGTGGGGTCAAATTGGGGTCAAATTTTATTTTTGATCTTGATCGAATATGGTCATGTTATATATCAAATCGAAGGTATCAATGAGGCGATCACTCTGGTACATTTTTTGTCGAAATCGGATTGTTATGTCATCCAAAATGGCCGCCGAAATGTCTAAAGGTCGTTCTTTTATTAGAGATTTAAAAATTCTTCTTCACATGAACCGCTTGGCCCATGGTAGCCAAACTTAAAAGTTATGGTCCATGGGTGAAGCCTTTTCAGATTTGTTAAAATGGAGGTCATCGCTAATACAAGATGGCCGCCGTCTAAAAATAGCATATATTCTTAAAAAATCTTCTTCTCATGAACCGCTAGCCTGATTTCGACGAAACTTGGTAGGAATGATCGATTTACAATGCTCTTTTAAAGTTGTTAAAATGGTGACCCCGGGGTCAAAAATGGGCATGGCCCGTGGGGTCAAATTTTATTTTTGACCGAATATGCTCATGCCATATATCAAATTGAAGGTATCGATGAGGCGATTGCGGTGCAATATTTGTCGGAATCGGATGATTATGTCATCCATGATGGCCACCAAAAGGTCCATTTATTCAAGATTTTGAACGTCTTTTTCTCAGGAACCACATGGCCGATCCTGGCCAAACTTCATAGGAAGTTAAGATCTTTGGGTGAAGCATTTTCAGATTTTGTAAAATGAGAGTCCTCGCTTAATCCAACATGACGGCCATCTAAAAATAGCACAATTATTTTAAAACACATGAACTCAATGTCACATTCTCCTCTGGTGTTCATGGAGTCAGGTGAGCGAATTAGGGCCATCATGGCCCTCTAGTTTGTCGAACAGGTAGTCATTAAATCTGGTAATATGTAACTTATTGCTCACTGGGTGTTAAATCTTGCAATATGTGAAATAAGTGGAGCACGATACTGACCAGCGATTGGCTTAGAAAGTAGTGCTATTTATAATGGTCATTCTCTGCTACTGCAATTTTGAATTGAATTTTGTAAAACATACTTTTACAAAGACTGCAACATGTCTATAAAATAAAACATTTGTTCACGAGCTCCAACATTGTTTAGACCACGTGACAATCATGTATAATAAATGTTAATTGTATCCCCCGGACTCCGTCGGGGGATACTATGGATTTGACAGCGCGCCGCGTCCGCGTCCGCGTCCGCCGCAGACACTTCTTGTCCGGAGCATAACTCGAACACCCTTTGGAATATTTTCATGAAACTTCACACATGCATAGACCACGACCCGAAGGTGTGTCGCGCACAAGAATGACAACTCTTGCATAGCTAATTTTTGAGTTATCTCCATTTTTTGTTTCTCGCACTGATTTCGTGTCCGGAGCATAACTCACCACCCTTTCGAATATTTTCATGAAACTTCACACATGCATAGACCACGACCCGAAGGTGTGTCGCGCACAAGAATGACAACTCTTGCATAGCTAATTTTTTAGTTATCTCCCTTTTTTGTTTCGCGCACTGATTGACCATAACTCGACCACCCTTTGGAATATTTTATGAAACTTAACACATTCAATTAGACCACGAACCGAAGGTGTGTCGTGCACAAGAATGACAACTCTTGCATAGCTAATTTTTGAGTTATCTCCCTTTTTTGTTTTCGCTCACTGATTTCCTGTCCGGAGCATAACTCGACCACCCTTTGGAATATTTTCATGAAACTTCACACATGCAAAGACCACGACCCGGAGGTGTGTCGCGCACAAGAATGACAACTCTTGCGTAGCTAATTTTTCAGTTATCTCCCTTTTTTGTTTCGCGCACTCTACAAACTGGACAATAATGCATGAAGACCTGTTTTCTCGTCTGCTCTGTATACCTTTTCTCGTGTGCTCTGTACACCTTACCTGTAGAGAGAACAATAGAAACTGGGAGAACCATGTGCTAAGCATGGGCTAGCATGTGCAGATGTCCAGTGCTTGACCACTGCTGACCAGGTAATTTATACAGGTAAATCACTACATTGGGTACTGTGTTGAAAATATTGTGGCATTATGTGGACCTCTGCAGATATATGTAGATAAATATAGGACTATTAAAAAAAAAATCTGGTCTCCAATAGCAAGCATTATTATTTTTAAACTTTTTTTTGTAATTTTTTTTTTTTTTTTTTTTTTTTTTTTTTTCATTATTTTTTTTCATTTTTTTTTTCAAATTATTTTTCAATTTGACTGGAAAAAAAATCTGGGCTCCAGTAGCAAGCATTGTTATTTTTAAACTTTTTTTTTCCATTTTTTTTTTTTTCATTTTTTTTTTTCATTTTTTTTTTAAAATTATTTTTCAATTTTTGTCCAGTAGCATAAGGTCGTAAGTGCTATATACAGACTATTCACCTGTGCATGTGCTAGCATGTGCAACTGACCACTGACCACTTACAGGTAATTTATACAGGTAAATGATTATATTACATTTCCGTAAACTGTGTTGAAAAATATTGTGGCATTATGTGGACTGTGCAGATATATGTAGATAAATATAGGACTATTAAAAAAAATTCTGGGCTCCAGTAGCAAGCATTATTATTTTTAATTTTTAAACTTTTTTTCCATTTTTTTTTTCATTTTTTTTTTCAAATTCTTTTTCAATTTTTGTCTAGTAGCATAAGGTCGTAAGTGCTATATACAGACTATTATCATATAATAAAACAATTATTGACTAGTGAGCCATAGAATATAATCTGATATTCTATGGTTCACTAGTCAATAATTGTATAATATGTTCGGGCCAGTGAAAATTGCTTTCGGGCCCAGGCTCGAGGTCAAGGCGGGACAAGGCGAGGCATTTGATTCCGCGGAATTCTTGTTTACTTATCTCCCTTTGTTGTTTCGTGCTCTGATTTTGTATCCAGAGCATAACTCGAAACACGCATATACGCATTGCTCTCTAATGGTCCTCTACCGCCCTGTGCAAAATCCACGTTCGTTCTGCCCCCGTCAAGCCCAGGGTCAAGGTCACATACTTAGTGCTTCAAAAACATTAACGCTTGGGTAAATATCTTATACTTTCTGTTTTCTTTCATGGATCATGGATCATCTTCATATTTCATATACGCATTGCTCTAATGGTCCTCTACCGCCCTGTGCCAAATCCACGTTCGTCCTGCCCCACCAATCCCAGGTCAAGGTCACATACTTGGTGCTTCAAAAACTTTAACGCTCAGGTAAATATCTTATAATTTTTATTTCCATTCACGGATCAACTTCATATTTCATATACGCGTTGCTCTAATGGTCGTCTACCGCCCTGTGCCAAATCCACGTTCGTCCTGCCCCGCCAAGCCCAGGGTCAAGGTCACATACTTAGTGCTTCAAAAACTTTAACGCTCAGGTAAATATCTTATAATTTTTATTTCCATTCACGGATCAACTTCATATTTCATATACGCGTTGCTCTAATGGTCGTCTATCGCCCTGTGCCAAATCCACGTTCGTCCTGCCCCCGCCAAGCCCAGGGTCAAGGTCACATACTTAGTGCTTCAAAAACTTTAACGCTCGGGTAAATATCTTATAATTTCTGTTTTCTTTCATGGATCATCTTCATATTTCATATACGCATTGCTCTAATGGTCCTCTACCGCCCTGTGCCAAATCCACGTTCGTCCTGCCCCCGCCAATCCCAGGGTCAAGGTCACATACTTGGTGCTTCAAAAACTTTAATGCTCAGGTAAATATCTTATAATTTTTTCTTTCCATTCACGGATCAACTTCATATTTCATATATGCGTTGCTCTAATGGTCCTCTACCGCCCTGTGCCAAATCCACGTTCGTCCCGCCCCCGCCAAGCCCAGGGTTAACATCATATACTTAGTGCTTCAAAAACTTAACGCTCAGGTAAATATCTTATAATTTCTGTTTTCTTTCACGGATCAGCTTCATATTTCATATATGCATTGCTCTAATGGTCATACTACCGCCCTGTGCCAAATCCACGTTTTGTCCTGCCCCCGCCAAGCCCAGGGTCAAGGTCACATACTTGGTGCTTCAAAAACTTTAACGCTCAGGTAAAAGAAAATTTTGACTTGCAATTTGGCCTCATTTATTATCAAAGCGATATGTGGGACATCCGTGTTCTATGAACACATTTTCTAGTTTATTAAACTTCACACATGCATAGAAGACGACCCAAAGGTGTGTCGCACGTAAGAATGACAACTCTTGCGTCGTTAATTTCTTAGTTATCTCCCTTTGTTGTTTCGTGCACTGATTTCGTGTCTGGAGCATAACTCGAACACCCTTTGGAATATTTTCATGAAACTTCACACATGCATAGACCACGACCCTAAAGGTGTGTCCCGCAAGAATGACAACTCTTGCATCACTAATTCTTTAGTTATCTCCCTTTGTTTTTCCGTCACTGATTTTGTCTCCGGAGCATAACTCGAACACCCTTTTTTCAAACTACTTGTGTATCTTGGGAGGGGGATACACATGCGCTTGTCGACAAGCGTCCATTTCTAGTTAACCTACAAATGTGCAAGAAATGGAGTAAAAAAATGCCTTAACATGATTCTCAAGCATATTTGTAAAATATTTGATCAGGTTCTACAATCAAACTGTGCCCGTGGCCGAAGATCATTGGGATTATATTTTATCGAACTACTTTACCGAACTACACCCTGGGTACTTTTTACAGCCTCGTTTTTTTGTATTAATACCTGTGTCATGAGCACCTTAGACGTGGACACGTTCGCTGCAAGTCGGTGATCATTGGCTGGTTTGAAATTGCTGGCTTCTTCTGGTGTAACGTAGTATGTCGTTGTCGCTGTGTTGCTATGGTTACGTAGAATTACGTTCCTGTTTCTAATCGTTGCGTCCATCACCATGTCCAGTCCGTGGTTAAACGCGGTTCTCATAAATGATCTGCATTACAATAAAGGATCATAGCTAGTTGTTTCCCGTTGATATTATGTATAGACTTACGGTCCGTTTACTCAAAGTCCAGGGGCAGAGGAAAATACTTTGAATTAACTAAAATTTGAGTTGACAATAGTTAGTATTACCCAACTCCCTATATAAGTTGAAATTCCATAGTTTTGAATAATTCCCTGGGTTTTGACGTGTCTGTGTAATAGTTCCGCGTGCCCGGTCAATAGTTCCGCATGCTGGGCAATAGTTTCGCGTGCCCAGTCAATAATCAAAACTATTTCACCCCTGAAAATCATGACGTCACGATTTTTGTTGAAGATTACGTCATTCAATTCAATTTAATTTCGTCATACAATTCAATTTAATTTCGGTCAGTCGATGCGTCCCACGCTAAATTGACGTTCATTGTGTCACACATACACTGTTACAGGTTGACTACTAAAACAGTAATTTCATGGTCAATCGGGGAACATTCAAAACATACCGCCCCTCGGTGCTGTGGACGACCCGATGCACTATTGCCCTCGGCTTTCGGCCTCGGGGCAATAGTCCCTTGTGTCGTCTACAGCACCTCGGGGAAATAGTTTGGACTGTTCCCTGAATTAAATAACTGTATAATATATAGGAAAACATATACTTGCGACTAATAATTTGACTTTGAGTTATCAGTAGTTTGACTTAAGCGAGTTCGAGGTAACGATCGTTTACTGTATATTTTAGAGCCGTATTGCTTGTAAAAAGGACGAAACAACGAATATCGCATGCTTTGTCGCAGTATAGTGTTTTCAACTAGGTCAGTTTCACGTTTTGTTGCCGACGAACATTTGGCTATTAAACACATTAAATCTAACACAATATTTAATTGTAAGGGCATTTTCATAAATAACAAAAACTCACCATCCCCAATTTCTACACTGTTCGCAGTCTTTATTTCTGCACTTTCAGTATGAAATAAACGCTCAAATAAAACATAGGACCGGACCTCTATAAATAGATTTGCAAAGAGAAATAACTATCTACGATCCCTCATTATAAGAATAGTTGATGGCTTTTTGGATAAATTACGAGGACGGAGCCTTAAGGACCCATTCTATACCTGACCATCGTTTGATTCAAAGATAATTTCTTCTTAAATGTGATAGAAGATGTGTATAACGTGAATACTGCCTCTTCACTGTATCCTATACGGCACATGGAGTGGCCAAGTCGGCGATCTATGTGTGTTCCAGCCATCAGCCAGTTTCACCTGTTCTGCCGTTTGACAAAGAACTCAAAATGTGAAATAGAACATAATTATCATATAATGTAGCTAAGTACATGTAGAAAATCCAGGAGAACATATATTACACCAAACTATAAAATATGTCAGTTTTCTTGACAGGTTTGTTCCTGTGTTTTTAACAACTTGAACCACCATTTATAAATAGCATCATACACAAAAAATCGCACAGTGTATCACTTTTACCTGGCAAACCACACAACACAGGCCCGTACGCAGGATTTTCTATTGGGGGCGCGTCAGGGGGGTGCGTCAGGGGCGAGCCCCATGTAGTGGCTCGAGTACGCTAGGGGGGTACCCCCCTAGCGTACTCGCGCCATACATGGGGCTCGCCCCTGACGCACCCCCCTGACATTTTTTAAACCTAGATGGCCTGAAATGCACTCTCCTGCATTTTATGTCATTTACATTCAGATTTCAAAGGTGGCATTTTCATGCAAATTACCTGTATATTAATGTATTTCAAGATTTGTTGAGATTACTGTTTGAAAAATAACGGACCTCGGCGAATTTAGTGGGGTCGCACCCCCCCCCCCCCTCCCCCCCCCCGCCCCCCCCCCTGCGTACGGGCCTGCAACACATACCATATATACATATATCCAGTGACATGTATGATTGTAAGCAATTACATGAGCGCATTGTCCCTGGTGTCTACTCGCCTACTATGTGAGTAAATATGGCTGTACATATGGGGTAACGTATACACTAACATAGGCTGTGCATCAGATTGAAAAGTTTACACATCAAAATGTATTTTGAGATTGATGGGAGAAATGCTCAGATATCTCGTCTTTTGTATAGTTCGCTGGCATAATATGTATAGCTCGTTGTTGCCATATCTGTCTATGACGTATTGCACCAAATTGTATTAGGTTTACTGTCATATTATTTGCTGTATGTGTCAAACGCTCGAAGAATGACACTGTACGATGGCTTGTAGATACAAAGATGGCAACTCAATGTACCATAATTATTATAGTATACAGTAACAAGACAATATTCACATATGTTATATTCATATATCACATCACTCTTTTGAAGCAATTAGCATTGAAGTCAAGTGTATCTACATGTCGTCGACAAAATGCCAAAAGGTCGTATCCGTACTCAAATAGTGATAAGTGCTTAATACTTGGTGTGTCAAATGTGTGGGGTATGCAAATGCAGTTACGAGCCTTTGACACTGCAATGACAAAGACAATTTCGCTTACGAAAAAATAACACGATTAATGAGCGATTTATCTAGCGTCTAATATTTAGGACGGACTCACACTTTAATGTCGGTGACCTCATGGTCGCCAAGTTTTATTCCCAGACGAATTGAATTGTAATATTTTAACTGCGAGTACTTTTGTAAGAAGTTGTAATTGACATAGTCAACACTATACGGCTGACTGGTACGAGCATTTTCTATTACATCCACATAATGTTGCGGTACGTATTTTGGTTTCCGTTTTCATTTTTGCTCGATCACACTATGAACACTGTCGACCTCCATTTGAGTGTGGCCTCTTTCAAGATATTTCTGACTGATCATAATGTTATGCTTTCTCGCCAAGTGACAGAGCGTGTTGGACATTGTACTATTTCTATTTTGGTATGTGCATCCATCAGAGTAGAAAATAAACCGTTTCACATCGTTTTCTTCCCTGAAAATGGCTTCAATGTAATTTGCTACACACGAGACAAGCGAATCAGCTGTCAGGTCACCTTGGGAGTCATTCCAAAAATAACATTTCACATGCTTTGTTTTCAGATAAAAAATGGTAAAGTTGTGACATGACAACTTGGTCTTGTAATAGAGTGCACTTGCATTCAGCCGCGGACACAAGAGTACGGACTGTAGGTCTAAGGTTAGCACCTTAATAGAGCTGTCTGTCATTGCAGAATATTTGTCCTTGGTTTTTTCGCTTCTTGCAGAATCTTTGTTAGCGATGTCGGAATTATATACTTCCGCTGACAGATTTCCCGATTGAAACGCACAGCAAGTATCACACTGATCTTGTTTAGGTTTGTAGATACTTCAATTCATGTCATCGAAAACAATGTACACCTTGGACAACCAGAATACAAAGTGGGTATTTTGTTTTAAAACACAGTTATTGTGCTTGTGCATCTAATTTTATGTAAATGTCAAAACATCATAAGTATAATTTGCTGCAATTATTAGTCAATGTCAAAAGGTGGTAACTACATGTCAATCGATACGATAGACTGTCATACAGAGAAACGTGTTCTTTTGTGTATTTTCATGCATTAACATATCGATAATATAACAGTAATCATTGCAATTCTTATCTGACGATCTACTAAAACAGAGCTTTATCATGTCTGCAATTAAATTAAAATGTCAAAAGGCCATTACTGCATCAGAATGATAAAATCTAGAAAATCTACTCAAATTAGTTATAAAAAGCTGGACATGCATCACAATGAATAGTTGGTACAATAGTATCGTATCTACGGTACATTTAGATACGTGACAGCAAGAAAAAACTTACACAACTGTAATTTAGCACCTTTTCCACACTTCAAACTAAACTTTGTGTAAATATGGCCTTTTGACATTTTGTTTATGGAACCAATTACAGTACGTCCTTTTGTCACGTGACAGTTTATCACTTTCTGATTGGCCGGTACATACGGCATTTTAACACAAGCAGAGTATTACAATTCTAACTCTGCAACTGCAAAAAGTGATTTCGCTGCAAATTGAAGTTACGACATTTCGTCGACGATGTATGTATGACCTACTACCTGAAAGGGGCATACCAGGATTTAATATAGGAATGAATGACCTTTTTGTGAAATTTATAGGGGTATAAACTTGGAAAAGTCGCGGGAATACTGGACGAAGGCCGAAAGGCCTCGTCCAGTATTCCCGCGACTTTTCCAAGTATGACCTACTACCTTAAAGGGGCATATATCAGGATTTATTGAGAGAAAAAAATACTATAAAATGTGTTTTCATCAATGCCATGTGTAAAGTGGCTCAATTGAAGATATATTATATACAGGAACCTCTCTAAGCCGGACACCACGAAAACTAATTAATTATTAGTCTACTTTCAGGAAGTTCAGTATTTTGATTTACACAACACATGGACAGTGTATTGACATGAGAATGTGATAGCACAGTACGATCCCGATAATCCACTGCCTACAGCTCGCGGATTATCTCCTCGTACATGCGGACGAACAGTGATATAACTGTGTTGTATCGTCAGATCATGTTTGTCCGCCTGTATGAGACGATAACCCGCTCGCTAAAGCTCGCGGATTATCTCCTCATACAGACGGACGAACAGTGATATAAGTCGTACAAAATGTATCAAATATCAGCAATATTCTTACTGGGATACTAGTAACCAATTTAGAGCAAATTTGTCCAGCTGCACCGTCGATAATTCTCTCGCTAAAGCTCACGGGTTATTATAGGAATGAATGACCTTTTTGTGGAATTTATCGGGGTATAAACTTGGAAAAGTCGCGGGAATACTGGACGATCAATTATAAAAAAAATGCCATTCCTTATAATTCCAGCATTTGAAATAAATTCATGAAGAATGTTTATTTTGACAGACGGCAGCCATTTGTTTACATTGACAGCACTGACAGCGCACCTGTAAGTAGTTCGGCGTGGGAGTTTACTGGGATATAAATTTTGGACAGAGACTTGCTACGGGCCAATCAAATGTTAGGGAATTGTGTAAATATTTTTGTGCTGGAATTATCTCCCCGTACATGCGGACGAACAGTGATCTTAATAAATTTATACTGTCCATAAATTCATAATGGAAACGTCACTTCAACGTGTTGCGATTACATATGCCAGTACATTACATTAGCCCCACGTGACGTCGCGCGACGTTGATTTGCTAAAGTTTGTTTGACCGACATTGTTTGACCGGTATTGACCGACAACGTTGTTGTTCCATGAATTGTGACAAATTGACGTAGAACAAGATGATTTTTATTTTTAACGCCGTATTTGTTTATTTACCTTTTTAAACTATCCGAAACTACAATGTAAACATAAGTAATAAAACCATGGGCTATTGCGTTTACTGTGGTTTGAAAACATTTGGTATGTTTAAAGTTTGCGTGCAGTCCTTCGGACTTTAAACAGACCAAATGTTGTTAAAACCACAATAAACGCAACAGCTTATGGTTCTATTCTAGGTGGCTTATGTTTTGACTTACACGTGACCAGAGCGCCAAGTATCCGCCATCAAGATCGTCAGCAAAAATATCGCAAACAACAATAACACCGTGAACATCTTCCTCGTGCGACTAATTGCCATTTTGTTAAACACTGATAGCGTAGTATGCTGAATTCGAACATAATAACGTCGCGCACAGTCTTGCGTGCTTGACATGGTCGTGTCTGGTAAAATTCTTCTATGTTCAAATGCTGTGATAATGTAATAAATTCAGTATAATAATTCTGCATACTTTTAATCGTGAAATATATGCATTTGTTAGTTCTATATGAAATAATGCATTTCAGGAAAAATAAATGATTACTCCCTCAAAGTATACTTTGCTAGTAAAGTATACTTTGCAATGTTGGTGAAATCGGCTACTGAATGCATGACGTGCATCTATTGAAATCAGCTTGATCTTTGTGGTATTTGTCTTCATTACGACTTCATTTGTCTTATTTACATTGCGAGTATTGTTACGTCCTAATGTGAAGCAAAAGTAAGAATAAAGCACTTCGCACTTATCATAAGGCCGATAGCAGCAAGGAAGTACACAGGAAGTAAGCATCAAGCCACAGGCAGTAAGCACACAGCCACACGCAGTAAGCATAAAGCCACAAGCCGAATGACGCAAGCAATATTGGTGATATATTGCTTCATTATGACGCCAGATGGCACTGCTAATACATACTAGTACGAGATGTGATTGGCTGTTTGAGGCACACCTCCAATGCCGGTGTTGATGTAAGATTTCACCCACAAATTATCACAGTATAGGTTAGAAGACACCAAATAGTTTTACTATATATATACTGTAACCGAATTCCATCCAATAAGGCCAGTCTCTCCTACTTTCACTATTCGTATGGATGTTGTGGGACCTACTTGTACATGACATGCAGCCGGTATGTACTGGTTCTGCATGCATTAAACAATAGGTTCACTTACTCCTAAGAAAGAAAAATCCAACCTCGTCATGTCCCCCAATATTGTTTACATTTTTATTTGGCCACGGAAACTCTGTTTACATCACATGACCAACACCCCCACATATCCCTCAAGTGAATCTGGGTAGTAATGGATCAAGATGTGCAAGCAAACTGTGTCAGTGACCTCAAAACACCCGCACGATTTTGTTCATACCGGACTACTGTTACCCACTTGACGATTTCGCACCATTTATTATTCTCTAACCTATATTAACTAACTTGTATATGTATGTATGGTGTTTGACTTACTAATGTGTTTTATACATACATGTATCCTCATAATTAAATTACATATGTACGTAATTGAAAACAATCACATTTAATAGTAAGTTACACATATGGTAACTTGCACAGGTTGACTGTCAAACTGGCCCGTTACCGATGCAAACCAATAACCATCCGGGACCAGACTAAGGTGGCCCACCACCATTGATTTTCCCTAAAACACTAACCCGTTACCACACATTTTGCTATTCTCTGCTACTTTCATTTTTCTTATGGATGTTGTGTGACCTATTTTCCAATAACCTGCACTTATTCTGGATCATGACTAATTAAAATATAGATTTAATTATTGTGGAAGCTGTGGTCCCATCTAGTAGGTACAACTTTTTCTTTATGGAAATTAAATAAGTGTATAATTGCAACTAGTCCACCACTTTTAAAAATTACGAGTGCCAGCTACACAGATATAATTATTTAGTAATCTTTAATGTACTCATAGAGACACGCGGTGGTATCAAGCTAGTTCCATATGCAAATGATGCAGTATTTTTAAATTATTTATATCAACTAAATGCTGAATGAATATTTTTTATCGACATATAAAGTATGATATTGCACATTAAAAAATAAATAAATGGAATAAATAGTTGCTTCCGTTCCCCTGATATCAAACTGGCATTTCGCGTTTGATATAAAAAGTATGATAATGTCAATTAGTACGTCTGGTAATGGTAAATAAATGTTCAGTTTCCCAGAAAAATGTCAGATTGAAAGAATAAATAAAAACATGTCTCCCTATATTATAACCTGGCATGTAGCACTGTAGGTTTAAGGTTAGAGAAATTGAGTATGCAAAAGTAGTCCGGCATAAAAATTAGTCCAGGTGTTTTAAGGTCACATACACGGTTTGTTTGCAAATCTTGATCCATTACTACCCAGTTTTACTTGAGGAATATCTTGGGGGGGGGGGGGGGGGGGTGTTTTAACACCAGTTTTCAGCATATTTGAAGCATTTAAAAGAAAACACTGAGCCTGTTGGTCACGAGATGTAAACAGAGTTTCCGTGGCCAAATAAAAACAGAAAAGGCGGCATCAATCTGCATCAACACCGTTAGGGACATGAAACCAATTTAGAGAGCAACGCATTGTATGACAGGTAGCAGCATATTAAATTAGACTATACCAAATGGCGCGAAATCGCCCAGGAGGTATGCATAAGTAGTCTGGTATAAACACAATAGTGCGGGCGTTTTGAGGTCACCGACACAGTTTGCTTGCACATCTTGATCCATTACTACCCAGTTTCACTTGAGGAACATTTTGGGGTGCTTTTAACACCAGTTTTAAGCATATTTGTAGCATTTTAAAGAAAACACTGAACCTGTTGGTCACGTGATGTAAACAGTTTCCGTGGCCAAACAATGAAAACAATATTGGGTGATATGACGAGGCTGGATTTTTCTTTCTTATGAGTAAGTAAACCTATTGTTTAATTCATGCAGAACCAGTACAGACTGGCTGCAGGTCATGTACAAGTAGGTCCCACAGCATCCATACGATTAGTGAAAGTAGGAGAGACTGGCCTTATTGGATGGCATTCGGTTAAATAATATAGTAAAACTATTTGGTGTGGTCTAACCTATAAGGGAGAACTATTTTAAGTTTTAGCAGCGCACCTGGTGTCATAATGGTTGTTCCCAAATTACTGTTGCAATTATTGTTGTCAAGGGGCGCGGTTTTGCGAGCTAACAAAGCGCATAGCAAAACAGCGATGCAATAATCAATAATGGAACTCCGGATGTCACTAACAATGAAGCATCAAGCCACTTAGAATGTAATCAACACAAACGCATTGAAACAGTACGAATGAATAAAGCCTCAAGCCACACACATATACATGTAATACGACGGATAGAACTTAGAATGTCATCAGCCAGCAAGCATCAAGCCACATTAAATTGTAATAAGACGGATAGAACTTAAAATGTCATCAGCCAGCAAGAATCAAGCCAAATAAAATTATGGCGGATATTACATTCCATATTCATCGTCGTTGTCACGTTATTGACCGGCAACGTCGCTGTTCTATGAATTTAGACAAAATCACGTAAAACAATATTCCTAAATTTAACGCCGTATTTGGTTATTATGTCTCCCCCATGAATGGGGAGACATATTGTTTTTGGCTTGGTTGTCCGTCCGTCCGTCCGTCCGTCCCCGTCCGTCCGTCTGTCCGTCACAAAATTTGTGTCGTGCATATCTCCAAAAGTTTTTGAGTTACAGCCATGAAACTTTACAGGAATACTTGTCATCGTGTGAAGTTGCGCACCTGGGGTTTTATATGCGGATTAATCCTGTATTTACGGAGTATTGGCCCTTGACTTAGTGAAAAGTGGGAATTTTCAACTTGTGTCGCGCGTATCTCCAAAAGTATTTCAGTTAGAGTCGCGAAACTTTACAGGAATACTGGTCATCGTGTGAAGTTGCGCACCTGGTGTTTTAGATGCGGCTTCATTCAGTATTCACGGAGCTATGGCCATTGACTTAGTGAAAAGTGGGGATTTTCAACTTGTGTCGCGCGTATCTTCAAAAGTATGCAGAAAATACAAGGTAGCTACATATATGCTGTTGCTGCCTTAAATTCTACTTTTCCAAGTCCTGATAACATGCAGTGGTGGTATTGGGGGAGACATATGTTTTTGTCTGAAAAACAATCCTCTAGTTTTCAGTTAGTTTCACTTCAAGCGGACCAAATGTTTTTCAACCACAATAAACGCAACAGCTCATGGTTATATTCCTTAAGTGGCTTATCGTTTGACTTAAATATTCCTCGTGCGAATAGGTGCATGATCACGTGGTTACAACAGCAATAACAATGGCTGAACGTGTTGAAAGCTCATCCACTACACAGTAGGTATTTTTTGATATTTTCCTTAATATGCAACGGATTTTGATGAAATTTGGCGCAGCAAACGCGTCTTCATGAGCTGCATTTGGTGGTCACGGGATATCGGCACATACTTATGTCAGTTTTGCGAAGAATCGATTTCCGTGTCGGTAGACACGGAAATCGATTCTTCGCAAAAACGACAGAAGTTTGGGCCAAAGTACACAGACCACCAAAATTCAGTTTAACAATACGCCTTTGATGCACCATATTTCATAAAGATCCGTTGCACAATAAGGACAAAATAAAAGAATACGTACTTTGAATCGGAGGCATTCTGGAAATTTCAGTACTTGTTGTTGTTGTTGTAACCACGTGATCATGCACCTTGTAATTGCCATTTTGTTAAACACTGATAGCGTAGTATGCTGAATTCGAACATAATTCCATGCTGTCTTGACACCAGGTATGCATGGTGGCTTATAATTGTCATTTGGGTCTGCTCGCTATAGGTTAGAACACGCTAAATAGTTACATTTGTGACTTTGTTTTATTTTCATGCCGATGTTTATTTCACTGATATGTGTTGATAGTTTGTGTGAATTGTGCTTTTTTACCATTCTTGCTCGGGGTCGTTAAAGGCACTCGGTCTCAAATATGGGCAGAAAATGATAAAACAGATTGATAACAAATGTTTACATTGTCCTTCAATTCAATGGAAACGCCCATTCAACATATTGCGTTTACATTACATTATCCCTACGTGACGTCACGTGACGTTGTTGATTCGTTAAATTTTGTTTGACTTTCGTCGTCGTTGTCACGTTATTGACCGGCAACGTCTCTGTTGTATGATTTGCGACAAAATGACGTAAAACAATATTCCTAACTTTAACGTCGTATTTGGTCAGTTTAAACAATATTTTATTGTCGCGCCTGCTTTAGCAGAGGCGCGACTATAGTCAGCGCTTTTTCTGTCGTCGTCGTCGTCGTCCGCGTGTCCGCGTCGTCCGCGTCGTCCGGTTTTTTGTAAAGCAAATGCGTTAAAGTTATTGTTTTTTTCACAATATCTCTTTAACCCCTTGCCAGACTTTGATAATATTTCACATCAATGTTTGTCTAGGGATGATGCTTCATTACGCACTCCCCCACATCCAAATTCTCAAGGTCAAGGTCATTTATTTACTTTTAATGTTCACCGGTTTTGTAACAGAAATGTGTTAAAGTTATTGTTTTTCCACAATTATCTCTTTAACCCCTTGCCAGACTTTGATAATATGTCACATCAATGTTTGTCTACGGATGATGCTTCATTACGCACACCCCCACATCCAAATTATCAAGGTCAACGTCATTTATTTACTTTTCATGTTCACCGGTTTTGTAACATAAATCGATTCTTCGCAAAAACGACATAAGTCTGTGCCAAACTCTCTAGACCACCAATTGCAGCTCATGAAGACGCGTTTGCTGCGCCATATTTCATCAAAATCCGTTGCATATTGAGGAAAATATCAAATAATACTTTCTTTGGAGTGGGCGACATTGTTGTTGTTGTAACCACGTGATCATGCACATTAGTGTTCCATCACAGTGAATACATCTGACATAAACCCCATTTATCAAGTCATATATCTGGAGTTATTCTGCTAACAAAATGCCATGAGTTTTATACTTTATCACGTGGAATACACATATCAGGAGCTAGCTTCTAAGATTATCTCAGCTATACGGATGACTTTTACTATTTCATCTGCCTTTTATAGTATATGCATCCTTATAGCTGAGACTAATCCTTTAGTAATATTACTCGGGGTTGTATCAGGATATTTTCATATGCAAATGAGGCATGATCTTTTTCAATTATTTATACTAATTAACTGCGTCACCTGAAAAAATAATATTTTCGAAAGATTAGAAAGTATGATCTTTGCATATCAACAAATAAATACAGAGAATAAACAGTAGTGACCGTTAACATTTTAAGGAAACACGGTTATCGCCCTTGATATAAGTGTGGAAATTTATGTCCAATCAATACGTGGGGTAATGGTGAATGAATGTTTATTTTGCCAAACAATGTCTCAGATGATGTCTGATATAAAGAACATTGTGTGCCTACTGAGTGGGCATGTACCTTTAAACGTTATCTGATGAATAGAATACCAGGCTACAATATTCACTAGATACGATCAAAGCACCATACACTCAATGACAGATGAATCCTAGCAACAGGCGTACCATTTCCCGAACTACAGCACCAGATGGATGGGCGTCCATCGAATATTTTGCGGTAGTCATATCTATATAATCAAGGTAGACAACCCTGCCATGTAACCCTTTAAATTCCTCCAGCATTATCTCCCTGTACAGATAACCGTAATAGTCTTCGAGACCGTACGTATACGCATATGCGTGTGGACCTTTAATCGCCACTACCGCAGTCGGGTTTCTTTGTAGCAATTTCTCGGCGCTTTGGCGAATTATGGCCATTCTACGTCTAAATACATCGTGGTGAAACTGCAGCGAGTGGAGGAACATGTGTATAACAACTATGACGTCAGTTGAGTTGTCTATTTCGTCTATGTACGTAGATATTGTCTTTATATTTGGGACTTTTGTTGACAAACCGGCGTCGTTGTAAAAGGCATGCGCGTGCGGTAACCACTTGATCGTAATGCTGTTAAAAGTGTCTACGCATGTCGATGCTTTATGCCAGGTGGGATTTGTCCATTTTTCCGTTATTTGGTCACACTTTGTAATGTGTTTTCGAAGTTCTGTGTACCATTGCCTCGTTGTGGAATCGCCAAATATTAGTAGTTCTCTCATTTTGAGACAGTCTTCATACTTCGGAGGTACTAACAGCTTGCAGAACGAAAGATGCCATTGGTCCTTGTAGAAATAACCAGTTGGATTGTTTTGTTCCCAGAGTTGTTGACAGTCATAGTCGGAGCACCGTGACAATAGCGTCTCATCTGGAGAGTCTAAAAATAGAATTACAGCGAAACCTCTCTAAACCGGACACCCTGGAAGGTCCCCAGGGTGTCTGACTTAGAGAGGTGTCATTGTAAACAGGCATTTGATCATTCTGAGCCATAGTTGGGTGCTATGCGATCGAGAACAGACATTATCACCCGAGATAAATCACCAAGAAACTCATCTAAACTAATATCATGGTGTCCGATTTAGAGGGGTTCCACTGTATTTATTGCGATAGGGAGGAGTGCGAAACTGCGGCAGTTTAAAAGGAATATATGCATTTTTTTATATCTCATTCCCACGAGATAGTATCTCGTTCCCACGAGTTAGCTGTCTTGTTCCCATCACATAGCATCTGGCTTCCATGACATAGGATCTCGTCGCCACGAGTTGCCACGACATAGCATGTCGTTCGAACGACGTAATCAGCCAATATAATAGCAGATATTACCCCCACCATCTTGAACGACAATGGTGCTACCTTTTGATTGGCTGACTATGTCGTGGGAAAGAGATGATATGTTGTGGGAACGAGATAGGTAAATCGTGGGAACGAGATCCTATCTCGTTGCAACGAAATAAAACACGAATTGCAGATGTCCCTTTTAAGCTTCACGCACGGGGCGGATGGGAAGCTAGCAGGATTGGTGAACTAGAGCTATCGTATTGTTTTGCCCGCCCCTTTGCATGTACATGATTGTTTGAATATAGCCCCGCCCATGACCACGTAGTAACAGGATGTGCGTCTAGTGAATTTTCGACTACAAGGCGTGACGTCTGGTTATAAATATAACATTGTGCTTATTGCGAACACGTAATGCTTAATTCAAAAGATATTGATTAAAGACTCGCAATACGTGATTAATCTAGACGAAAGACATACTCCAAATCGGGTGCTTTCATTGGCCGAGAAGCAAGGGCGAACAACAATGCATATGGTCACTTATAGACACAAGACTAGAAAGCAAACATTACGTCACATAGTACGTCACATTATTCTGGTAAAACGTGATCACAGACTCAGACGCTTATTCATAGCTACACATAGTGCTACCTTTGTCGGTGTGGTCTTTACTGACATTGATGTTCAGGTGTCCGATTTGGTTCTCCCGTCTGAAAGTAAAAATATAGACTTCAGAAACCAGAACATACTCTTTCAATGTTTCGACACAATTCTTTTTAGACCCTGGGCGCAATATAGTTGTCGGTACCATCCGAGCGCACCACAGATTTCTTGTTCCAATGTGTTTTAGACATATATACTGTATATGTTTCTGCATGATAGACTTTTCAAAATAAACGACACGACCGAGTGAAAAAAGCATCGGCTACCGTAGGATATATATTACATTGTCGAACCCATATTAGAAGGTACAATTTGGCGCATCTTAATTTATTTAAGCACATTACCGAATATATAACAATCGATTTACGTCTGACCCGAGCTTGTAAAAATCCAAGATGGCCGCCATTTTATTGGAGTTGTCAAGTATGAATATGTTCAAAAATTGACATGCTCATTATAGCAATGAGTGCATAATGTTCCAGTCCGAATCTTAATGTTACAATGTTGTTTATTATAGGAATGAATGGCCTTTTTGTGGAATTCATCGGGGTATAAACTTGGAAAAGTCGCGGGAATACTGGACGAAGGCCGGAAGGCCTCGTCCAGTATTCCCGCGACTTTTCCAAGTTTATATCCCCGATAAATTCCACAAAAAGGCCATTCATTCCTTATAATTCCAGCATTTGAAATAAATTCATCAACAAAATGTGTTTATTTTACGTTTTCTTAAGAATTATTTTAACTGCACCTCACGGTTACGGAAAGTAGTTCGGCATGGGAGTTTACTGGGATATAAATTTTGGACAGAGACTTGCTAAGGGCCAATCAAATGTTAGGGAATTGTGTAAATATTTTTGTGCTGAAATTATATTGTTATGTCCTAATAAAAAACAATGTACACTGAAATTATTAGTTGTATATATATATTACATGACTGTCCGTCTGTCTTTAAAATGTATGGTGACCGACCCACACATGCAGATATTAATATTTTGCCGAAAAGAATATTTAAACACAAGTCTCATGCAATCAGTATCTGGTGTAAGTGCATGCACAGTGATCCGGTTATTTAACTTTTGTAACAGTTCTCAAATCACCTGTGTCGACAGACCACCTTTTTCTAGTTCATTGGCCTTTTCGTCTTCATGTTTCATGGTCGAGGTTTATATTCCTAGTTCTATGTATTAGGGCCTCGTCGAGAATCGGCGGTTCCCTATAGGCTTCGCCCTGTCCGTCGGTCCGTTTATTTTTTGAAAGTTGTACCAGTTTCTCAAATCACCTGTTTAAGGTTGTGTACCTGTTTCTCAAATTTCCGTTTACTTCAGCTAATATCTTCATATTGCACACATGCATTACTTAGTACCGATACATCCTTCCACATTAATACAATTACCCTCGTTACTGATCGTACGTCCGTCCGTCTGTCTGTTTTTTTATTTAAAATTTGTTTTGCGTTGACAGACCGCATTTTCTAGTTATTTTTTAACAACCCATGTGAACAATTCGTTTAGTAGCTGTTTCATAAATGTTTCCTTGCTGTCATATCTCATTATCCGTGTGCTTGGTATGTAATGGAAAATACATGCATATAACAATATAAACACAATCAGATGAATGGAGCCATTTCATTTCATCAAAATTGCAAAGTATACTTATCTAGCAAAGTATACTTTGAGGGAGTAATCATTTATTTTTCCTGAAATGTATTATTTCATATAGAACTAACGACTGCATATATTTGATGAGTTACAGTATGTAGAATCATTATACTGAATTTATTACATTATCACAGCCAAAATAATGGCTGTGATAATGTAATAAATTCAGTATAATACAAATTAATAAATTTCTCATAAAATTGAAAATTTCTCCCTCAAAGTATACTTTGCTAGAAAAGTATACTTTGCAATGTTGATGAAATAGGCTACAGGTTAAACATACGACACGCGCTCATCGGTGGTAGAGGAGCTTACAATGTGGCACAAACATGCATTCCACTACCAGAGGTTGGAGTATTAATTTATACTCTGTTTCACGAAAGCTGCCCAAATTGTACGGCCATATAAGCAATGCAAAAACAGTATTCTTTTAGATAATATGAAATCAAAGCAAAATTTAAGAATGAGCCTTCTTTTTATTTCGTGAAATTTGGTCAAATATTGATTTTATTGCGAAAAAACAATTTGCCCATGTTAAATCCCCATGTCTATGGGGGATTTAACATGGGGAACTTTTTTTGAATTTTAGAAATACTGGACTGATTTTTAAAATTTAACTTTTGTTTTCTTAGTTATATCATATTCAAGCTATCTAGTCAGGTTTCGGAGTCAATTTCCAATTTTTTTCGTTTTTTGACTCCTCCCACACTTCCTTACCACTTTTTTCCCCATGTTAAATTCCCATAGACAAATCAATTTTTCGTAATAAAATCAATATTTGACCGAATTTCACGAAATAAAAGAAGGCTCATTCTTAAATTTTCCTTTAATTTAATATTATCGAAAATAATATTGTTTTTGAATTGTCTATATAGCCGTAAAATTTGGGCAGCTTTCGTGAAACAGACTATAGTTTGTATTATTTTAATATGTCACAATATTATAGTAAAGCTTACATTTACGAACCATACTCTGCTGGCCATGGAATGTATGCTTTAAACATCTTACCATAACCGAACATTGAGATGTTTCTTGCATTTGTTTGGATTTATTTTTTATTTTTTTCACTGTACACGGCATGTAAATCGAACAATTAACATATATATGGGTGCTAAGGAATACAAAACTCCCCTGTGCATACACACAGGTTATGTTCAGTGGGCGTGCAGCGAACGGCATATACATTCCATATTGGGTTGTAATTAATTATTAATAGCTCATCGGCACTAAAACATAGACATAGATGGAGCCACTCAGTAAATTCGTTTAAGCATACATGTGCTCGGAAAATAGGAAAAAAAGTACACCCGATAGACCGAAGACCTTTGCCTGACCAGGGTGCCGTTTCACTAAACTTCGTAGAACTAAAATGTTCGTAAGTGCAAATTTGGAATCGTCTGGAAATTTCAATTGATGGATTAACATTTATTGAGCAGCCTATGCTCAATAAATGTAAATCCAATAATTTGTTACAAGAAAGCACTGTTAATGTGAAATTTGCAGACTATCATAATGCTGGGGCCCGTTTCACTAAACTTCGTGCGACTAAAATGTTCGTAAGTGCAAACTTATGATAGTCTGTAAATAGATGATGAAACGCGTAGTATAATGTGTTGGTAGTCGTGTTCGGCGAGGGTCGTGGGGATGTTGACATTGTCTATAATGTTAAAGATCAAAACACAAATAATCCTCATGCTTACTTTGCCTTCATGTTTCCATGAGATCAGTACTCACAATAAAGTAAACAATGAATAAGGAGAAACTATTAAATTAATAAATACATGTTCACTACATGTTCAAACATGTATGTCATATAATAACTGTTAGCTGCATGGAATGTCATTTATAGTACATGTTTACGTACACAAAGTGGTAAAAACAGAACACTGTGCAACAGTAATAACTTTCGTTCAGTCTCATCGCGTATACATTAAATTGCCGCTAAAAGTGCATACGTGATGTTTGTTATATTATATTAATTTGCTATATTACATTATTTCGGTTTAACCGGCTATTTGTCATATGCGTTTTGTTAATTTTACTACTTAGGTAGATGTTTTTCTTGCACAGTATGCCGTACATCATGATTGTGACAAAATGAAATGAAATATAGCATATTTTTCTTATTTTCCATGAAAATACATCTTGGTATTTCTTGGAATTGTCTCCAATTCTAATGATACCAAGATGTATTTTCATGGAAAATAAGAAAAATGTGCTATATTTGTGGTCTGTTTATTGTTTTCTGCAGCATGATATAGGTACAACACAATTATTAATGTTTCTTGATACTCGCTACTTCTGATTTCAATTGGGTGTTTGACAATTTTAATTTGGTATTTAAGCAAATACCACAGCTTATCTGGAACTCTGAATGTAGTAAAACACTTTTTCATCGGCGGCCATCTTGTTTATGTAAATTACTAGGCCTAAGCTACTACTTCTGAGAGTCTTATCATGCATAAATAAAATAGTATATGTGTCTGATCACATTGGTAACACAAATCTTTGGTGCGCAGAGATGGTACTAAATTACATGTTTTGCTGGTACGCACAATGCCTATTTATCAATCAATGAATATTAGTGTCCGCTAAATGGCATCCATTTTATTTAATTTACGTGCGTATTAAATTTTATAAAAACAATAGAAATGAGCTTTCTGTTTATTTTGTGAAATTTGTTCAACTAATGGTTTTGTTACGAAAAATTATTTCTCTATGAATTTAACATGGGTAAAAAGGAGGTGGAGGAGCTAATTGCATAATAACAATCTTCATTAGTAAGCGTCGTGGGAAAAGGTACATTATGGCAACATTTTGACATTTTTTCTTTTTTACGTCTTCCGATGCGGAACTCTTTTCTGAACACACTGCTCTTTATTTTATGCAATTCCCAATGCAAATTGACCGATTTATTCATATTTTAGCACATAAACCGACTGCGATTTGAACGTGAAGTCAATCCTTATTATAACGACGTCATATTCTTCACGTCACATTACTTATCTCGCAACAACAAAGTCATCTTTCCTATTTTAAGCTGGTTTATGTAATATGTGAGGCAGGTGAGAGGGGGAGTCGGGGAGGTGGGGAGGTGTTCTCTTGGTCATACGGTCGACCGGATTTACGTAATATGGAAAACAAGAAGAAATGCTTAACACTACATTTTGAACAGATATCATATATTGTATGTCTATCGGCCACCTAAATGTAAGGAATCTCACAAGTTTATTTAGCAACGAGGCTTTCAAAAGTGACTTCCAAACCTGACTAGATATGCCATTCATTTGAACTGAATTGTCAAGTGACACTACCGGTGAAGGTTAGCACTTCATAATGTTGGATATACATGTATCACAATATTAATACATTGTATGACATAAAAAATAAACTGGCCTTCGATAATTTTCATTATTTCTTGCTTTATTTATGCACATAAGTATGTGTTGTCACCCCCCATGTAAACCGTCTCGACAATACGACTGGACAAAACTGTAATAAAAAAAATAGAAAACATCATTGTCAATAATGTGGTGTATTCTCAAACTGAAAAGGTTTAAGCCTATCGTATGTTAACCAGGCTTAACCATTTCAATCTCATATAACATAAAGGCAACATGTACAAACCCTGTAGATCCAGATAAGCAGACTCGTATCAAGTCGTCGCATCAGGATCTGCAGTGTTTGTCAATATTGTTCAAATATTAAAATAAATACCCCTTACCTCATGAAATAGTCCAGAAATGAGCATGGGACTATCAATACCAGATCTTTAGGGTAAAAGGGTTAATATGCACTTCCAAATTAGATAAAACCCCATAGAAATATTTTAATTTTTCATAAATTACCAATTGTAATTGGTTGTTAAAGAGTATTTAAGGTGAAATGGTTACATGCATTCAAGCCGCAAGGACATGATAACGTTTGACGGTGATTTTGTATTAACTTATATTTAAGGGTAGGAATTGGCTCGAAGACCTTCCAAACCCGGGAATTTGAGCAAAAAAAAAACAAACTGTCAGGTCAATGGCCGTTGGCCCGTTTGTTTCCGAATGTACTATATCTGCGATACAGTTGAAATATGTGCATTAAATGATGAGCCGGTTAATTTAACCTAACTAGTTAATTTTCCTATCGCACTATGGCGGTATGTCAGGCCGGGAAAAGGGCTGAGTGTGAGTGCATGTGATATATGGAGACTCGGCTGTAACAGTGTTATGCTATAATTGAGCCGCGTCGCGAGAAAACCTGTATTCGGGAAGTTGTTGGTCAATATGACATTTTGTTACTATGACAATAGTATTTGTATGATGATTTGAACGCTTTTTATTTGATCATGATAATTGCAATATTCATTAAGATGTTATAGTTTATACAACACCACTATGCAGGTCGTTTGAGCAAAAGAGACGTCACTTAAAAGCGACGTCAAGCGACGTAAAATGACGTTACAGTAGGTACCGTTGCACATAGAGTACACAGAGTACACATAGAGTTATTGCCCATTATAAAAGTAGTAAGATTATTACTGATTTTGGGACTTTCCCCCCATTTGTATATGTACTTGAACATGTACATGTACTTGTACATGTAATATATGGGATTTAGTGCTAAACCCATTGACCCGGCCTTAAATGACCGTAGCTGTTGATAGGCCGTTAAACCACAACAAACAAACAAACACGGCGGTATATTAATTTCCCATATATTAGTGAGCGGCGTGTGTGTGCAAGCATCAGGCTGACAGTTGTTCTGCTAGTTTATAGTTTCGTTGAATTGATAAGGAAATGGTCACGTACCATACCGCCGGTCATGGTCCAAAATTTTAAAGTTTGATTTCAGACGATGCAGATTACAGTCAATAATGTTTAATCAGAGTAATGCGGGCGGCCAATTCCGGTCTAAGCTGCATTACTTCGTGAGATGAATTGTGGAGAAACCGGAGTACCCGGGGAAAACACCTCCTCCGGCAAGTAATGACAACTTTACATACGTCGGTGTAGAGCTGGTGTCTCAGATATTCAATATATAGTACGTGTTTCACCGTCACACAGGGCGACTTAAAGCCAGAAACTTCGTGTTAAAATATGGGAGACACGAATCGCTAAAAGTTTCGGATTAGGATTTTTCGGCAACTTTCACTAGCAATGGCGAGGCTCTGCCGAGCACATCCCGTTTCCGTTCCGTGCCAGATATCTTTCCCATTCACGGCTCTAACCTACCATTCTATTTATCCCGTCAACACCTACAAATGGTTTTAAAATGCAAAATAAAATAACCCCAGCAACCGAACATATTCATACGCAGTGATTAGGTCGTATTGACAGGATATCAAAAATGTTTCACGGCACCGTGTTTCACGGCACATACGCACTGTGTTGACGAGATAAAATGGTAAAATAATCAATGGCCTACATACAATTCGTTAGTTTCTGTAAAGGAACACCAACAATCATATGATAATACGTTGTATCGTGCGTCATTGCCAGCTGTTAGTAACGACGTCAGCCATGTCAAAAGCGAAAATAGAAGCGACATTTCCGACGTCATTTACTCGATAGCGTCATTTATGCCAGAATGCATATGTTCGCAATACGCGGCTCACAAAGCCAGTTTGGACTAGTGAGAAAAAATAATTGGATATATAAGGCCGTCTGTTTGGGATGGCTGATAGAGTACAAAGTGTTCGCTAAACGCTATACACTCACTTTTGTTGGTTAGAAGTATTTTGAGATTTGGGCTAGTTTTCGAACAAATGCACTACACGATCCATTGCGTACCAATAACGTAAGATTGTTCGTCTTAGAGAGGTTATATGGACCACGTGTGACTCCGGTGGTGATCACGAGAACACAGCGCTCCCGATACGTTTTGTATCTAAAGAGTATTATCCCCCCAGACTTCAAATACAATGTGTATTTAACTTTTAAAACTGTAGTGTTGCTTGTCTTCCTTATTGAATATGGAAGAAATTATAAAAATTAAAACAAATTTAAAAATTCACTTATTTGTAATCACTAAGTAACTTTTCAACGTTATTGAAATATTTTCTCTACTCGGTTTGAAAATAAATTTCGTATTTTCACATTGCTGTGAGTATTTTGTACTCCCACTTTGATAACCGATGATTATTCTGCTAATATAAGTGCGTAAAATACGCCAATGTGCATCTTATCTGGAGCGCTGACAATAACTTTATAATATTACCGAATTATTTTTATATAAATTACCTCATATTCAGATATTGTTCCGCGCTTGAAAAAGTAGTTCTCCGTGCGATGTTCGGTCCTACGTCTCTGACCACCTCCCAGTTGCCGCAGCTTAGCTGTCTATTTTTAGGTTTCACGCAATAAAATGGCATCCCAGAATTCATTGCCGTGAGGTCACAGAGGCCAGATGTGTTATAGTTCTGGAGACCAGTCTCCGATGGATAACAGGTAGTTTCTTCCTTTATGTTGTTCGACCGAAATACGCCAATTAATCCTTTTGATGCAACCGCCTGCAAAATGTGGATACCTACTATATACTGTCTGCTTCATGAAACTGCACAAATGCTACGGCTATATAAGCAATTATCGCCGTGGTGTGAGGTCAATGCGTGGTTTTATCGTCCCGATACACGTGATATAGAACGAGGACACACTCCGGGTCGATAAAACCACGTATTGACCGATACGACAAGGCGACAGTTGTTTTATTATCAAATGTGTCCCCTTTTCAATAATATACATTAACATAGATATCCATTTACATAGGTTACATTCCACCATTGATTGCCACTAAATCATTTCACAGAAACCTGCGTCACCGGGATTATTTAAAATACATATAGAATGGAATAGTATCTGTCAGACTAGCATTTTCATAATGTATTACCTTGTGGACAGTACAATATGAGAAGAAAACAAAGTGTTAACTATCATGTAAGACATTCCCATGACTCGGTAGGCATGCTTGATTAAACAAGCAAACCCTCGAAAATGGATCAACGAATGGTCATGTGACGTATGAATATGTGACAGGCAGTATAATGAAAATTCTCTCAATATTTTTGTTGTATGATTAAACGGGTATATTATACTTCTAATAGTTCACCAGTAACCACAAACGGTTAGCTCAAAGGAAGCAAAATGTTTCGCACTATTTCTTCAGTACGTATTACTTTCGAAGACTAAAGTGCCACACTCGATTTACTGGAGTGAACATTTTGTCCAATATTGATTTAATTTCTGTAAAGAACATTTTATGCCTACTAGATGGGACCCCAACTTAGCTTTTGCTAAAACTATAATATTAACTTAAAAGAATGTTTTCACATTGTGGATATATCCGTAAAATGTGGGCAGGTTTCGTGAAACAGACAGTAGATATCACGTTATGTTGATGATTGAAATATTCCACCATACTTACCGGTTCCCTGGCTTGGTACATTACGCGGATAGACTCCCGCGTGTAGTCCAGGTACGCCGCAATCCGCGGCGACCCCGCCCAGTATGCCATGAATGTTATCATGTACGTCCCGTTGTGGTAATCAGTCACGTGACCCGTTGCGTACGCGCCACGCGACTCTTCAAACATACGGGCTCTTATACTGTCACCTCCTGGAGCAGAGATAACAGATTGGTTTCTCACCAACAGGGTTCTGGAGGAGATATTAATATGGCGGGCACCTCAAATTCAAGACGGCCATCGAAACAACCACACACATCTATTGATGTTTCGCCTTGATGGTACACAACCGCCTACCATAAACTTTCCCAGATAATCTACGTTTATGAACATATATTGGTAATTCCAACTAGCAATCAAGCAGTTTGATTGGATGTGCCTAAGCTGTAGCACATCTCAGGCGCAGTCAATCAAGCTGCTTACTTTCAAACACAATATAACAAACACAACAAACATGTGGCGTTTACAGCCAGGTGATTGCTATTCGGAGGTGGTCTTTAGCACAGGTTCGACTGTATTTTGCAATAAACACATTTACAAATATTGGCAAGATTAGCGCAGGCAGTGGTGTAGTACACCACTGCCTGCGCTAATCTTGCCAATATTTGTAAATGTGTTTATTGCAAAATACAGTCGATGTTACAGTAACTTCTTACAATTTCAGGCAATATTTCACACGCGTAATAACACCTGGAGCGAATTTGATTGTATTTACTTTGAATGTTATGATAACTTCAAAAATGAAAATAGCCAAATATGGCGCTATAATTAAGAATCATCTCGTTTTATTGTGTCGCAATTCATGAACATCGACGTTGTCGGCCAGTAGTTATATGTTATTTGATTTGTATGTGGATATATGCACGAGTTCCGCAGCATGCGATATTATGCGACTTTAGGAGCGCAATATCGTTGCGCGGCGGATCGAGTGGCATATATCCACATACAAATCAAATATCCTTATTATATACGTGAATCACTCTCAATTTATATGCGCTTCAAAAATTATACAAAATATAAACAATATAAACAAATTAGTGGTGATTTAGAAGGAACGATTTCGCGCTGTGAAGCGTAGTTCCGACATTGACCATTGTTATACCGCAGATAAGTTTCTCGGCTTTTGATTGGCTAGCTTGCCTGGTCATATATATTATATGACCTGCCAAGGCCGTCGGACATAGAGAAATTGCTATTCCCCACCGGCGCCTCGGCGTCCAATGAAGACACATTTTGCAAGCGTCTAGCGATTGCGAATTGTATTCCTCACTAAACACAATAAAACCCCGAATTGATCAATAAAAGTAACACATTGTACACTCAAAACCAGTCTTTATTGCTTGTTTTTCCATAAATATTCTTCGCTAATCAAAATATGAGCGAAAAATTAGCCAAACTGTCCAGTTTAGTGTTTTCAAATCTCAACACACTTGGCTTCGTGACACGGCTATATTTAGGTCACACACTATAGGTTCCACGCACGAAACGCGGCGTAGCAATGACAGCGAATTTTTGGGAACCAGTCGCATTCTTGTGGAGGCGCCAAAGGGAGAGCAGATCGATAGAGCAGTGGAATATAAATTAAATTACACGATATAAAAAAACTGTCATAAAGTCGTTTTCGATGGATTTCTTACTTCATATTTAGTTTGTTTTCGTTTAATAAAAAAAAACGATATGTTCATTTACGCCTTTATATTAAGACTGACGGTAGAAAATCGAATCTCGGATTATTTTTCTTCCTTAAAAAACGCAAAGATCAAAAGAAGAGATGTTTATACGGCCAAATAAAGGATCTGCGTTATGACAAATACGTTATTGTGATTCTACACAGGCTATATGGTGTAATATTGCCCGTCTGAAGGTATGTTCACCATCGCCTCGGGTGAACATACCTCCAGACGGGCAATATTACACCATATAGCCTGTGTAGAATCACAATAACTTATAATATAAACTCACGAGACGTCAATACGGAAAAATATTGACGTTTTGCGTTGCATTGTGTTTCAATGAGAAACGAAAGTATGTACGTATATAATAACGTACAGTTATTGACAGTGGAAATTAATGACGTTAATCAAACGTTAAACGTCGCACGACGTCACGTGGGGCTAATGTAATGTATTTAAGGATAAACATGATAAAACCAGAAGCTGTTGCGTTTACTGGGGTGAAAAATACAATTGCTCTACTACCATGCTGTGCCAAATCTACGACCGTCAAACGCCCGCTGATCCCAAGGTCAAGGTCAAATACTTAGTCTCTTTACAAAACTTAACATCAGAGAAATATTGTTATAACTTCTATTTCCTTCATGCAAAATGCTTAATATTTCACACATGCATTCCTGTAAGGCTCTACTACCATGCTTTTCCAAATCCACGACCGTCCAACCCCCGCTGATCCCAAGGTAAAGGTCAAATACTTAGTCTCTTTACAAAACTTAACATCAGAGAAATATTGTTATAACTTCTATTTCCTTCATCCAAAATGCTTAATATTTCACACATGCATTCCTGTAAGGCTCTACTACCATGCTGTACCAAATCCACGACCGTCCAACCCACGCTGATCCCAAGGTCAAGTTCTAATACATGGTCTCTTTACAAAACTTAACATCAGAGAAATATGTTATAACTTCTATTTCGTTCACCTAAAATGCTTAATATTTCACACATGCATTCCTGTAAGGCTCTACTATCATGCTGTGCCAAATCAACGACCGTCCAACCCCCGCTGATCGCATGGTCAAATACTTGGTCTCTTTTCAAAACTTAACATCAGAGAAATATGTTATAACTTCTAATATTTCACTTGTGCATTCCTCTAAGGTTGTACTATCATGCTGTGACAAATATATGACCGTCCAACCCCCGCTGATCCCAAATTCAAGGTCACATACTTAGTCTCTTTACAAAACTTAACATCAGAGAAATATGTTGTTACTTCTATTTCTACCATCGAAATTCTTAACATTTCATGCATGCATTCCTCTAAGGCTCTACTATCATGCTGTGACAAATTCCCGCTGATCTCGAGGTCAAGGTTACATACTTAGTCTCTTTACAAAACATAACTTCAGATAAGCCTCGCTTACTGACCAATCTAGTTGATTAATGAATGCGCATGTGTAATGTGTACCGATTTAATTATTAATGCACCGGGTTCCTACGTAAGGCTATACTGTTGAAGATAAAAATGAAAATGTACATTTCTATTTCATTTTAGGTGTATATTATGCTATATAGCATATAGACTCCTTCTTCCCAACTTGCCATCGTGGAGTAAAGAGAGTCAGCGTAGTAGACCATTTCCATTTAATTCAATATTCCAAATAAGTGGGCAGACAGCAATATGCGTTCGACATTTGTGACCTAGACACACTAGAAGCTTTTACATAAACACAAATATGATGCTCTATTAGTGGTCCTTACCTATGCAGGAATGTGAAATATCTTGGTGCAGCCTCTTTAAAATATTCACTTTAAAACCATGCCGTGCCACGCTACTTGCGGAACTACAGATTGAATGTTGTATGTGTTCTCAATCATCATCCAGAGGCAAATGTACTATAATGGTGCAAACCAGTTCCCATCCATGAGGTTTCTCTGAAATAAATTCTTGTTTTTAAACTCCCAGAAAAATCTGTTGTTTTGATCAGTTTTTGTCAGCCGGTTACAGCGCCGTGGGACCGCGGCGCTATACTTTCAGTTGTCAGTGTGCTCGGCGCTTATGTTACGCACGCGGTGCTTATGTTACGCACGCGGTGCCTTGATTTGCTGGCCGAATAATGGTTATGGCCACTTTAAAACCCATTAAGGTCTCTTGTTTCGTTTCAATTTTATTATCCCCTCGCGTAGCGAAAAGGGGATATAAGGATACAAAAGTTGTCTGTCTGTCCGTCCGTCCGTCCGTCCGTCTGTCCGTCACAAAACTTAACGTTGGGGTTAATCTGCAATAACTCCTGTTTTATTTCATGGAATTATTTAATATTTCATAGATGCATTTGGAATATCATCTCGCATCATTCTACGGAAAGCGTATGCCCGCTCACCTCAAGGTCAAGGTCACAGACTTAGAAAACACTCTGTTTCGAAAACTTAACGCTGTGGTTAATTCATTATAACTTATGTTTGCCTTGATGGAATGCTTTCATATTTCATAGATGAATTTGTAACAGCATACCACATCATTCTACAGAATGCCCATGGTGCCCGCTAGCCACAAGGTCAAGGTCACAGACTTACGAAATGCTCCATTTCCAAAACTAAACACTCGGGTTAATTCATTACTTCTGTTTCCCTTGATGGAATGCTTTAATATTTTATAGATGGATTTGTAATATCATCCCGTATAATTCTACAGGAAGCCTGTGGTGCCCGCTAACCTCAAGGTCAAGGTCACATACTCAGAAAGTGCTCAGTTTCGAAAACTTAACGCTTGGCTTATTTCATTGTAACGTCTGTTTCCCTTGATGGAATGCTTTAATATTTCATTGATGCATTTGTAACAACGGCTAGCATCATTCTACAGAAACCCAATGGTGCCCGCTAACCCCAAGGGCAAGGTGAAAGACTTAGAGAAAATACATTTTTGGCACCATTTTACAGAAAGCATCGCGATAAATTATTTTGCTTGTGCGTTTCCTCACTAATATTTTCATTCTTCTGGAAGCTGACCACGATAGTGGAGGGGCATATAGTGTTACCCTTGTCCAACCCTCCGTCCCATTTTTGTCAAGAAGATTTTACAAGTTTCTATATGAGTTTTTCTGACAAGGCCTCGGGTGGGGCATCCGTGTTCCATGAACACATTTTCTAGTTTATCTGGGATCAGCAGTGGTCGAATTGTTACGATGTCGAACCAAATGTTGTGAGTTTGATCATCATATCAAGTGGAGATTTTTTTTATATTAAACCACCGCTCCATTGCAGAGACACCACTCATCATGCCCGATTGTATCCTTCATGTTTTATGCCCCCCGCCACCGAATGGTGAGTGGGGGGGGGGGGGGTCATATAGTGTTACCGGCGTCCGTACGTACGTACGCTGTCCCGAAACCTTTACGCTTGGGTAAATGGCTTATAATATATGTTTCCTTGCTCGGATTTGCTGTACATTTCACACACGCATTGCTCCAATTCGTCCCAACCCCGCTATGCCCAGAGTCAAGGTCACATATTTGGTGCGTTCGAAACCTTAACGCTCGGGTAAATGGCTTATAATTTCTATTTCCTTGTTCGGATCTGCTTCCCATTTCACACACACATTGCTCCAATGGTCCTCTACCGCCCTGTGACAAATCCACATTCGTCCCGCCACCGCTAAGCCCAGGCTCAAGGGCACAGACTTGGTGCGTTCGAAACCTTAACGCTCGGGTAAATGGCTTATAATTTCTGTTTTCTTGCTCGGATCTGCTTCACATTTCACACATGCATTGCAACAATGGCCCTCTACCGCCCTGTGACAAATCCACATTCGTCCCGCCCCCACTAAGCCCAGGGTCAAGGGCACAGACTGGGTGCGTTTGAAAACTTAACACTCGGGTAAATGGCTTATAATTGATGTTTCCTTGTTCGGATCTGCATTTCACACACGCATTGCTCCAATGGTCCTCTACCGCCCTGTAACAAATCCACATTCGTCATGTGTTAAGTGTGATCAGGGTCTATACTGTTCATTGTACAGTTAACGTAATGTTCTTGATGCTGCTCATGATTTGGCCCTCAGGTACGTCATCGGCATTTGTGTATATGACAGTTAAATATGGTTATGCCCCTTACATTTATAAGAGTAATATGATTATTCCTAATACTATTACTTTTAGGGGAAGAGGTTAAGTGACTGGTGTGGTCCAGGTCAGGTTATTCTAATTTCAGGGTTGACTATATATTTTTCTCTGTAAATATTCAGTTCTGATTTTGGGATTTATCCCCCATCACAATCGGTATCATATGGGATTTGACCCCGCTAACCTGGCCTAAAATGACCTTAGCTGTTGATAGGCCGTTAAACACCATTAAATAAAATCTAATTGTGATGCTGCTAACAAAAAGAGAAGATCCATGTTTGATCCAAGAGAAGACTACTTGAGTTTGTTACCTGATCTGGAGCTACACAGGTTAAAAACTCGATAACCCCATTTTTATTATGGTGAATCACATAATTATGTGACTGGAGAAATGATACTTTTTTTTGTGACCAGTGTAGCTCTTGATCAAATAGCACACTCCTGTATCATGATAATGATCTATAATGATGGAATGGCAAACAGTGCAGATCTGGATCTACACTGGTTGCAAAACACATAAGACCTATTTCTGGAGTCGCAGCAACAAATATGTGTCTCAGTAATGTATTAGTGTAAGTTGTAGAGTGAGATTACATGTTGTTAGAGTGGATGGTTGGTCGGGTGAACGTCGTGACGGCGTAAATTAACGGTAGGGGTTCCTCCTTAGAGGAATCACGATTTGCCCGGTTTGGCCCTCAGATATGTTTTTATCTTGGGCTCTTTTGTTACCTGTGAGTTGAATTGGGTTATTTCCCATTAGAAAAGTAGCAAGATTATTACTGATCCTACTGCTTTTGGGAGGGGGCCAAGTGATTCTGGTGTGGCGAGGACCTGGCATCCGATCAGGATTATTCTGATCTCAGGACTGAATACATATTTTTTTTACTGTAAATATTCAGTTCTGATCTTGGGATTTTCCCTCCATTTGTACATGTACTTGAACATGTTCTTGTACCTGTACATGTAATATATGGGATTTAGTACTAACCCATTGACCCGGAGTTAAATGACTTAGCTGTTGATAGGCCGTTAAATCCCAACAAACAAACATATATGTTGTTTGCAAATGTCCTAAATATCATGTGTATTATCATTTATCAGGTAACCAGCTTTGTATTGGCCGAATACGTACTGACTGATAGCATCATGTCGTATCAGGCATTCACCTGATAATAATATATTGTATGCAACTAATTGAAAACTGATGTTTCATTGGACGAACAGCGTCACATGATTTTACCGATTGACGTCAGTGTAATGACACAAAGTAAACAAGTCTGCGTTCCTTTCAATGAAATCCGCGCCATATTTCCACATTATATAGCATAAAATGTTACCTGATCAATAGAATACAGAATACCATGCTAGTGTGTATTGAAAACAGTGAGCCTCGGAAACAGCGAGCCTCGGAATTCCTACATGGTTCCTAGCCTTGCCTGATAAACTTGATATCAAAAGATACTCGCATCGTATTCTGTATGTCACATATTTTTAGTAGTTTGCGGTTTGATAGAGCTAGTTCAAGCGTGTGCACAACTTGGATTATGTAAACTATTTTATTGTATAAAATAGGCTTACACAGTGTAATAACACCGTGTAATACAAATCATAATACACTAGTGTAATAAATATACAAATGTGGCCCGTACAGAAAACAAGCTAGGTGGTCATTTACAGCTTCGATGTATTGTGATGTGCATATGCAATAAATATAATCAAACATTTGTGTATGATTTAATATGAGATTTATTAAACTTGTTGACTGATTTCATAAGAAACTTGGCATTTATGAAATCAGTAAACTTGTACAAAACATCAATTTGCATTCAATTTACAAAATGTCTTGCCATGAAATATTTTCCATTCTAGACACTGGCTGATCCACCCCTAAGCAACTGGAATGGATTTTGATATGTCAATGTTGCAACCAATGCAATCCAATCGTCAGAAAATGATTTTCAGACTGGTCAAATTATGAAAAGGGGGTGTTTTTGTTCTCAAATATATGAAAATTTACTTGCAAAAAGTGCAGATCCTGATGAGACGGCTCGTCACGAGCCGACTCGTCACGAGCCGGCTCATCTGGATCTACACTTTTTGCCAATACCACTATACAGGCCTATAGTGTAGAAAGGAAAATAAAAATTAAATTAGCTCAATTGCACAAAACTAGCACAGTTACTAGTTATCACAAACAAACATTTTATCAAAATCCATTTTTTTCAGGCAACACATGTTTCGTTTTGGATTCAGAATAAGATACAAATCTACAACTGAAGTATTTTTGACAGATCTGTTACATAACTTTCTGCACATATCTGAGACCCAGTAACATTAAATAGATTGTTTATGCCCCACCGGCACCACGATAGTGGAGAGGGCCTTTAATGTTACCCTTGTCCGTCCGCACCAATATATAGGGTATATGTGGCTAGCCCCCACAGGGATTGACTTAGTAAAGAATAGGGTTAGTTATATTAGCCACCTAAAAAAACGATTTATGTGGCTAAAATCGGTTTATGTGGCTTATTCCGTAGTACTCAGATGGGCCTTATGTGGCTCGTAGACACATAAACACAATTTTTAAGAACGTCCGTCCGACCGTCCGTCCGTCCGTCCGTCCGTCACCAACCTTGTAAGTTGTAAAACTTTTAAACCATACTAGCTACAGACCTGAAACTTGGTTTTTGATTTGACCCCCGGGTCATGGATTATCTCTCCCTTTTCGACTTAGAATTTGGCAATTTTGTCTTGTAACTCGTAAAACTTTTAAACTGTAAGACCTGAAACATGGTATCTATGATGAGTAGAGGCGCAAAGCTTATTTCGATTTTTGTTTCGACCCCCCCCCCCCGGGTCATGGATTATCTCCCCTTTTGCATTTGGAATTTTGCCTTGTTTATTATCAAAGTGGTATGTGGGGAATCCGTGTTCTATGAACACATTTTCTAGTTTTCGACTGTGATTTATTATATTTAACATAGTACATATATTTAAAATAAAACTTAGAATTTACCGTGTGTGGTTTATATAAATCAGGAGTACAGTGTAGGTGAATTATGTAGGTGAACATATGGTGAACATACATACCATGACCCAAGTCAATTAAAATAGTCTATTGTGAAATACACATGTATATAAATATACCCAAACATGTTAAAGTGCGGGTAACTCAACCCAGTTATGTGTATGTGGGTGAATTTTCGACCTTCATATTTTGTATTGAAATTGTTTGTTCGCGAATGTGTAAATAGCTGGCCGATCGGTAAATCGATCGGCCAGTGGCCCATTGTGTTTCTTCACTGAGCGTTACAATGCATTGGACACAATATGTCAATTGTGTCGCTCTATGTCAAAGGGTTGGATAGGGACACGAGAGAAAGATAGTTCTCAAATCTTATGTATGAAAATAACTCTAGATCGCTACCAGACCAGTTCCAGGGGGCCGTTTCACTAAATATTGTACGACTAAAATGTTCGTAAGTGCAGAATTATGATAGTCTGTAAATTTCACATTAACACTGTTTTCTTGTAAACAATTATTGGATTTACATTTATTGAGCATAGGCTGCTATGCAGCCAGCCTATGCTCAATAAATGTAAATTCATCAATTGAAATTTCCAGACGATTCTAAATTTGCACTTATGAACATTTTAGTCGTATGAAGCTTTGAGAAACGCGCCCCCTGTGTGGTACCAGAAATAGTTACTGTTCATTATAAAAAACCCAGGTAACAGGTTTGATTGTTGATATATATATTTTAACTTGCCACCTCATAAATACAATGATAATCACATGTATATTACCAGAAATAGTTATTGTTTCGTATTGCACATCCAGTTAACAATGAATCTGGTACCAGATCAGGCTATTGTAAGTGCAATTAAATGTAGAGCTGTGTTTATGATCCCGCCACCCTCTCCCAACACAGGCGAGGTACTGGTTCTACCTAGTCACTATTAACCCTTCCCACACCACATACCTTTTTCTTGGTGTTTGCAAACAATGTAGATCCAGATGAACCGGCTCATATTGATCAGGATCTGCACTGTTTGCAAGTACTTTTATATCATTAGGAAACACCCATTTGTTTATGAATGAACTGATCTAAATGCCTTTTTTCTAACAATTGATTGGTCTGAAAATTAGTTGGACCATTCAAGGTCCGTTACTTGGGTCACACACCTTGAGAATGTCATCGACACAGTAAACCAGACTCTTTTGTTACTTGCACTGACACCGTGGACATCACAGTTTTCGATTCTTTCTTTATTAAACATGCATATCAACAGTATACATGACTTTATATAGTCTGTGTTTCCCATTTGACCAACATTTGCTGTTACACGACTCTTATATTTAATACGTTGTATCGTAGACCGATCTGCTGATTTTAAATATTTTTCTATTTAAAATCATGTTTTGGAAGCACATTAGAATCGTCTCAGCTTGAGACAATTCTGCTGTGCTGTCAAAATACGATTTTGAGACGAAGCGAGAATAAAATACCAAATCAGCAGACAAACATTTTGGTTTCCAGCGTTTTAAGGCTACTTGTTTGTCAGTATCTCTGTTAGTACAACCAAATACCACACATTCTTTCCCCATCAGATATTGTCAGTAAATCCCGATACTATGTATTATTGATACATATAGAGCAATGTAAATACGCTCTGGAACAACGGCTTCGCCGAAGCAGGAAGCTGACGGCCAGCTATTTTTAGTAACAGGAATACACCCTGCGTGACGTCAGCTCAAAACCTCCTATACCCAAACATGTTAAAATGCGGGCAACCCGACCCAGTTTATGTGTATGTTGGTGTATTGTCGAGCTTGATGTTTTGTATGTAAAGATACATACCCACTCAGTATGCACAAGGTGTTCTTTATAGGAATTAAATAAGTGTATTATTGTGTCACTATTCCACCAGTTGTAAAACTTACGAGTGCCCGCTATACAGATATAATCATTTAGTGACATATATTTTGCTGATAGTGACTCGCGTTGGTATCAGGCTATTTTCATATGCAAATGAGGCATGATTATTTTTTAATTATTTATATTAATTAAATGCGTCACCTAAAAAAAATATATTTTCAACAGATTATAAAGGACGATCATTGCACATCAAAACATAAATACAGCGAATAAACAGTAATATCGCAAAAAGCAAACACGGTTATCGCCCTGATATCAGTTTGGAAATTTACGTCTAATATAAAATGTTTACTAATGCCAATCAATACGTGGGATGATGGTGAATGAATGTTTATTTTACCAAAAAATGTCTCAGATTATGTCTTTGATATAAAGAACATTGTGTGCCTACTGAGTGGGCATGTACCTTTAAAGTGTTTGTTTTTGTCTGTGGTTTTCAGTGGGTGGTAGGTGGGAGCATGCGATGGGTAATTTAATGATCGGGGTTCATCCTTACCGGAATTCCGACTGGACACCTGGTTTGGCCCTTACACATATTCGGCATTTTGTATGTGACAGTTGAATCTGGTTATACCCCTTATGTGAGTTACAATTATTCGTAATCCTATTCTAGGGGAAGGGGCCAAGTGACTTGATGTGGTATTGACCTGACACCATGTCGGGTTATTCTAATTTCAGGGCTGAATATTTTTTTCTCGATGTCATTATTCCGTTCTGATTTTGGTATCCCCCCCCCCCCAATGCAGCAAGTTAAAACGGGATTGAACCCGTTTGCCCGGCCTTACATGGTATTAGCTGTTGATAGGCCGTTAAACACCAATAAACAAACAAAACAAACAAACTGTGGTTTTCAACTGTAATATGTAGATTCCATTCTTTTTCTGTTTGTTATAGGCCTCTAATCAAGTTCGAAAGTAAGAACATGGTATAATGGCATTTGAAACTGTAGTGTAAATCAAAGGACTGAAAGTCCAGAAATTCTGCGCAGTACGTGTGTGTGGATAAGCAATATGCTAAAAATTGGTTTGCATTCATTTTGATTGGGTCATAGAAGGGATCCAATCAATCAATCTAGCCTTCTGCTGAGTAGGACATCCTTACCATATGGTCGACCTACATGGTTCGGCCCTCTTGTACCATTTTGGCAAATGCAATGCTCGCCGATGAGAAAGCATACTCCTGAGGATAGGAACATAATCCTTGCATATACAGAAATTCTTAATGGGGCATAACAGGATTTAACTCTCAAGTACCAGGGGGCCGAAATGGTTTGGTACATGAGGGCCAAACCATGTAAGTGGGCATTCCGACAAGATGAATACCGATCGCTAAATTACCCTTCGCTACTCCCTCCTACCTCCCCCTCAAAAATAAGAGAACAAATGTTTATTGCTGGTAACAAAGGCATATATTCAAATATGGTTTATATAATAGTGTAAATAGTCATTTTAGGTGTTGGAGTATCTATCCTGTTGTAACATGTTGCGCATATTAGCTCGCAAGTACCAGGGGGGCTGAAATGGTTGGTACATGAGGGCCAAACCATGTAAGTCAGCATTCCATTAAGGATGATGGATTGATTATTGGTGTTTAACGGCCTATCAACAGCCAGGGTCATGTAAGGCCGGGCCAACAGGATGGAGTGTCCTGAATTCAACCTGTAAAAAAGAACACTTGTAGTGAAAACGTTTAGCTATAGCCAAATTGCAAACCGCCTAACTTTAGTTTACCGAACACTTCTAGTGAAAACGTTTATTGATAGCCAAATTGCAAACCGCCTAACTTTAGTTTACCGAACACTTGTAGTGAAAACGTTTATTTACCGAACTCTTGTAGTGAAAACGTTTATTTACCGAACTCTTGTAGTGAAAACGTTTATTTATAGCCAAAATGCAAACCGCCTAACTTTAATTTATGGAACACTTGTAGTGAAAACGTTTAGTTATAGCCAAATTGCAAACCGCCTAACTTTAGTTTACCGAACACTTGTAGTGAAAACGTTTAGTTATAGCCAAATTGCAAACCGCCTAACTTTAGTTTACCGAACACTTACCGCCTAACTTTAGTTTACCGAACACTTCTAGTGAAAACGTTTATTGATAGCCAAATTGCAAACCGCCTAACTTTAGTTTACCGAACACTTGTAGTGAAAACGTTTATTTACCGAACTCTTGTAGTGAAAACGTTTATTTACCGAACTCTTGTAGTGAAAACGTTTATTTATAGCCAAAATGCAAACCGCCTAACTTTAGCTTACCGAGCTCTTGTAGTGAAAACGTTTATTGATAGCCAAATTGCAAACCGCCTAACTTTAGTTTACCGAACACTTGTAGTGAAAACGTTTAGTTATAGCCAAATTGCAAACCGCCTAACTTTAGTTTACCGAACTCTTGTAGTGAAAACGTTTAGTTATAGCCAAATTGCAAACCGCCTAACTTTAGTTTACCGAACTCTTGTACTGAAAACGTTTAGTTATAGCCAAATTGCAAACCGCCTAACTTTAGTTTACCGAACACTTGTAGTGAAAATGTTTATTTATAGCCAAATTGCAAACCGCCTAACTTTAATTTACCGAACACTTGTAGTGAAAAAGTTTAGTTATAGCCAAATTGCAAACCGCCTAACTTTAGTTTACCGAACACTTGTAGTGAAAACGTTTAGCTATAGCCAAATTGCAAACCGCCTAACTTTAGTTTACCGAACTCTTGTACTGAAAACGTTTAGTTATAGCCAAAATGCAAACCGCCTAACTTTAGTTTACCGAACACTTGTAGTGAAAATGTTTATTTATAGCCAAATTGCAAACCGCCTAACTTTAGTTTACCGAACACTTGTAGTGAAAACGTTTAGTTATAGCCAAATTGCAAACCGCCTAACTTTAGTTTACCGAACACTTGTAGTGAAAACGTTTAGCTATAGCCAAATTGCAAACCGCCTAACTTTAGTTTACCGAACACTTCTAGTGAAAACGTTTATTGATAGCCAAATTGCAAACCGCCTAACTTTAGTTTACCGAACTCTTGTAGTGAAAACGTTTATTTACCGAACTCTTGTAGTGAAAACGTTTATTTACCGAACTCTTGTAGTGAAAACGTTTATTTATAGCCAAAATGCAAACCGCCTAACTTTAATTTATGGAACACTTGTAGTGAAAACGTTTAGTTATAGCCAAATTGCAAACCGCCTAACTTTAGTTTACCGAACACTTGTAGTGAAAACGTTTAGTTATAGCCAAATTGCAAACCGCCTAACTTTAGTTTACCGAACACTTCTAGTGAAAATGTTTATTTATAGCCAAAATGCAAACCGCCTAACTTTAGCTTACCGAGCTCTTGTAGTGAAAACGTTTATTGATAGCCAAATTGCAAACCGCCTAACTTTAGTTTACCGAACACTTGTAGTGAAAACGTTTAGTTATAGCCAAATTGCAAACCGCCTAACTTTAGTTTACCGAACACTTGTAGTGAAAACGTTTAGTTATAGCCAAATTGCAAACCGCCTAACTTTAGTTTACCGAACACTTGTAGTGAAAACATTTAGTTATAGCCAAAATTGCAAACCGCCTAACTTTAGTTTACCGAACACTTGTAGTGAAAACGTTTATTGATAGCCAAATTGCAAACCGCCTAACTTTAGTTTACCGAACACTTGTAGTGAAAACGTTTATTTACCGAACTCTTGTAGTGAAAACGTTTATTTACCGAACTCTTGTAGTGAAAACGTTTATAGCCAAAATGCAAACCGCCTAACTTTAGCTTACCGAGCTCTTGTAGTGAAAACGTTTATTGATAGCCAAATTGCAAACCGCCTAACTTTAGTTTACCGAACACTTGTAGTGAAAACGTTTAGTTATAGCCAAATTGCAAACCGCCTAACTTTAGTTTACCGAACACTTGTAGTGAAAACGTTTAGTTATAGCCAAATGCAAACCGCCTAACTTTAGTTTACCGAACTCTTGTAGTGAAAACGTTTAGTTATAGCCAAATTGCAAACCGCCTAACTTTAGTTTACCGAACACTTGTAGTGAAAACGTTTATTGATAGCCAAATTGCAAACCGCCTAACTTTAGTTTACCGAACTCTTGTAGTGAAAACGTTTATTTACCGAACTCTTGTAGTGAAAACGTTTATTTACCGAACTCTTGTAGTGAAAACGTTTATTTATAGCCAAAATGCAAACCGCCTAACTTTAGCTTACCGAGCTCTTGTAGTGAAAACGTTTATTGATAGCCAAATTGCAAACCGCCTAACTTTAGTTTACCGAACACTTGTAGTGAAAACGTTTAGTTATAGCCAAATTGCAAACCGCCTAACTTTAGTTTACCGAACACTTGTAGTGAAAACGTTTAGTTATAGCCAAATTGCAAACCGCCTAACTTTAGTTTACCGAACACTTGTAGTGAAAACGTTTAGCTATAGCCAAATTGCAAACCGCCTAACTTTAGTTTACCGAACACGTCTAGTGAAAACGTTTATTGATAGCCAAATTGCAAACCGCCTAACTTTAGTTTACCGAACACTTGTAGTGAAAACGTTTATTTACCGAACTCTTGTAGTGAAAACGTTTATTTACCGAACTCTTGTAGTGAAAACGTTTATTTATAGCCAAAATGCAAACCGCCTAACTTTAGCTTACCGAGCTCTTGTAGTGAAAACGTTTATTGATAGCCAAATTGCAAACCGCCTAACTTTAGTTTACCGAACACTTGTAGTGAAAACGTTTAGTTATAGCCAAATTGCAAACCGCCTAACTTTAGTTTACCGAACACTTGTAGTGAAAACGTTTAGTTATAGCCAAATTGCAAACCGCCTAACTTTAGTTTACCGAACTCTTGTACTGAAAACGTTTAGTTATAGCCAAATTGCAAACCGCCTAACTTTAGTTTACCGAACACTTGTAGTGAAAATGTTTATTTATAGCCAAATTGCAAACCGCCTAACTTTAATTTACCGAACACTTGTAGTGAAAAAGTTTAGTTATAGCCAAATTGCAAACCGCCTAACTTTAGTTTACCGAACACTTGTAGTGAAAACGTTTAGCTATAGCCAAATTGAGCCAAATTACAAACCGCCTAACTTTAGTTTACCGAACACTTGTAGTGAAAAATACGTTAGATAGCCAAATTGCAAACCGCCTAACTTTAGTTTACCGAACACTTGTAGTGAAAACGTTTAGTTGTATACCAAATTGCAAACCGCCTAACTTTAGTTTACCGAACTCTTGTACTGAAAACGTTTAGTTATAGCCAAATTGCAAACCGCCTAACTTTAGTTTACCGAACACTTGTAGTGAAAATGTTTATTTATAGCCAAATTGCAAACCGCCTAACTTTAGTTTACCGAACACTTGTAGTGAAAAAGTTTAGTTATAGCCAAATTGCAAACCGCCTAACTTTAGTTTACCGAACACTTGTAGTGAAAACGTTTAGTTATAGCCAAATTGCAAACCGCCTAACTTTAGTTTACCGAACACTTGTAGTGAAAACGTTTAGTTATAGCCAAATTGCAAACCGCCTAACTTTAGTTTACCGAACACTTGTAGTGAAAACGTTTAGTTATAGCCAAATTGCAAACCGCCTAACTTTAGTTTACCGAACTCTTGTACTGAAAACGTTTAGTTATAGCCAAATTGCAAACCGCCTAACTTTAGTTTACCGAACACTTGTAGTGAAAATGTTTATTTATAGCCAAATTGCAAACCGCCTAACTTTAATTTACCGAACACTTGTAGTGAAAAAGTTTAGTTATAGCCAAATTGCAAACCGCCTAACTTTAGTTTACCGAACACTTGTAGTGAAAACGTTTAGTTATAGCCAAATTGCAAACCGCCTAACTTTAGTTTACCGAACTCTTGTACTGAAAACGTTTAGTTATAGCCAAATTTCAAACCGCCTAACTTTAGTTTACCGAACACTTGTAGTGAAAATGTTTATTTATAGCCAAATTGCAAACCGCCTAACTTTAGTTTACCGAACACTTGTAGTGAAAACGTTTAGTTATAGCCAAATTGCAAACCGCCTAACTTTAGTTTACCGAACACTTGTAGTGAAAACGTTTAGCTATAGCCAAATTGCAAACCGCCTTACTTTAGTTTACCGAACACGTCTAGTGAAAACGTTTATTTATAGCCAAATTGCAAACCGCCTAACTTTAGTTTACCGAACTCTTGTAGTGAAAACGTTTATTTACCGAACTCTTGTAGTGAAAACGTTTATTTACCGAACTCTTGTAGTGAAAACGTTTATTTATAGCCAAAATGCAAACCGCCTAACTTTAATTTATGGAACACTTGTAGTGAAAACGTTTAGTTATAGCCAAATTGCAAACCGCCTAACTTTAGTTTACCGAACACTTGTAGTGAAAACGTTTAGTTATAGCCAAATTGCAAACCGCCTAACTTTAGTTTACCGAACACTTCTAGTGAAAATGTTTATTTATAGCCAAAATGCAAACCGCCTAACTTTAGCTTACCGAGCTCTTGTAGTGAAAACGTTTATTGATAGCCAAAATTGCCCCCCAACGCCCACTGTAAAACGAGAACCAAACTTGTTTTAGTTGAAACGTTTAGTTATGCCAAATTGCAAACCGCTAACTTTAGTTTACGATAAACAAATCTTTGTTTACTGACGTGATATTGTAGTACCGAAACCAACTTTGTTTAACTTGATGTTTATTATAGACCAAATTGCAAACCGCCTAACTTTAGTTTACCGAACCTCTGTACCTAAAGCTTTACCGATCTTTGTAGTGAAACGTTTATTATACCAAATTGCAAACCGCCTAACTTTAGTTTACCGAACACTTTATGAAAACGTTATTATACCAAATTGCCGCCTAACTTTAGTTTAGAACTGACTAAAACTAGTAGCAGAACTTGTAGTGAAAAATGTTTATAGCCAAATTGCAAACCGCCTAACTTTAGTTTACCGTTTTAACTTAAAGTACCGAACCACTTGTAGTGAAAAGTTTATTATAGCCAAATTGCAAACCGCCTAACTTTAGTTTACCGAACTCTTGTAGTGAAAACGTTTAGTTATAGCCAAATTGCAAACCGCCTAACTTTAGTTTACCGAACACTTGTAGTGAAAATGTTTATTTATAGCCAAATTGCAAACCGCCTAACTTTAGTTTACCGAACTCTTGTAGTTAAAACGTTTATTTATAGCCAAATTGTGTTATTTCTCTATATTTAAAGTTTTCAAGAGAGATAATGGCCAAAAATGAAAAATTATCCGGTTGATGTAATTTGGAAGTGATACAACAAATTTCGCGTTTGTAGATTACAGAATATAGGAGAAAAGGGTGGTTACAAACTTTTCACAAATCGCGGATAACCAATATATTAGAGATCGGCTTATAACAAAGATAGTGCACATATGTGTAACTATGATGTGTTCAATTCTTACATACTATGTCCACTAATTGTGCAGCTGTCACTGCTAGATGCCGCCAGTGGGGGCATCCACGACATATTGACATATTACTAGTTATGTTTGCTTCATATCCTACAGTCGAACCTCACCGAACGACCATCTCTCTACAGCAACACCCTCTCTGTAACATTCACTATTGTATATCCCAAATTGATGATTACCTCTATATCTAACCCTTAGACTGATGAACACAAAAATTGTCGTCTGCTGTTGCGTTTGAAATAAAAACATGCTTTCACACAATCATTTCCATTGGAAATGATTCTAAAATGCTGTTTTAGCATCTATTTTATGAGAATTATCGAAGAAAATAAATAAACAGCAGACGACAAAATATAATTCAGCATTAACCTCCCTACAACAGCCACCTCTCTACAACAGCCAGTTTTGCGTCTTCCCATGGGTGGCTGTTGTAGAGAAGTTGCACTGTACTAATGTAGTACATTTTCATTGCTGTGTGTAACACATATTTACACAATCTACAGGAAATACCAATCTATGTTGAAACTAGAAAAAGTCGATGGCGCGCCATCGCAATATACCCACTTTCCCCAAATGCTAAGTCCGAAAGGGGGAGGTAATCCATGATGGAGGGTCGGATAAAAAATCCGAATTCACTTTGCGCATCAGCACATGAAAACGAAGCTACGAACCAAATATCAGACGCGTAGGTATGAAGGTGAAAAAGTTTTTCGAGTTACAAGGAAAAAATGGGAAATTCTGAGTGCGAAAGGGGGAGATAATCCATGATGGAGGGTCGGACGAAAAATCCGAATTCACTTTGCGCATGTGCACATGATAACGAAGCTACATAGCAAATATGAGGCGCGTAGGTATGAAGGTGAAAAAGTTTTTCGAGTTGCAAGGAAAAAATGGGAAATTCTGAGTCGGAGGAAAGGGGGAGGTAATCGATGATGGAGGGTCGGATCAAAAATGAATTCACTTTGCGCATGTGCACATGATAACGAAGCTACATAGCAAATATGAGGCGCGTAGGTATGAAGGTGAAAAAGTTTTTCGAGTTACAAGGAAAAAATGGGAAATTCTGAGTGCGAGATAATCGATGATGGAGGGTCGGATGAAAAATCCGAATTCACTTTGCGCATCTGCACATGATAACGAAGCTACATAGCAAATATGAGGCGCGTAGGTATGAAGGTGAAAAAGTTTTTCGAGTTACAAGGAAAAAATGGAAAATTCTGAGTCCGAAAGGGGGAGATAATCCATGATGGAGGGTCGGATGAAAAATCCGAATTCACTTTGCGCATCAGCACATGAAAACGAAGCTACGAACCAAATATCAGACGCGTAGGTATGAAGGTGAAAAAGTTTTTCGAGTTACAAGGAAAAAATGGGAAATTTCTGAGTGCGAAAGGGGAGATAATCATGCCATGGAGGGTCGGATGAAAAATCCGACAATTCACTTTGCGCATGTGCACATGATAACGAAGATACATAGCAAATTTGAGGGCGCGTAGGTATGTAGGTGAAAAAGTTTTTCGAGTTGCAAGGAAAAAATGGGAAATTCTGAGTCGGAAAGGGGGAGGTAATCGATGATGGAGGGTCGGATCAAAAATGGGAATTCACTTTGCGCATGTGCACATGATAACGAAGCTACATAGCAAATATGAGCGCGTAGGTATGAAGGTGAAAAAGATTTTTCGAGTTACAAGGAAAAAATGGGAAATTCTGAGTGCGAAAGGGGGAGATAATCGATGATGGAGGGTCGGATGAAAAATCCGAATTCACTTTGCGCAATCTGCACATGATAACGAAGTACAGCAAATATGAGCGTAGGTAGGAAGGTGAAAAAGTTTTCGAGTTACAAGGAAAAAATGGAAAATTCTGATCCGAAAGGGGAGAATCCATGATGGAGGGGCGGATGATCCGAATTCACTTTGCGCAAATGCAAATAACGAAGCTACATAGCAAATATGGCGCGTAGGTATGAAGGTGAAAATTTTTTTCGACTTACAAGGAAAAAATGGGAAATTCTGAGTCCGAAAGGGGGAGATAATCCATGATGGAGGGTCGGATGAAAAATCCGAATACACTTTGCGCATCTGCACATGATAACGAAGCTACATACCAAATATCAGGCGCGTATGTATGAAGGTGAAAAAGTTTTTCGAGTTACAAGGAAAAAATGGGAAATTCTGAGTCCGAAAGGGGGAGATAATCCATGATGGAGGGTCGGATGAAAAATCCGAATTCATTTTGCGCATCTGCACATGATAACGAAGCTACATACCAAATACACTGCAGCTCCATTATAACGCGGTGTTCGGGGTCCAAGATTTCAAACCGCGATCGAATCCGACCGCGTTATAAAATTTCGGGACATGCACGGGTACTGGTACTGCACGAGTTACTGGTATCATCCGCATTTCGGTTACCAACTATTGCGGGAATTCCATTAGCAACGGACCCATATAAAAGCATGTCATTTGAACAGAAGTGAAAGTAATTATTAATAATGCCTATGACATACAAACTTGTATTAATGTATTAAACATATGAGTTATTTATAAAATCATGCTTATTACGTTGTATAGTGCTCGCGATAGACAAGACGCTTATTATAATTTATACTACTCGCGATCAACAGACGCTTAAACGGAGTAATTGATAATAAATAATGCCTATGGTCACTTGTCCTGCCTATTCATGCGGACGATTAGCTGTGCATAATCTCAGGATGTGGGGTCACGTGATCTATTGTTTACGCTGCAAGTCATATTGATGAATGAAATTTACGATTTAAGCGAGATTGCCGTGGGCTGCAGTGTAAACAATAGACCACGTGATCCCATACCCAGATCATGCTGAAACACCAGTCTATTTATAGAACGCTAAATATTACACCTGGGAGTAAAGAATAGGAAAGGCGATCGAACACGCAACCATTTATTTAATAGCGACACTTATGTGTTAACACGGATACATTGACATTACTTGGTGACAATATAAGCGGTACATTTACGTGACTGGAGAAATGGTGCTCATGGGATTTGTGAGCAGTGTAGCTTCTGATCAGGCGTTACATCCCAGCTCGCAAGCCCATATGGGTCCTATGTGGGCTATATATGGGCAGGCCCATATGGGCTGGTTGATATGGGACCCATGCCTATTAACATGCTTACCTGATTAAAGGTATTACATTTGCTAACATACTAATAATAATCCTTTCATGGACTTTGAACTTCGTTGTTTGAATAAACTTGAGACTTGAACTTGAAATCACGAATCAACTAATTACACGATGACTACGACGTCCGACGATTTTTTATTTTTTTATTATTTTTTTTCTCGATTTTTTTAATATTTTAATATTTTTTGGGATCCACGAGAGACCCGCGTTATAATGGAGATCGCGCTATAAGCGACCGCGTTATAATGGAGCTGCAGTGTATCAGGCGCGTAGGTATGAAGGTGAAAAAGTTTTTCGAGTTACAAGGAAAAAATGGGAAATTCTGAGTCCGAAAGGGGGAGATAATCCATGATGGAGGGTCGGATGAAAAATCCGAATTCACTTTGCGCATGTGCACATGATAACGAAGCTACATAGCAAATATGAGGCGCGTAGGTATGAAGGTGAACAAGTTTTTGGAGTTACAAGGAAAAAATGGGAAATTCTGAGTCCGAAAGGGGGAGATAATCCATGATGGAGGGTCGGATGAAAAATCCGAATTCACTTTGCGCATCTGCACATGATACGAAGCTACATAGCAAATATAGAGGCGTAGGTATGAAGGTGAACATGTTTTTCGAGTTACAAGGAAAAAATGGGAAATTCTGAGTCCGAAATGGGGAGATAATCCATGATGGAGGGTCGGATGAAAAATCCGAATTCACTTTGCGCATCTGCACATGATAACGAAGCTACATAGCAAATATGAGGCGCGTAGGTATGAAGGTGAAAAGTTTTTCGAGTTACAAGGAAAAAATGGGAAATTCTGAGTCCGAAAGGGGGAGATAATCCATGATGGAGGGTCGGATCAAAAATCCGAACTCACTTTGCGCATCTGCACATGATAACGAAGCTACATAGCAAATATGAGGCGCGTAGGTATGAAGGTGAAAAAGTTTTTCGAGTTACAAGGAAAAAATGGGAAATTCTGAGTCCGAAAGGGGGAGATAATCCATGATGGAGGGTCGGATCAAAAATCGGAATTCACTTTGCGCATCTGCACATGATAACGAAGCTACATACCAAATATCAGGCGCGTAGGTATGAAGGTGAAAAAGTTTTTCGAGCTACAAGAAACGTGACGGGCGTACGGACGTACGGACGGACGGACACCCGTGACGAAAACAATATACCCATTTTTTTTCCCCAAAAAAGTGGGTATAATTACAAGACAAAACCATCTATAATCTACAATAATACAACACCTGATCAAGCGTGTATGTGACTGAAGAAATGGGTCTTATGGAATGTGTGACCAGTGTAGCTCCAGATCAAATATCACACCCCTGTAGCCTGACAACGATCTATGTTGCTGGCTAGAAGCATGGTGTGTGTTTCGTTGATGGAATGGCGAACAGTGCAGATCGTGATCAGACGATGCGGATGCGCAGGCTGATCTGGGTCTACACTGGTTACAAAAGTCATCAACTCCATTTCTCCTGTCACAGCCACAAATGTCAACCGGTACACCGGTACGCGCGGTGTTCCAGAAACACTTATGTATGACAGTGTGCAACAAAATGACTATTTGTATCACTAATTAAAACAACGTTATTTGCATAAATGGCATTGGAAGTTAAAAAAAATGTCTCGTCATTTTCAATGTTTAAATTTCTCCGTTATTTTATTAATAACAAAACTTCATTAATTTCTTTTAAAGTTGCGGAAGTATGATCAAACATGTGCATGCAATTTAAATACATTATAACACGGTGCTTTAGTACGGAGCCCCGCACGGGACAAGGATTTTGTTTTATTAATTCGTTATATAATTGTACTAAATTCGTTTTTTTTAATTAATTCGTTCCCACAAAATAACAATTTTTTTCCTCAATTTAACAATTCATTCACACGAATAACAATTCGTTCCCACGAATTAAATTTCGTTCTCTAAATTTAACAATTCGTTCGCACGAAATAACAATTCGTTCCCACGGGAACGAATTGTTGTATCGTGGGAACGAATTGTTAATTTGATGGAACGAATTGTTAAATTGAGGGAAAGAATTGTTATCTCTTGGAAGAGTCGTCTAGGGGAAATCACTCTGCGTGTTGTATATGGGATTCCCCCCTTGCCTATTTCCTTTGATTTCACTGAACAGTTTCACTTTTACACTAGTCTGTGTAGTATAATATCTGTGCCACAAATTTCTTGTTACGATATGCACCGCGATTGTAGTTCCCAATCAAATTCGCGATGTATCCTGTAGATGAACTCAGTAGCTGTGTTCTATTTATATCATACTTTCAGTTTCGATTCCAGGCAGGCTACCAGATAATGTTTTCTTGGTATGAATTAAATAAAATAGCTTCCACCACGCTGATTATTAAAAAAATATTGTGCAATAGAAGATGAGATAACTTATTTATAATATAACAATAAATGTGGATATATTATCACAATAGAACCGATACAAATCTTACATATTCTTTGTGTTTATGGAATGGGTCGGCATAAAATGGCGGTCGGAAAATACTATACGGAGACATGCGGTTGTATCATTGCGCGTGAAAAAAAAAATTCTTCAAATGAATACATGCCAGTTTATATTATATTATATCAGATAAACATTTTCTAATATAAATGTCGTGCAGAAAAAAATAACAACACATGTATTACACGACACAATACAAATTATGTTAGCTCATATCAGAACTATTTTTCATGGCGTATATAGCGACGTATGTGTATCGGTCAGCATAACCCGCGAAAAGATATTATTATGCAACACGACAGTTAATATTTGATAAAATAAGAAAGTTTTTTGAGAAATTATATAACTGTAGCGAAAAAAAATGTAGCTGGCGAAAAATAAAAGTGAAACGTTCATAATGCACCGTTCACATTCGCATTCTTTAACATGGCGTAGGTAAAATTATGAACGTGCGTTGGCTGCTAAAAAAATCACTACGCGATCCTGCGAGACCTGGAAAATCCATTAAACAAACCTAAATTCAACCCACAGGGGCTTGAATAAAAAAGCAATCAATGCTATCTATACATAGTAAATCTATATTCTGGACTGTTTTTCGCGCCTCAAATTGTTGTTCATGTCCAAATTAAAATACAGATAATTCAGGTAATTGAATAGGTGATAAATCAGTGGGCTGTGCTCTGACAAAACCACGCTTATTGCATTTGCAGTTAAGTAGTGTCTTCTATTGTCGCAATTTCATGCAAATATCCATTCTGCACAAACATTATTATTGGACACTGTGCGAATTCACTCTATACTACTATTAACCCTTTCAACTCCCCGTGCCTCTCTTTATCCCAATGATTGCAAACATTGTAAATCCAGACGAACCATCTCTGCAGAGTATTTAATCGGACGGAATCTAACGTTTAAACTTGGTCTGATTCAACTTTCTCTGCAGCATGCTCAGACTTAACTACATATGTAATGCTGCTAAATTTGGTATTGGCAGATTTGTTATGCCAATAGATGCTGTTTCACTGTGTGTTTTAAATCCCATGGTTCGTTCTACATTCCAAACACTGGAGGGTTCTCCTAAAACTACATGTAGCAATAAACCTATTTTCTGTTCATTTGTAGTCACTGTTCTCATTTATTGCTACAAAAACATTTCTGGCAATATATTTAGATACATCACAAAACCATGTTGGTCCTGTGTTGTATACTACCGGTATATGGGACCCATGCCAAACTGTTTGCAAAAACCGTATGTGACTCATGTGGGTTGCCCATATGGGCCCTAAATTGAAAACCATATTGGTCCCAGGTGGGTAGCCTATGTTGGTCCCATATCGATCCCACATGGGACATGTATTGTATACGATGTGGGACCCTTGCCAAACTGGTTTGCAAAAACCTTATGTGACCCATGTAGGTTGCCCATATGGGCCCTAAATTGAAGACAATATTGGTCCCATGTGGGTAGCCTATATTGGTCCGATATAAATCCAATATGAGACCTGTATTGTTCACGATGTCGGACCCATGCCAAACTGGTTTGCAAAAACCTTATGAGACCCATTGTGTTGCCCATATGGACCCTAAATTGAAAACCATATTGGTCCCAGGTGGGTAGCCTATATTGGTCCAATATATATCCCATATGGGACCTGTATTGTATACGATGTGGGACCCTTGCCAAACTGGTTTGCAAAAACCTTATGTGACCCATGTGGGTTGCCCATATGGGCCCTAAATTGAAGACATTATTGGTCCCATGTGGGTAGCCTATATTGGTCCCATATAGATCCCATATGGGACCTGTATTGTTTACGATGTGGGACCCATGCCAAACTGGTTTGCAAAACCCTTATGAGACCCATGTGGGTTGCCCATATGGGCCCTAAGTTGAAAACCATATTGGTCCCATGTGGGTAGCCTATATCGGTCCGATATAGATCCCATATGGGACCTGTATTGTATACGATGTGGGACCCTTGTCAAACTGGTTTGCAAAAACATTATGTGACCCATGTAGGTTTCCCATATGGGCTCTAAATTGAATACAATATTAGTCCCATGTGGGTAGCGTATATTGGTCCGATATAGATCCAATATGGGACCTGTATTGTTTACGATGTGGGACCCATGCGAAACTGGTTTGCAAAAACCTTATGAGACCCATGTGGGTTGACCATATGGGCCCTAAATTGAAAACCATGTTGGTCCCAGGTGGGTAGCCTATATTGGTCCAATATATATCCCATATGGGACCTGTATTGTATACGATGTGGGACCCTTGCCAAACTGGTTTGCAAAAACCTTATGTGACCCATGTGGGTTGCCCATATGGGCCCTAAATTGAAGACAATATTGGTCCCATGTGGGTAGCCTATATTGGTCACATATATATCCCATATGGGACCTGTATTGTTCACGATGTGGGACCCATGCCAAACTGGTTTGCAAAACCCTTATGAGACCCATGTGGGTTGCCCATATGGGCCCTAAATTGAAAACCATATTGCTCTCATGTGGGTAGCCTATATTGGTCCAATATAGATCCCATATGGGACCTGTATTGTATACGATGTGGGACCCTTGCCAAACTGGTTTGCAAAAACCTTATGTGACCCATGTAGGTTGCCCATATGGGCCCTAAATTGAAGACAATATTGGTCCCATGTGGGTAGCCTATATTGGTCCGATATAAATCCAATATGAGACCTGTATTGTTCACTATGTCGGACCCATGCCAAACTGGTTTGCAAAAACCTTATGAGACCCATGTGGGTTGCCCATATGGACCCTAAATTGAAAACCATGTTGGTCCCAGGTGGGTAGCCTATATTGGTCCAATATATATCCCATATGGGACCTGTATTGTATACGATGTGGGACCCTTGCCAAACTGGTTTGCAATAACCTTATGTGACCCATGTGGGTTGCCCATATGGGCCCTAAATTGAAGACATTATTGGTCCCATGTGGGTAGCCTATATTGGTCCCATATAGATCCCATATGGGACCTGTATTGTTTACGATGTGGGACCCATGCCAAACTGGTTTGCAAAACCCTTATGAGACCCATGTGGGTTGCCCATATGGGCCCTAAATTGAAAACCATATTGGTCCCATGTGGGTAGCCTATATCGGTCCGATATAGATCCCATATGGGACCTGTATTGTATACGATGTGGGACCCTTGTCAAACTGGTTTGCAAAAACATTATGTGACCCATGTATGTTTCCCATATGGGCCCTAAATTGAATACAATATTAGTCCCATGTGGGTAGCGTATATTGGTCCGATATAGATCCAATATGGGACCTGTATTGTTTACGATGTGGGACCCATGCGAAACTGGTTTGCAAAAACCTTATGAGACCCATGTGGGTTGACCATATGGGCCCTAAATTGAAAACCATGTTGGTCCCAGGTAGGTAGCCTATATTGGTCCAATATATATCCCATATGGGACCTGTATTGTATACGATGTGGGACCCTTGCCAAACTGGTTTGCAAAAACCTTATGTGACCCATGTGGGTTGCCCATATGGGCCCTAAATTGAAGACAATATTGGTCCCATGTGGGTAGCCTATATTGGTCACATATATATCCCATATGGGACCTGTATTGTTCACGATGTGGGACCCATGCCAAACTGGTTTGCAAAACCCTTATGAGAGCCATGTGGGTTGCCCATATGGGCCCTAAATTGAAAACCATGTTGGTCCCAGGTGGGTAGCCTATATTGGTCCAATATAGATCCCATATGGGACCTGTATTGTATACGATGTGGGACTCTTGCCAAACTGGTTTGCAAAAACCTTATGTGAACCATGTGGGTTGCGTGAATCTTGTAAATCCGTTGAGAATGGTGATAAGAAATTACAATTTTCTAAAAAAAAAAGAAGATATTTTTTCAGGGGAAAATGTGATCTATTTAATGCTAAATATACCTCAGAATGAAGCACAGAGCATCTATAATTGATCAAAATTCTGGGGGGGGGGGGGGGGGGGGTCATGCCCCGAGACCCCCCTAGCAAATCAAAGCGTAATCCACTGCTCAAATACATTTTCAGGATTGGGGATAGTGTTCCATTCCCATGCCTGCTATATACAATGCTAGCTGGGGAAAGTCACGTTTTTAGGCTTTAGACCAAAAATACAGCGAAGATGACGTCTGAGATATGATCACCTATGCAAATACTTAGGTGGAGGGTTGAGCTACCAACATATGTAGGTATAACACCATGATAAAGAAGATACAGCACAAACTGGCCCAATAAAGGTTGTCACATGACCTCCACAGAAGTGTCAATCCATGTCAACAGTCAACAAGGGCCATTCAATTTCATTCTGTGGTGATTCACACGGCAGAATGTGAATAGTATGGCTTATTTAGCAGTAGTATTAACAGTAAAAAAAGGGTAATAAATCTGATCAAATTGTAAGGATCATTTTTTTTACAATACTTTCACTATGTTCCTGTCCAATTGTGACATAAATTTATTATGTGAATGAAACTCCAGACAATTCTGTATACAGCATAGCTCTGACATTGCGGAAACAAGCTATCTATATAGTACTATAACACTTTTAATTGCAATACACACTGTTAAAAAGGATCCTAACACTCTGTTATTTGAACTAATTTCCACAACTGGATCACCATATTTTGATGAGAGCTAGATACATGTATATCCAGATGCGACGTTGAATATTATGATGTGACATTTATCATAATCCTGTGCTATTCTGTCCAAGAAACCACACTATGCCCAAACATGTGTCTGGCATTCACTTTTAGGAGATGCTACAATATGTATGTATCTCCAAGTAACACATACATATTTTTATATATAAGGGAATTTGTTTGCAATAGTGAATTTGTTGTATTTTACAGTGGCTGGTTAACTACAACTACAAGTACAGTACGTTTATTTGCAGAATATAAAGAGCTACATGTACCTTCATAATGCCAATAGAGACAGCAAAACAAAAACACAACAAATGAGACATAGAGAACCATGACAACGGGTAAAGCAGTCTCCAGTCCCGACCAAAAACGCAATCGTATATAAAACTGACAAATAAAACAATAACAGCGTTTAGTAATGTTGATAATGCGATGTATGACAGTTGTCATAATGGTATTGTTATCTGCAGATATCTGGAGAATCTGAAGCATTCTTATTGAAGAAAATCAATTCTGCTGATTAATTAGTCCACACTAAACTATAAGACTGCATATGTTTCTTCATTGCTGATTTTGATACAGAACTATATCATACTTTGCGATATTCCATTCTACGCTTTAAATATCTCTTATTTCTGACTTAAGCCAAAATAAATCGTCAGAAATGTCGGTGATTGTTTGTCCCTCTTAGAACACTATATATGTAGTCGCCTTCATCTAGTTCATAATCCATATTATAGAACCAAATCTATCTTAGGGATCAGAGATGCTGGCCCTTGAATTTCCGTGATGTGTGCCAATTCTGCATGTGATTTGTACTGTCATGTTACACTTTGTATACACTGGAAGGTATTGTCCTACTGTTTCTTCCATGACACCATGGTGAAATGAAAACGTTCTATCAAATAGTCATGTTGAGTGACTTGATTATCAGCCTGTCCAAGGCCTGCATGATTTGCTTTCTTCCAAAGGAAGAATAGTCACCACTCTTATCTAATTATATTGTCTATTAGATACGTTCGGTGTGTGGTCGGTTGCGAGCACGCGAAGGATAATGTAACTATCAGTGTTTCTCTTCACCGGAATGCCGACATGGTTTATAACTCATTTAGATTTTCGGCCTTCTGGTACTTGAGGAGGAAATGATGTCATACCCCATTACAAGGCAATACAATTAGTGCTAATATGATATGATCAGGTCCGGTCATTCTAATGTTACGGCTGAGTATACATTTTCTTGATGTAAATAGTTAGATCTGATTTTGGTATTTAGCAACATTACATATATATGTATATTAAATATACGGGATGGACCCCGTTGGTCCGGCCTTAAACGACCTTAGCTGTTGAGAGGCCGTTATATACAACAGTCAATCATTAGATACTTTACAAGATATATCAAAGGATTATGATTCGGGAGGGTGGAGAGAGCATATGCTAAAAGATGATGCTAAACGTTAGAAAGTTACCATTTGTAAGGATTGCCATGATGAAATTAGTGGTGACAGATGGTGTGCCAGCTATATTATATGTTTATCAAGCGTATAGATGTCAACCATCTTTTATTTTAAAATTATGATTAACCCAACTCTAAATTGCCACATACCATGTAACAATTAGCGAGGAAACGTCGTATAATTTATATGTTGACCTAATCTGACTACAGAACCATTTTGTTTTCAGTTTTCCATTATGGCGGATCTTGAATTTGAAGGCCTAGACCAAAATATACGTATTTCAATGAGAATTTTGTACCGAAAACTACCTAAAACTGTAAAAAGACGTCTCATTTTTGTCTTTGTTCGTCTGGTTACATAGATATTTAATTTTATACTTTTCAAAATTGAGTTGGCGGCCATTTTGAATGTGGAGCTCCAGGAAATGCAGCTCCAATTGTCCCAATTTTAAAATATGTTCTGTTAGTTTGATCAATAATACAAAATGAAGGATAACATTAGTCACACATTCCATGAAAATGACATGCTGATGGGAAATCTCTTCATTCTCAGCAATAGGCTACATGAGAACGAATATACAGTTTTGACGGCCATCTTGGATTTGCGAACAGTAACGTTGGGAAAAATGGTATCAATACGTTTGTAAACAATTCCTCTATAGAACAATATACTTAGTATCATTATCGCTATTAAAATGGCTTATCTATTAACAAAGATATGACGTACAGTATGTTATTTTCTTCTTTCTTAGGAAAATTGGCGGCCATCTTGAGTTTCAGACATGTTTTTTCTCTCAATTATTCGGCATTTTCAGAATCCCTATTTATATAGCTACCTAAATAGTTCATCTGCAGATGGCTATCAATGCTTTTATAAATCATATACGTGCATTTATACACCCATGTGAATGATAAATTTTGGGTCTATATGACCTCTAAATGACCTAAAAAATGACTCCTAAAGGTCAAATCTGGATGGGTACCCATCCCTGTCCAACAGCTTACATATCATAGAAGTCGATCAGCATGGGTACCCATTTGTAACAAATACTGCCATCAAAACTTTAATGGAGGCCTTTTATTGGCCTTGGCACGTGTTAGGGGCGGAGCTTCGCGACTGGCTAAGTTCCAGTCTGTCTACATACCTGTTTGTTTCCGATGAGAACGAATATACAGTTTTGACGGCCATCTTGGATTTGCGAACAGTAACGTTGGGAAAAATGGTATCAATACGTTTGTAAACAATTCCTCTATAGAACAATATACTTAGTATCATTATCGCTATTAAAATGGCTTATCTATTAACAAAGATATGACGTACAGTATGTTATTTTCTTCTTTCTTAGGAAAATTGGCGGCCATCTTGAGTTTCAGACATGTTTTTTCTCTCAATTATTCGGCATTTTCAGAATCCCTATTTATATAGCTACCTAAATAGTTCATCTGCAGATGGCTATCAATGCTTTTATAAATCATATACGTGCATTTATACACCCATGTGAATGATAAATTTTGGGTCTATATGACCTCTAAATGACCTAAAAAATGACTCCTAAAGGTCAAATCTGGATGGGTACCCATCCCTGTCCAACAGCTTACATATCATAGAAGTCGATCAGCATGGGTACCCATTTGTAACAAATACTGCCATCAAAACTTTAATGGAGGCCTTTTATTGGCCTTGGCACGTGTTAGGGGCGGAGCTTCGCGACTGGCTAAGTTCCAGTCTGTCTACATACCTGTTTGTTTCCGATTGCCATATCCGTCATAGAGAACTACTTTCACTGTAACCGTATCACCGAGACTGTATCCCTGCATCTATGGTCAGAAATCACGAACTAGTTTTAGTAAATAATTTAACAGGAATACTCTATTTGGTATACGTTATTGTTCACATATTGGATTTTAATGAATTAAACGCGAGGGAGCGTTAGCGACCGCAGCTTTTAGTTCCTTAAAAAATCCAATATGTGAACAATAACATACTTATAATTATTCAGGTTTATAATGCATACCACCATGTGGTATTGATTTTTACATTTTTTGTCGAACAGGTAGTCATTAAATCTGGTAATATGTAACTTATTGCTCACTGGGTGTTAAATCTTGCAATATGTGAAATAAGTGGAGCACGATACTGGCCAGCGATTGGCTTAGAAAGTAATGCTATTTATAATGGTCATTCTCTGCTACTGCAATTTTGAATTGAATTGTGTAAAACATACTTTTACAAAGACTGCAACATGTCTATAAAATAAAACATTTGTTCACGAGCTCCAACATTGTTCAGACCACGTGACAATCATGTATAATAACTGTTAATTAACCTACAAATGTGCAAGAAAATGGAGTAAAAAAATGCCTTAACATGTTTCTCAAGCATATTTGTACAATATTTGATCAGGTTCTACAATCAAACTGTGTCCGTGGCCGAAGATCATTGTGATTATATTGTATCGAACTACTTTACCGAACTTCACCCTGGGTACTTTTTACAGCCTCGTTTTTTTTAAAATTAATACCTGTGTCATGAGCACCTTAGACGTGGACACGTTCGCTGCAAGTCGGTGATCATTGGCTGGTTTGAAATTGCTGGCTTCTTCTGGTGTAACGTAGTATGTCGTTTTCGCTGTGTTGCTATGGTTACGTAGAATTACGTTCCTGTTTCCAATCGTTGCGTCAATCACCATGTCCAGTCCATGGTTAAACGTGGTTCTCATAAATGATCTGCATTACAATAAGGGATCATAGCTAGTTGTTTCCCGTTGATATTATGTATAGACTTCCGGTCCGAATTGTACAGTCTACACTCGTTTACTCAAAGTCCAGGGGCAAAGGAAAATACTTTGAGTTAACTAAAATTTGAGTCGACAATAATTAGTATTATCCAACTATAAGTTGAAATTCCATAGTTTTGACTAATTTCCCTGGGTTTTAACGTGCCTGTGCAATAGTTCCGCGTGCCCGGTCAATAGTTCCGCATGCTGGGCAATAGTTTATCGTGCCCAGTCAATAGTCACAACTATTTCACCCCTGAAAATCATGACGTCACGATTTTTGTTGAAGATTACGTCATACAATTCAATTTAATTTCGGTCAGTCGATGCGTCCCACGCTAAATTGACGTTCATTGTGTCACACATACACTGTTACAGGTTGACTACTAACATTCAAAACATATTGCCCCTTGGTGCTGTGGACGATCCGATGCACTATTGCCCTCGGCTTTCGGCCTCAGGGCAATAGTGCTTCGTGTCGTCTACAGCACCTCGGGGAAATAGTTTTGACTGTTCCCTGAATTAAATAACTGTATAATATATAGGAAAACATATAATTGCGACTAATAAATTGACTTTGAGTTATCAGTAGTTTGACTTAAGAGAGTTCGAGGTAACGATCGTTTACTGTATATTTTAGAGCCGTATTGCTTGTAAAAAGGACGAAATAACGAATATCGCATGCTTTGTCGCATTATAGTGTTTTCGACTGTGTCAGTTTCACGTTTTGTTGCCGACGAACATTTGGCTATTAAACACATTAAATCTAGCACAATATTTAATTGTAAGGGCATTTTCATAAATAACAAAAACTCACCATCCCCAATTTCTACACTGTTCGCAGTCTTTATTTCTGCACTTTCAGTATGAAATAAACGCTCAAATAAAACATAGGACCGGACCTCTATAAATAGATTGGATGCAATAAACAATTAAACATACAACAATTGTATTATACACTAGTTCTGAAATATATATGCATTACCATAGTAACCATGGTAACCAATATTGGAAAACATAAACATAGTATTTGTTGAAAATGTGTTTACTTTTTTAAAATCAATGCAATACACCCGAGTACTGTTACCATCTAGCAACACACTTAACATGTGAATGTTTAATAATATTGGTTGTCATGGCAACCATTTTAATATTTCACAATTTTTTTTTATATATACTCCATTTAAAATCAATATATTCGTCGAATCCGTATACATTATCAATGCTGCAAAAACAATATTTATCTTGACAAACATGATTGTTCGAAGTAATTTCACCTTGACCTTGGACATGGATGATGATAAGGAAGTATATGAAGTTTGAGGTCCATCCGACTTTCCGTCACAGAGATAATGGGTACCCAAACTCTTTAACGTGGACGGACGGAATTACGAAACTATATACCCCTAGACATACATTGTATGCCGAGGGGGGGGGGTTATTTCCAGGGGAAAATGCCCCCGGATCCCCCTATCCTCCGCTCGGTCGACTATTTTGCAATACTTGATAATATAGTCAAGTATTGCAAAATAGTTACGCCCCCCCCCCCAACCCGAAATCCTGGATCCGCGCCTGTAAACTTTATATATTTTACAACAATTACAAACAAGAGCGAGCAGTCATGCATGGAACATGACAGGTGACATATGTTATCAGTCCCATTTCAGGCGCGGATACAGAAATAATTGCAGGGGGGTGTGGGGGTCCTCCCCCAGGAAATTTGTAAATGCCAGATCGCCGCAGATGCGATTTTTGTTTGCCGGGAGCGGGGGGGGGGGGGGGGGGGGGGGGGGGGGGTGGGGGGGGGGGGGGGGGTGGACTGGTCAGTCGCGGATCCAGGATTTCACACAGGCCCACATGAAACTTGAACGCGGTATGCTCGTTCGTCGACTGAGCGGAGCGAGGGAGTTGGCTAGGGGGGTGCGGGGGCATGCCCCCCCCCCCCTAGAACATTTTTGAATTGTGGAAGCCATTTCCTGCATTCTACTGTATTTTTTTTTTTTATATATATTTGAATATCATAACAGTCCATACAATCTATGTGTAAAACAATATTTCGTAATTTTTTTTTTTTAAATTCGGGATTTCTGAATTCATAATACAAATAATCTAGAGATAATTATTATCCTTATTCAAACTCAAGACACGTTTCCTTTGTGAAGTGTATCGGAAGGTATATTATGTGTATATGCTGTGTAACGTCAAATCGCAAGGCAATCGGCAGCGTATGCGCTAACACACACGACGTGTAATTATCAAAAAAATTGCTAGCACCTCTTTGGAAAGTTTGGATTTCCGCGCGAATTGTTTTACTAAATTCATTATAGATTAGTTGATTTTTTATTTTTTTAAGTAAAATGGACACTGATTAATAATATCGATGGCTCAAGATGATTAAAACAGTATGTAACTGTCAAAAAACAATGTTTCTGCTTTAAATCATCATCATTTCGCTGTCCAATGTCGGATTTTATCGAGCCATTGACCTATGTAAAGTTCAGAATGTAAGCTTTAATCTGATTGGTAATTCAAGAAAAACGTCATAGGGAAATCCCGCGGAAATCGTTTCGAGTAACCCCATAGTGCTGTAACACAGCTAAAAATATGTCCGCGCATCGCGCAACGTCGGCGAAAGTGGGTCAACATCGGTGTATTCAAATTGTGTTCTAGGTACTAAAACCGGGTTATTTATCGTAAACACTAAAATAAATGAACAAAATAATGATTATATTATTGAATTCAGGTGTAAAAAATGTTTTTTAATCTGATTATAATATATAATTTGTGAATTAAAAACGTTTGATTTTCATAACGATGCAGCCGAATTACAGGATTACGACAGCGTACTGAACCCCCTACATGTAAGCAATTACATGAGCGCATTGTCCCTGGTGTCTACTCGCCTACTATGTGAGTAAATATGGCTGTACATATGGGGTAACGTATACACTAGCATAGGCTGTGCATCAGATTGAAAAGTTTACACATCAAAATGTATTTTGAGATTGATGGGAGAAATGCTCAGATATCTCGTCTTTTGTATAGTTCGCTGGCATAATATTTATAGCTCGTTGTTGCCATGTCTGTCTATGACGTATTGCACCAAATTGTATTAGGTTGACTGTCATATTATTTGCTGTACGTGTCAAACGCTCGAAGGATGACATTGTACGATGGCTTGTAGATACAAAGATGGCAACTCAATGTACCATAATTATTATAGTATACAGTAACAAGACAATATTCACATATGTTATATTCATATATCACATCACTCTTTTGAAGCAATTAGCATTGAAGTCAAGTGTATCTACATGTCGTCGACAAAATGCCAAAAGGTCGTATCCGTACTCAAATAGTAATAAGTGCTTAATGCTTGGTGTGTCAAATGTGTGGGGTATGCAAATGCAGTTACGAGCTTTTGACACTGCAATGACAAAGACAATTTCGCTTACGACATTTTGACATAAATTTGGAGAGCCTAATAATTAACATAAATTAGTCATTATTATGATACCTGCCTGTTCATACATGTGCATACAGTTTATAAATGTACATGTATTGCACATTTGCAATTTCAACAAATATTGTAGATCAGTCTACTCATAATGAGGTGTCTAATCAGTATTCTGGGAGTATGTCTATGATTTAAAAAACATGAAACTAGCCATATTGGGAAAGAAACGTTCCAAAATATAACACAAGTCAAAATAGTAAGTAAGCAATTATGATGTAACATGTATTTGCTACTGTACGTGTATCTCACGTTATAGAAAATGAAGAAATAAATCGGTGAACATCAGAATAATATGTATGGTTTTGTAGATTTTTTTAATAACCAATTGCTTACGGAATACCAACTCAGCAGGATTAAAAACTGTTATGAAAAATGGTGTTTGGTGAAATTACAAATGAGTGTGTGAAATATCAAAACAATTCATAAAGAAAAATAACACGATTAATGAGCGATTTATCTAGCGTCTAATATTTAGGACGGACTCAGACGGATAGCCCGGATCCAGTATACCCACGCAACTTGTTGTGGGCCTATAACTAACGGAACATCAAAATAGAGTAATCGATATTTACATTGAAATCATATTTCAAACTACGACACATGTCAAACTCTGCATTACACTTTAGAATATATTGTAGTTATTAGTTTAACATTCCTGTATGGAGCAGAGAATCATAGAATGTGTGGTAGTCCGCATGAATGACGTGCTTCAGTTGTTGCAGATGATTAGATTTCGTCTGCTTTATGGCCAATGGCCCTGCATGTAGAAGGCCTGGCTCCATGACGCATTCACCACGTTGTACATCCGGTAATTGATTCCTTGCCTTCCGTGGAAGGCCAGATTAGTCATCATCGAATTTCAGTTTGTACTTTATTTCACCGTTTGGGCTGTAGTTGAACACTTTAATGTCGGTGACCACATGGTCACCAATTTATATTCCCAGACGAATTGAATAGTAATATTTTAACTGCGAGTACTTTTGTAAGAAGTTGTAATTGACATAGTCAACACTATACGGCTGACTGGTACGAGCATTTTCTATTACATCCACATAATGTTGCGGTACGTATATTGGTTTCCGTTTTAATTTTCGCTAGATCACACTATGAACACTGTCGACCTCCATTTTAGTGTGGCCTCTTTCAAGATATTTCTGACTGATCATAATGTTATGCTTTCTCGCCAAGTGACAGAGCGTGTTGGACATTGTACTATTTCTATTTTGGTATGTACATCCATCAGAGTAGAAAATAAACTGTTTCACATCGTTTTCTTCCCTGAAAATGCCTTCAATGTAATTTGCTACACACGAGACAAGCGAATCAGCTGTCAGGTCTCCTTGGGAGTCATTCCAAAAATAACATCTCGCATGCTTTGTTTTCAAATCAAAAATGGTAAAGTTGTGACATGACAACTTGGTCTTGTAATAGAGTGCACTTGCATTCAACCGCGGACACAAGAGTACGGACTGTACGTCTAAGGTTAACACCTTAATAGACTGTCTGTCATTGCAGAATATTTGTCCTTGGTTTTTTCGCTTCTTGCAGAATCTTTGTTAGCGATGTGGGAATTATATTCTTCCGCTGACAGATTTCCCCATTGAAACGCACAGAAAGTATCACACTGATCTTGTTTAGGTTTGTAGATACTTAAATTCATGTCATCGAAAACAATGTACACCTTGGACAACCAGAATACAAAGTGGGTATTTTGTTTTAAAACACAGTTATTGTGCTTGTGCATCTAATTTTATGTAAATGTCAAAACATCATAAGTATAATTTGCTGCAATTACTAGTCAATGTCAAAAGGTGGTAACTACATTTCAATCGATACGATAGACTGTCATACAGAGAAACGTGTTCTTTTGTATATTTTCATGCATTAACATATCGATAATATAACAGTAATCATTGTAATTCTTATCTGACGATCTACTAAAACAGAGCTTTATCATGTCTGCAATTAAATTAAAATGTCAAAAGGCCATTACTGCATCAGAATGATAAAATCTAGAAAATCTACTCAAATTAGTTATAAAAAGCTGGACATGCATCACAATGAATAGTTGGTACAATATTATCGTATCTACGGTACATTTAGATATGTGACAGCAAAAATAAACTTACACAACTGCAATTTAGCACCTTTTCCACACTTCAAACTAACTTTGTGTAAATATGGCCTTTTGACATTTTGTTTATGGAACCAATTACAGTACGCCATTTTGTCACGTGACAGTTAACCACTTTCTGATTGGCCGGTACATACGGCATTTTAACACAAGCAGAGTATTAAAATTCTAACTCTGCAACTGCCAGAAAGTGATTTCGCGGCAAATTGAAGTTACGCCATTTCGTCGACGATGTATATATCACCTACTACCTTAAAGGGGCATATCGGGATTTATTATAGGAATGAATGGCCTTTTTGTGGAATTTATCGGGGTATAAACTTGGAAAAGTCGCGGGAATACTGGACGAAGGCCGGAAGGCCATTCATTCCTTATAATTCCAGCATTTGAAATAAATTCATCAAGAAAATGTGTTTATTTTCCGTTTTCTTAATAATTATTTTAACTGCGCCTGACGGTTACGGAAAGTAGTTCGGCATGGGAGTTTACTGGGATATAAATTCTGGACAGAGACTTGCTACGGACCAATCAAATGTTAGGGAATTGTGTAAATATTTTTGTGCTGCAATTATTGAGAGAAAAAAATACTATAAAATGTGTTTTCATCAATGCCATGTGTAAAGTGGCTCAATTGAAGATATTATATACAGTGGAACCTCTCTAAACCGGACACCACGAAAACTAATTAACTATTAGTATAATTTCAGGACGTTCTGTCTTTCGATTTACACAAAACATGGACAGTGTAACATGATAATGTGATAGCACAGTACGATCCCGATAATCCACTGCCTACAGCTCGCGGATTAGCTGCTCGTACATGCGGACGAACAGTGATCTATAGTCTGTTTCACGAAAGCTGCCCAAATTTTACAGCTATATAAACAATGCAAAAACTATATTTATTTTGATAATATTAAATTAAAGGAAAATTTAAGAATGAGCCTTCTTTTTATTTCGTGAAATTTTGTCAAATATTGATTTTATTGCGCAAAAACAATTTCCCCATGTTAAATCCCCATAGACATCTTCACGGAACATGGGGAAATCTTTTTGAATTTCAGAAATACTGGCCGATTTTTAAAATTTAACTTTTGTTTTCTTAGTTAGATCATATCCAAGCTATCTAGTCAGGTTTCGGAGTCAATTTCCAAAATATTTCGTTTTTTGACTCCTCCCACACTCCCTTACCTCTTTTTCCCTCAGGTTAAATTCCCATAGAGAAATCAATTTTTCGTAATAAAATCAATATTTGACCAAATTTCACGAAATAAAAAGAAGGCTCATTCTTAAATTTTCCTTTAATTTAATATTATCGAAAACAATATTGTTTTTGAATTGTCTATATATAGCCGTAAAATTTGGGCAGCTTTCGTGAAACAGACAGTAACTGTGTTGTATCGTCAGATCATGTTCGTCCGCCTGTACGAGAAGATAACCCACTCGCTAAAGCTCGCGGATTATCTCCTCATACAGACGGACGAACAGTGATCTAAGTCTTACAAAATGTATCAAATATCAGCAATATTTTTACTGGGATACTACTAACCAATTTAGAGCACATTTGTCCAGCTGCACGGTCGATAATTCTCTCGCTAAAGTTCACGGGTTATTATAGGAATGAATGGCCTTTTTGTGGAATTTATCGGGGTACATGTATAAACTTGGAAAAGTCCAGGCCGGAAGGCCTCGTCCAGTATTCCCGCGACTTTTCCAAGTTTATATCCCCGATAAATTACACAAAAAATGCCATTCATTCCTTATAATTCCAGCATTTGAAATAAATTCATCAAGAAGATGTGTTTATTTTGACAGACGGCAGCCATTTGTTTACATTGACAGCACTGCCAGCGCACCTGTAGAATGTAGTTCGGCGTAGGAGTTTACTGGGATATAAATTTTGGACAGAGACTTGCTACGGGCCAATCAAATGTTAGGGAATTGTGTAAATATTGTTGTGCTGGAATTATCTCCCCGTACATGCGGACGAACAGTGATCTTAATATATTTATACTGTCCATAAATTCATAATGGAAACGTCAATTCAACGTGTTGCGATTACATATGCCAGTACATTACATTAGCCCCACGTGACGTCGCGCGACGTTGATTCGCTAAAGTTTGTTTGACGTCATTAAGTTACATGACGTTCATCGTCGTTGTCAATAACATCACGGTATTGACCGAAAACGTTGTTGTTCCATGAATTGTGACAAATTGACGTAGAACTATCCGAAACTGCAATGTAAACATAAGTAATAAAACCATGGGATATTGCGTTTACTGTGGTATGAAAACATTTGGTATGTTTAAAGTTTGCGTGCAGTCCATCGGACTTTAAACAGACCAAATGTTGTTAAAACCACAATAAACGCAACAGTTTATGGTTCTATTTCTTAGGTGGCTTATGTTTTAACTTACACGTGACCAGAGCGCCAGGTATCCGCCATCAAGATCGTCAGCAAAAATATCGCAAACAACAATAACACCGTGAAAATCTTCCTCGTGCGACTAATTGCCATTTTGTTAAACACTGATAGCGTAGTATGCTGAATTGGAACATAAACGTCGCGCACAATCTTCTATGTTCAATTTTGAAATCTTCATTTTGGCAAATATTCAGAAATATGATTTGACAATACATTTATGATATTTTTATTAGTATCCCTACTGCATGTACAGTAATGCAAACAAGACATGTTTCGTCTGAATTACCGGGTTTAAACACGTTGTAAATTCCATTATGAGTTATGAATACACGTACTGCTGTCTTGACACCAGACTGAATGGAATGCGGGACTCCGCACTTAACAAGTCCACTGTGTACATGTACAAGTCCATACATCCATAACACACCCGTGTAGAGGGGACAATTTCAAAATGTGAAATGTGAAAGAGATCCCGGGGACAATTTCAAAATGTGAAATGTGAAAGAGATCCAGGGTACATGTGGACCACCTGGCAAGAAACATTTGCGAACAGTGTAGCCCTAGCACATCATACCTGTTTGTCATCTAAATTTTCTGATAAATAATATTTCATTGAATATGTCCCCCCGGCTGAGAAAAGCGACCTTACGACATATGCGGCCAGTGTAGCCGCAGATCAGCCTGTTCATCGACGCAGTCTGGTCGGAGCCTACACTATTTGCTATTCCGTCAATGTGGAGTACACTGTAGCAATAACGAAACCAACAAAACCAGTGGAAATACTCCTACTGTGATTGTGCAACAGAAACTGTCTCCAATTATTGCCAATTATTGAAAATGTCGTAAGGTCTCCTTTGTTTAGCCGACGGCCCAGATATACCTGATCCTATCGAAAATGTAAACGCAAATTGTATAGACGGTCCGACAAAAATATGGATGAAATGTTGTCGGACGAACAGAATTACGATAACTATATACCACTCGCTGTAATTCGTATGTTGGGTATAATAACTACCACACTCACTGCATGAAAACATGCGTTTAATGACATTTCCGTAAACTTCAACTCTACTTAAAGACGAAGATGCAAATTTACCTTCACATTTAATTGAAAACAAAGTTCATATATTATTACGAATACGTGATTGCATTATATTTGGAATTTCATCCAAAAAGTGTGACATTTACTTTAAAGTAAAATATATGTGCTACATTTACATCGTGTTTAATTTGTATTAATTTTCAACATTAATCATACCAGTAAATATCATAGAACATTGAATATTTCTATAAATAAATAACATTGAAGTATATGTAAAATCCAAAAGGTAAATATAATATTACGACGAATTTGACCTTTACGTAGATTTAATTCTGATTTACTTTAAAGTCAACGTTGACTTAATTCAGATATAATTGTCACTCTTCTCCATCATTGTGTGTACGAGTAAATGCAATTCTTCACAGAATAAATACGCATTTACTAAATATTTAATTATAAGTAAAATCCAACTATCAGGTAAATATAATATTACGACGAAGTTGACCTTTACGTAGATTTAATTCTGATTTACTTTAAAGTCAACGTTGACTTAATTCAGATATAATTGTCACTCTTCTCCATCATTGTATGTACGAGTAAATGCAATTCTTCACAGAATAAATACGCATTTACTAAATATTTAATTATAAGTAAAATCCAGCTATCAGTTAAAATAATATTACGATTAATTTGACCTTTACGTAGATTTAATTCTGATTTACTTTAAAAGTCAACGTTGACTTAATTCAGATATAATTGTCACTCTTCTCCATCATTGTGTGTACGAGTAAATGCAATACTCCACAGAATAAATACGCATTTACTTAATATTTAATTATAAGTAAAATCCAGCTATCAGGACAAAATAGTATTATAACGTATTTGACCTTTACGCAGATTTAATTCTGATTTACTTTAAAGTCAACTTTGACTTAATTCAAATATAATTGTCACTTTTCTCCATCATTGTGTGTACGAGTAAATGCATAACTCCACAGAATAAATACGCATTTACTTACCACACAATGAACTCTAATATGATGTCAGTTAAACACAAGATGGGGCATTATAATTATAATTGTAGTCCATAATTTACTTCCATAGTAAACATCATCCAACAGATAAACTAAACCATCACAATCAGCACAGGTAAATTTGATATTACACGTATATATATTATCTTTATCATTTGCATGTCCCTTAAGCAACACCAACTATACAGAAAATGCGTATGTATTAGACTGACAAACTGCCATTTAAATCCCAAAACAGAACTATATGCTAAATAGTATTGGAACAAATAATTGATGAAGGAACGTGTCTCTCTGGTTAAATAATCCATCAATTGTAATATTTCTCAATTACATGTAACTAGTTAATGTTTATCTACCTATACATACAAAGTTGTGAGAAAAAGATCGGCGCTTAATTTTGTTGCAAGAATATGTGAAATTGTTGAGAGTGTTCCGTGGGCAGATCAACTATTAATCCCAGCATGGGACTTAACTCCAACAGCCATGTTCCGTCCAGACCACAGACTCACGGTTTAACCTGTTACCTTTATTTTGTTGCAAGAATACGCGAAATTGCTGAGAGTGTTCCGTGGGCAGATTAACTATTAATTCCAGAATGGGACATAACTCCAACAGCCATGTTCTGTTCAGACCACAGACTATTTTTAAAACCTGTTATCAAAAGCATATAGCAGTCATTATCCTCGTTGCGTGATTTGCAACAGTGTTGGTGTACAATCTGTCCGGTGACTGCACCGGTCATAGTATAGCAATGGTAGCAAAGTTGACGCCTATACTGATGAGGGACTACACCGTGTACCATTGAGCCAGGAAATATTTTGACACACTGACTCATCACGAAAACACTGACTTCCATTCAGCTAATGAAATATTGCGGATATGCAGAAAGACCGGGGAATACACTGATCAGCATTATATCTGTTTCCAATGGTGGGTTCAGATAAACAATGAGTTCAGGAAATACACTGGCACAAACTTTAAAGTTTCATATTTGTGAGCGATATAGATCCAGACCGGCTAGGTGCATCCGCAATGAGGAAGTATTTATTTAACTTGCATTACTTATATATATCCATCAAAGGAACTTTTCATCCCGTTCAATCTCATAACTCTCAAAATATTTAAAAATGGCCGCCATGATCTACATATTTGCTCCAGTTTGATACTTCGAAGATGTTATAAAACAATATGCAATGGATATTATAAAAATGGACATAATATAGTTGGCTTAGCATTCCAAGTCATGTTCTAGGATACAATAATGTTATTATACCTTCAAAATGGCCGGCTAATATTTTTATTTTCATAAATCACAATAAGAAACATTCATGTTTTTCTCAGTAATTCAAATCGCATAAAAATGCAAACATGTGTTTAAAACATTTGCTGACTGGTTGGAATTATTAAAAAATACAATTATATTGGTTGTTTGATTGATGCAAATAGTGACAAGCCCGGTTATCACATCATATCAATCCACTCTATTGCTGTATACATATATATATACATTATCAATGTGGCGGCATTTTTGCAATTGCGTAAGTAACAAATTGATCCAGGTTCATCCGATATATGTATGGCTTCATTTTTATGTTTTATGATAGCAGTCATAACAAAAGAAAGGCTTTATTATTTATGTTAAAAAGCACAAATTGGTTTCAGCTTTCCGGATTGCGTTCCTTAGTCAGCCATATTTGATGCACGATGTGAGGTTTTTAACACTGTTACTTAATATTGTAGAATTTATATGAAATCTACATACAAATGGATAACTATTATTGTAGATTAACTACTGTTGACGATAATGATCTCGTGCCTCAAAATGTATGAAAATGTGTACATTATTCACAATCGATGCTGTCAATTAATATTTAAGAAGCGTGCATACAGACGGACGAACATACAACATATAGTATCTGCAGTAAGTGTAGACAATAATAATAATACATATATAAGTAGTTGTCTGTCCATAGCAACCGGTTATAAGCATGTGAAGCTGCATAATATTAAATACCAGTGAAATTACCATTGTAAAATTAGTGGTTGGGGAATGGTGAAAAATACGTTGTTTTTCACTTTCTATATTTTGAAGTAGACACTAAAAAAAATGGACGTATTTGCATTAGATATGTTTAATAGGCACTTCTAGCTTACATTGACATTGATAAAATGAAAAATACCACGTTTTCATATAAAGTTATTTACATGTGTATTTTACCATTGAAATTGGGTGGGTGGAGTAATAAAACACGTAAAATTTGACCTCTGGATGGTCAGATTTTGTTTAATTGTACCTTATTTGATTCCATAGTTTCGGTTTCTGGCTCACGGACTATTAACGATATTTTTATCCACAAAACGATGCAAGTTAAATAAATGAAAATAATCTTTGTTAGAAAATATGTTATTTAGGTTTGAACATTGAGAAACATGAACATTATCTGGACGATTTTCAGGTTAAGGTAAAAATGCGGTACTTTTTGTTTATTGTATTGTTTTCGATATCAAACAATTACTATGCACATCATCTTCAATATGTGTAGAATACATGTGCAAAGTTTCAGTTTGCTTGAATGAAGGATTCCAGAGGAGTAGTGTACAAATCTATGTTCCCTATGTATAAGTGCATACACTATTGTACGAAAAATGGCTAGTTAAAAAGGCGGTAATTTGTTTCAAAAATTATTTTATCGGCATAAAAAACCAAGGTGCACCTCAGGCTGATAAAACATATGTTATCGACATATAAACATGATAAAGTATGATTATTGCAAATCAAACAATAATTACAAAGAATAAATAGTTGTTTAATGCAACAACGTTGTATTGTACATGTATCATGAACGTGTCAAATTTGTAGTCCCGTGCAGGGTGGTCCATTTATTTCTGGGCCACCCGATATAATTTATCTCTCGTCGTTATATGTACATTTTACTTTTCTGGTGGAATATGTTGAACGATGCTTCATTAACAACGATCCCACTCTTCTAAAGTCAACCTAATGCCTTTATCAACGAACTAGTGTTTAGTACTATCCGCTAAGTGTCGTCCATTTTAGATTTCACAATGCCGTACTCGTCAGTTATTCCTGGAATGTTATTATTCATGGTGGTCGTTGAGCATGACTGTCATTTTGACAGTTTTTTTTCACATATTGCCCTTATTCGGCACTGTGTATCTATTAAATTTAGTTTTTTGAGTTTCGATTGAGCCGGTACTAGGAGGCATTTGTGTCATGAACTGTGACAATACTGGCGAAGTTCTTGACACAGATGTACGGGTGCAATACAACTGCACTTGTAATGTAAATGTTTTCTTCTTCTGGTAATCTTCTTCGTGTTGCTGTAATTATATTTATTCATAACGTCATGGCATGATCATCACGGTGACATAACTTTATACAAGTATATATACTGCATACATGATACAACAATACATACAAGAGTGTTGTGTGGCTGACAAGTGTCATATGTAAAATCCTGCAGACCCTGATCAGACTGCGAGGAAGCACATGCTTATCTGGGCCGACACGCAGGATAGTGTGTCTATAAGAGTGTAGGACAAAATCCCCCCCGGACATAATCCCCCCATGACTTTTGACACAGGAGGACAAAATCCTCCCACCCGTCTCAAATCACAGGTAGGACAAAAGCCCCCCCCCACCCAAAAGAAATGAAATGTAGCCTAGGACAACCCCCCTCCCTCCCCCTCCCCCCCCCCCCCCTCGTCCAGAATCAAGATAAATCTTATTCAGTACATGTACTTTTATTTGCACAATAAACATCGAGCACATTTAATGAAATATTTTCAGTTGCACAATAAACGTCAAACAAGAATATGTATGTATCGTTTATACATGTGTATACTGATGTCGGTCCCAAACCATATTGTTTTAGTGAAGAATGGATTACCATTTCAAAGAATTATTCGTCAAAAACGATAGGTAAATCCTGTAACAATCATTCATTTCTGTTTGTTTTAATAAAATTCCTTGTTCAAAATATAGGTCAATGGTAATCAACTACTTGAGAGAAATAAGGCAATTACCCTGATTAAAGAGGATTAATAGAGGGTGAAATTTGAAAACCAATTAATGATTCTTTTAAAACATATCATGGGGCGGGGGGTGGATTATGTCCTACCTGTGATTTTGGACGGGGGGGGGGGTTGTCCTACCTGCTTTTATTTTAGGGGGGGGGGGGGGGTGGATTTTGTCCATATCCCGTCTATACATGTAATACATGACTGTTTGCGGTGGATGACGAGGTTGATATGCGGCGTCGGCCGTGGCCCATATCAGCCAGGTATCGGCTCTCGATCAGACTGATAAAGAACAGTTGTCGTAATACGCAGTAATAAATCTGCCTGTCAACGTGAGATTTAATGGTGTTATCCTCATGGGGGTAATACAACCATTTACTGAAGACAATTATGACGATTCTTGAAATGCATGTTGATTTGTGAATGTTGCAGAAAATTCGACTAATTCTCAGAATAATGTGCACCAAATTTATCAATATTAGAGATGCACTAATTGTTTTTCACGGGTGAACATGGGGTGAAAGAGTTAAAGGTACATGCCACTCAATAGACACATGTTCTTTATATCAGAGACATCATCTGATACATTTTCTGGCAAAATAATACATTCATTCACCATGACCCCCACGTATTGATTGGCATTATTATACATTTTATATCAGACGTAACATTTCACACTGATATCAGGGGCGATAACCGTGTTTTCTTAAAATGTTAACGGACATAACTATTTATTCTCTGTATTTACTTTTTGATGTGCAATTATCATACTTTATAATCTGTCGGAAATATTAATTTTTCAGGTGACGCATTTAATTAGTATAAATAATTAAAAATATCATGCCTCATTTGCATATGAAAATGGCCTGATACCATCGCGTGTCACTATCACTAAACTAAATATTACTAAATGATTATATCTGTATAGCGGGCGCTCATCATTTTTAGAACTGGTGGATTAGTGACACAGTTCCACACTTGTTTAATTCCTATAAGGTACATTTTGTGATAACGCTAACAGCTATAACTGCCTGTATGGTCAACATCAGACAGTGTGCCAGCCGCATAACTTTGATTTTGGACAGTAATATCAAATTAAATATGTGTTTGGTATGCACATAACAAGGTGAATGAAACAAAACCATGGTTTAATAGACCAGCAAGAGAAATATTTCACCTAGAACTTGATACAGTGGCTGTGAAAATGCATTACGTATATACTAATTATAAACAGCATATAATCGGGTTAGTATGCACAGTCACAAAACAGCAAAATATTTTTGCTAGCAGCCTTATTTCCTGTATCCTAACACATACCAGTATGGCTATTTCAACACTGGTCTCTAATTAGCTGTCAGCATATATTATATCTGCAGCAATGCAGTCTAACTGGGACGGAGTTAACTGTGGAATGACATGACACAGTTACACATTTTTATCAAATTCCGACTTATTACAAACACATATTCTTATATATTGGTTACTACATGTACTTACAAAGTAGATTGGGGATAGGAACCTTGTTCAGGTCCAGAAGTACAAGATAGGTTTCACTATAATTATGTACATGACACATTCTAAGTAACGGACACGTGGACACGTTACGACATGCATATCCCCGGATCAGCTGGTGCATCCTCGCAGCCACATCAGGATCTACACTGTTAAGTTTGGTGGTCATTCATGGTAGCTCTAATGATGTAAACTGCATCATGCTATAGTCATGTGCTATCTGATTGTGAGTTAAACTGATCGAACACTTAATAAGCCCCATTTGGTTAATGTGTGACACATGGAAAGGTGTTTCATTCAATTTTTCTTCTTTCTATTTTTAATAATTTATATAATAGCATCAAAATACTCTTTGCTTTGAAATAGTTAGCAGCAAAATACTATATAAGTTTTAACACATTTAGTAAATTCTCAATCATTTTCCTGCACAAATAAAACATACAGATACTATTAGAGGGACTGGTATACACTGTATCATTTGCGTGTTTTATGGGACCACACGTTTGATAGCAAACCTACATACCATATATCTAGATACTGGTCCGTAAAGAAACACCTACACTGGCTATCCAGCAGCCCCCTCACTGTTCTACATTGGGAGCAGACGATAAACATGTGCTGCTGTTTATGTATTCTATTTATAAAGCCAGTGTATAACTGACAGGCTAGGGACGCTATCAGTAATTGGATATGCCCCTCCTACTAAATTCGGTACCAGGGCACCGATTGTTGGGCCTTTAAAGGCCCAACTGGGACATAAAAGCCACCAGATGGCGCTGGGCAGGCTTTTTGATAATTGTATGCATGCTTCACTTCAGGGACACATTTTCAGATATTTTAGAAATATCACTGAACAAATAAGTATACTATTTCACACAGACATAGATAATACAACTTTGAAAGGTTTAGAAAAATTTGGATTTAAGAAAACAAATGTAAATGTGCTTTTGAAGTAATACAATGTACTCAACTGACAACTGATTCAAACTTGCCGGGCGGAGCGTAGCTGTTACATATGTAATTCATTCATAGAGCTGAGTTCATGACCCGACATTGTAAACAACCCCACGTGTTTTGTGATAACGCTAACAGCTATAACTGCCTGTATGGTCAACATCAGACAGTGCCAGCCGCACAACTTTGATTTTGGACAGTAATATCAAATTAAATGTGTGGTTGGTATGCACATAACAAGGTGAATGAAACAAAACCATGGTTTAATAGACCAGCAAGATAAATATTTCGCCTAGAACTTGATACAGTGGCTGTGAAAATGCAGTATATACTAATTATAAACAGCATATACTCGAGTTAGTATGCACAGTCACAAAACAGCATGTATGTGCAGTCTGATCTGGAATTTACATGACTACATGAATTCAAGTTTGCTAGCAGCCTTATTTCCTGTTGAATGACATGACACAGTTACACATTTTTATCAAATACCGACTTATTACAAACACATATTCTTATATATTGGTTACTACATGTACTTACAAAATACATCGGAGATAGGAACCTTGTTCAGGTCCAGAAGTACAATATAGGTTTCACTATATATACATGACACACTCTAAGTAACGGACACGTGGACACGTTACGACATGCATATCCCCGGATCAGCTGGTGCATCCTCGCAGCCTCATCAGGATCTACACTGTTAAGTTTGGTGGTCATTCATGGTGGCTCTAATTAATGATGTAAACATCATCGTGATGTAGTCATGTGCTATCTGAATGTGAGTTAAACTGATCAAACACTCTAGGCTAGGGACGCTATCAGTAATTGGATATGCCCCTCCTACAAAATTCGGTACCAGGGCACCGATTGTTGGGCATTTAAGGTTCATTTTGATAGCCGCAACCGAATTTGTTTTTGTACTTGTTTAGGGTATCTGGTTACAGATCATGTCCTTATAATCATCTACCATATATGAGATGGCATACGAAACATGATTGATTCAGTGAAATCATATGTGTTACATTAATATGTTCACTGATTAAATGAAAAAAAAAGCATTTGTACATGCCATTACATGTTGTAATCCTAATTACATGTATATGCCACATTTCGTCCAGCAAGACATCTCGTAACGATTGTCAAACGATGTGGCCATAATGAATTGCTAAAATACTAATACATGTACATGTACTGTTATTGAGTATTACACACATTAACAGTGTGTTGGCCTACTTAATTCAAGTAGTGAGAACTGGAGTGGTGAGTGGAATTCAATGTTATACTGTAGGTTTTTTGGAAGCATTATAAGCTGGGTAAATAAAACTCAGTAGTGATGTGTATATCATGTCCTCGCAAAATAGGCCTATCGCCGGACGGGCAGACAGTGCTAGCATATATGTGTCCTGAACCAGTTTCACAAGCGTCTGACAGCTAATTCTGAGTGGTCAGAGAGAGGTCGGCTTTGCAAAAACATAAACTACACATCTGTCCGATATTGAGAATGGATCAAACAATTAATCTTAAATCTATTACCCAGCTTCGTGAATTTATCAGTTCATTAGTCTTAATATGGTACCCAAGATATCACTCTATTTAATATACTGCCCCGTGGCGCAATAAGGGTTACAGACCCATGTCACAGGTAATTAACCATTTGAACCCGCTATAGTGGGGTTTGCAAACAGTACAGATCTAGATGAGTCGGCTCGTAGCGAGCCGTCTCATCAGGATTTGCACTTTTTGCAACTACATGTATTTTTTTTATATTTTCACATCCCATTTTTATAAATGACTTGTCTTAACATCAGTTTGTGACGGTTGGGTTGGTTGCAAAATTAACATATCAAAATATATTCCAATTACGTGGGTGAAATGGATTATTGTATGGTTGAGTGATTGGTGCCATGTATCATGCGTATCAATCCATATTCACCGAGTTTGCGTTTTTATTTGTAAAATTGGCATATTTTTTTGCGCATTGATTATTAACATATTGAGGTTCCGTCAGTCCGTACGTCGGTCCGTACTTCTGTCCGTGACCATTTGCGACGAAAGCATTGTAAGTCAGTTAAGTACCCCGACATAATCCTCCGCCAAACTAAAGATGTCCCCGAATACTATTTTTATTTCATCTCTGAATTCCATATACATGTGAGCCGCGCCGTGCGAAAACCGGGCTTAATGACAAAAAGATCAGTTTTTACATTGATAAAGACGCATCTATATTGCCGACACCCTGACTTAGCCAAACATGAAAAAAGCCATAGCGTGCTAGCATTGTTTTGACAAGTGATGCCCAATTTGGTTTATTCGGAAACGTTTGTATATCATCTAACATCATAGTATATATATGTTTGATATATTCATATTTAAGATTATTTATGAATCAAAGTGCAGTGTAAGCGGAACTTTTGTTTACTGTACCATCACTCGACCTACTGAGCTAACCGGGTACATATACACGCTTCCTCGCCATAGTGAGTTACGTACCGTGACATACAGCAGGCCATATTATATTAGACATACTGTTGGCGAATATGTGCACATTAAGAAGACTAGCGGGATCTTATTTTTTATTACAAAGTACATGATATCTTATTCTGTAATATAAGGTCTATACGTTTTTGCTTGAAATGTGCATGCACAATTGACGACGGACCGGTTTCACTGACAAAGAGGGACTGACAAAGAGGTTTTAAGGCACTTGATAATGCCATTAATTGGCCTGCCTATGGTCCCCCTTTATGGTGGCCCATTGCCCATCTCCCAGCTCGGGTTGAATATTTGGAACATAATCTATGTGTGATGATTATATTACATGTTCCCGTTATCGCTTAGACCCCATATAACTATCAGGGTCTACACTGCCCGCCATTCAGTCTGGAACATTTGAAATGGTTCTAATAGAAGCAGTATATATCATTACTAGACTTCACAAATGCACTACCAGTATTTAATCAGGAGCGCCACAAGCCACACATTCATGTGGGGCGTGGGCAAGAGTTGGGGGGGTAATTAGGACACATTTGTCATATCTTACAGTCTACATAATGTATATTGTATAATATCCCAAGTCCTAATTTCTTACTGCAGCACATATGTGTACCTAGTTAACAATAGGAACCATGCGATGTTTCTAACCAGTATAGACCCAGATCAGCATGCACATTCGCAGTCTGACCAGGATATCTACTGTTCTACATAGTCAACTAGTGTGAATGTGATATAGCAGAATACGCCTCCACAGATATGAGAACAGCAACATTCTCAAACTTAAATAGATACTATTTCTCCTGGGACACCCAGGAAAGTAGGCACGTCTATTCTCAATTGGCTAAAGAGATAGTATGATCAGATTGTCACAGAGAAATACAAATGTATATAGCGATTTAGGCTGGTGAGGATCATAATTCAGCAATAGTATATATGTAATGAGAATGGGAGATAGGTGCTGTAAGATTAGCTTACAATGTACAACAGGGGCCTGGGGGTAAATGACCAATTTTGATTGCAGAGAAATCTTTTGTTACTGGTCAAGGATAATCCGTGGTCAGTGAGCTATTTTAGTACTTGTGGGTAGTTCGCAAGTGAGTTTAAATCTTGTAGAACAGTGTGTGTTGGATGTTTGTGAGAGATGGTTGTGTGAATAGGCATATCTGGCAGCTTGGTCAGAGAGAGAGGGAGAAATACATAAAATCTCATTGGATTATTACATGCTGATGGAAGATGATCAGGTATGTTTAATTAGATAGTAAATAGATACTCTATATGATACGCTGGAATATTGTGCGCCGTATGCAGTTTAGTAGAGAGGCAGATGGGATATTGGGCTCGTTCTTTAATTTCAGCGGATGGACGATCCAGAGGCATTTGAGTAGTTAGAGCGGGATTTCCATAGATGTAGTCGATAGAAGAGTCGGGAAGGTGGCGGATATTAGAGATAGCGGTCTACGATGCACGCAGAATGCATCGCCTATCTTCAGTTTGTTATATTAGAGGTGGCGGATATTAGAGATAGCGGTCTACGATGCATGCAGATGCATCGCCTATCTACAGTTGGATATATTTATTGAGGTTTCCTGACGTGACTCTCACGAAGAACGGCATTATAGTGACGTCAGCGGCGATATAAATAGACAGCATTGAACTAAATATTGGTGACTGCTGGGGTATACTTATACTTCAGTCATTGAAGCACATGTATGTAAAACATTTACTTCGGACGTGGAATTGGACGTATGTGGGACATTTAACGATGGTGATAGGTGGTGATAGTAGTAAGGGGGTCACTTTGGGTACAATTTAACGTATATCAAACATTTAAAGGAACTGTGACTTGTGCGTGATTAAATTACATGTATTTTGATATATAGTGTTACCATGTGGAAATACCAATTTCAATGATCATTACTTGTGACAATAGTGAGGCATAAACAGACTAAATGGTATTCTATCTGTGATATTGATGTATGATATGTATGAATGGTGTGTATGTGTGTGTGAATTCTGTATTGTGTAATACATGCTGTACATAACATAATTGGACATAAATACATGAAGAAGACAACATTGGCTCAATATCCTAAATCCAATTGAATTCAGACAATGTAGAAGAAGGTGATATATGGTTTCGTAATTATGTACTACTTATTTCCCTTCGCAACTCATTCATGAAATATGTATAGTCTTCGTCATTCTGTTATATGAAGTTCGTGAATAATTCTGTGTACAAATTTACTGTTTGACTACAAATAGCATAATTGCGATTGCAGTCCACAAACACCGAGTGTATGTATCGCATCCGGACTCTAACATTGGTGTCAGAAGTGGGGTAATTCTCGGTTAGATACGTATATCAAGGCTATTATAAGTAGCGGGTTACATGTGGGCTTTCGGATGTGTTTGGTATCTAGTCAAATCTGAGGGTAGATAGTTAGGTTGAATAGTCACGTAGCTAAAGCAAACACACACAACTGGACTGATATCCAGTGTCACTGATCACACGTCATGGTGAAACAGCATACCACGGCTTTTTCTTCACACCACAACTCTGTCATCGTGACCATAGTGTGTGATCAGTTTTTGAAAGTGACATCTAATCTAGTATAGAAATAGTTGCCAGCGACCATGTCGTCTATCCAGGAGTTGTCTGCAGTGGGTAAAGGATTAGGTATGGAAGGTGAAGCACTACTGACATTTATTAAAGAGGAACATGCTAGAGAGAGGCGGATTAGATTGGAGACGAGAGAAGCAGATAAAGAGGCAAGGGAAGTAGAAGAAAGGTTAAAGTTAGCTCAGTTACAGGCAGAGAAGGAGGAGAGAGTAGCTAAGTTAGACGACGAAAAGTTAAGGTTAGAAGCAGACGAGAGGGTACGATTAGCTGCAGTAGACGCTGAACGGGTTGTGAAGCTAGCTCAGTTCGAGATAGATAAAGAGTGTCGAGAAGTAGAACGGGTAGAGAGATTATGTAAGCTAGAACAGGATAAAGCTGACAGAGAGGCACATATGCGATCAGCCAAGGAGAAACTAGAGTTAGAAAAATTTGCTAGAACAGCAGAAAAGGAAGAACGTGATCGAGTATTAGAAAAAGAAAAGATAGAGTTGCAGTTGTCTATGGAAAAGTTTCAGTATGACTGTAGAATGCAGGAGTTACACAATAAGAGGGATTTAGAATTAGCCAAAGCCGAAATCGGATTACCTGAGGGTGGGAACCAAATGTCGATAGAAAAATGCAGAATTAAGGGTCCCAAGCTTCCATATTTTGAGGAAACCAAAGATAGTATTGATGCTTATCTATATCGGTTTGAAAAGTATGCAGAGTTAGAAAAGTGGAACAGAGATATATGGGGAATACAACTGAGTTCATTACTAAAAGGTAAGGCACTTGAGGTGTACGCCAGGCTTCCCTCAGAACAGTCTCTAAATTATGACAGTTTAACAACAGCCCTACTGAAAAGGTTTGAGGTGACCGAGGAATCATTACGGAAGAAGGTAAAAGAAAGTAAACCAGAGAGAGGGGAGACTTTTGAGCAGTTTGGGGAGAGGTTGAAGAGCTACCATACAAAATGGTTAGACTTGGGTAAAGTAGAGCACAGTTTTGACAAATTACAGGATTTCTTGTTACGGGATCAGTTCCTACAAACATGTGGTAAGGACTTAGCAACTTTTCTGAAAGAACGTGATATAGAAAGTTTTGGTGACATGACGAGACAGGCGGACCGATATGCTGATAACAGAGGTGGGGCTTTCAACGTTGTGTCAAGAGGATCACGGGGTCACGATAACCAAAGGGTAAGTGCAAATAGAGATAGTCAGACATCACAGACGAACCGGAATACAGGTAGACCGGGTGACATATTATTCTTTGCCTGTGGACGTAATGGTCACATTGCACGAGATTGTCCAGGACGACACAGGGGTGCATCAGTCATGGGTCAGGAAGTAGGTGAGTATTACCAGTCATTCGATAATTTCGAAACGCCATCAAGAGATCGTGGGAATGGTTTTGAACCACCGGTAAGAGGTCGGGAAAGAGGTAATGTGCCAATGTCACGAGGTCGTGGATGGGAAAATGGATCACAGCGAGGCAGAGGTCAGTATCGGGACTATAGTCGAAGAGGAGGTCGAGGTGGTGTAACGGGAGCATGTATCTTAGCTCGAGGTATCTTAGGAGGGATAGCTAGTGGCCATACCATGGGAGGTCTAGTGATTAAGCATGGATTGGTCAATGGGAGATTAGTGAATGTGTTGTCAGATTCGGGTTGTAATGGCATTGTAGTGAAACGGGAACTAGTCTACGATGATCAGATGTTGGACAAGAAGGTGAAATGTAGAATGATAAATGGGCAAAGCATTGTGGTTCCAGCTGCTAGAATTCACATAGATACTCCATACTTACAGGGCACGGTGGAGGCTTGGGTCATGTATAGTCCTCTTTGCGACTTGATAGTGAGTAAAGTCCCTACTGCAGTAGAGACAACAGCAAGTAGAGTTCCAGAAATAGGTGAGAAGGTAGATATACAGGAATTGGAAGCAGAAACACAGGCTGTAGTTACTAGAGGACAGTACGATAAGGCGCAGAAGGAATATCCTCAGTTGAAAGTACCAGAGATTGTAGGTCTGAACAAAAGTCCAGAAGAGATTAGAGAGTTACAAGGTAAGGATGAAACGTTAGACAAATGTAGAGAAAATGGAAAAAATAAAATCGTGAAACAAACAAGATCAGGTGAAACCAGCTGGACATATATAGAAGGCACATTGTATCGGCGGTTCCAATATAGAGATGGGCAGAAACACTATCAGCTGGTAGTGCCAAAGACACTTAGGACTGGGATAATGAAGTTGGGTCACGAGACAATGATGGCGGGTCATTTGGGAACACGTAAGACCACTGATAGGATCATTTCGGAGTTTTATTGGCCAGGGTGTAAAACTGAAATTAGAAGGTTCTGTCAATCATGTAAGCCGTGTCAGTTAACAGTACCGAAGGGAAGAATTGCTAAGGTAAAGCTAGGCAGGATGCCACTCATGGACACTCCCTTCAAGCGAGTGGCAGTAGATATCATAGGACCCATCTTCCCAGCATCAGAGAAAGGTAACCGTTTCATTTTGACTATGGTCGATTATGCAACAAGATATCCAGAGGCGGTAGCACTACATACTATAGAAACGGAGAGGGTCGCAGAGGCAATGGTAGATACGAATAGTCGGGTAGGTGTTCCCCAGGAGGTTCTATCAGACAGAGGTTCACAGTTCACGGGAGGTATGATGAAAGAGGTAAATAGATTATTATGCATTCAATCGGTAACAACAACCCCTTATCACCCGCAATGCAACGGTCTAGTAGAGAAATTTAACGGGACACTGAAGAGCATGCTACGTAAGATGAGCGCAGAGAGGCCAAAGGATTGGATAAGTATATGGTGGGGCAGTGTTGTTCGCGTACAGAGAGGTGCCACAGGAGAGTAATTGGGTTTCTCACCATTTTGAGTTGCTATATGGTCGGACTGTTCGTGGACCAATGACGGTATTAAGAGAGCTGTGGTCAAAACGATCAGATGATAGCGAGGTTCAGACAACTTACCAGTACGTGATAGACTTGAAACAAAGGTTGGAAGACACTTGTCAATTAGCTCAGAACAACCTACGAGATGCTGCTAAGTACTACAAAAGGTATTTTGACAGTAAGGCCAAAGATAGAAAGTTCAAAGTTGGGCAGCGGGTCTTGATATTGTTACCTATTAAACAACAACAAATTACTGATGAAGTGGAAAGGACCGTACCCAGTGAAACAGGTAAGGAATGATATGGATTACATTGTAAACATGAATGGAAAGGAGAAAATATTCCATGCAAACATGTTGAAGATATTCAACGAGAGGCCAATCGAAGACCAAGAACCAGTGATAGCAGGAGCAGTTGAAATGGTAAGTACAGATGAGGAGAAAGGTAATGCAAATAAGATTGTGTGGAATGACAAGGTTCACCATATAAGCAATCGCGGGTAAAAGCAATGTGGGGGCAGACTATCTCAGTCGTATAGAAGTTGACTAGAGCTAGCACAGAAATAGCTAGGGAAACAATGGTTTTAGAGTGTAATACGAGACAAAGGTAGTGTAGATTCTCTGTGAGTGAAACAAAAGTGTGGTACACTTTTGTCCATTGGAGGGGAGTTATGTCACAGAGAAATACAAATGTATATAGCGATCTAGGCTGGTGAGGATCATAATTCAGCAATAGTATATATGTAATGAGAATGGGAGATAGGTGCTGTAAGATTAGCTTACAAGGTACAACAGGGGCCTGGGGGTAAATGACCAATTATGATTGCAGAGAAATCTTTTGTTACTGGTCAAGGATAATCCGTGGTCAGTGAGCTATTTTAGTACCTGTGGGTAGTTCGCAAGTGAGTTTAAATCTTGTAGAACAGTGTGTGTTGGATGTTTGTGAGAGATGGTTGTGTGAATAGGCATATCTGGCAGCTTGGTCAGAGAGAGAGGGAGAAATACATAAAATCTCATTGGATTATTTCATGCTGATGGAAGATGATCAGGTATGTTTAATTAGATAGTAAATAGATACTCTGTTTGTTATACGCGTGGAATATTGTGCGGGGTTCGTATGGAGTTTTAAGTAGAGAGGCAGATGGGGATATCGGGCTCGTTCTTTAATTTCAGCGGGATGGACGATCCAGAGGGCATTTGAGTAGTTTAGAGCGGGATCCATAGATGTAGTCGATAGAAGAGTCGGGAAGGTGGCGGATATTAGAGATAGCGGTCTACGATGCACGCAGATGCATCGCCTATCTACAGTTGTATATTAGAGGTGGCGGATATTAGTGATAGCGGTCTACGATGCATGCAGATGCATCGCCTATCTACAGTTGGATATATTTATTGAGGTTTCCTGACGTGACTCTCGCGAAGAACGGCATTATAGTGACGTCAGCGGCGATATAAATAGACAGCAGTGAACTAAATATTGGTGACTGCTGGGGTATACTTCAGTCATTGAAGCACATGTATGTACAACATTTACTTCAGACGTGGAATTGGACGTATGTGGGACATTTAACGGTGGTGATAGGTGGTGATAGTAGTAAGGGGGTCACTTTGGGTACAATTTAACGTATACCAAACATTTAAAGGAACTGTGACTTGTGCGTGATTAAATTACATGTATTTTGATATATAGTGTTACCATGTGGAAATACCAATTTCAATGATCATTACTTGTGACAATAGTGAAGCATAAACAGACTAAATGGTATTCTATCTGTGATATTGATGTATGATATGTATGAATGGTGTGTATGTGTGTGTGAATTCTGTATTGTGTAATACATGCTGTACATAACATAATTGGACATAAATACATGAAGAAGATAACATTGGCTCAATATCCTAAATCCAATTGAATTCAGACAATGTAGAAGAAGGTGATATATGGTTTCGTAATTATGTACTACTTATTTCCCTTCGCAACTCATTCATGAAATATGTATAGTCTTCGTCATTCTGTTATATGAAGTTCGTGAATAATTCTGTGTACAAATTTACTGTTTGACTACAAATAGCATAATTCCGATTGCAGTCCACAAACACCGAGTGTATGTATCGCATCCGGGCTCTAACACAGATGTTATATAAACAAGTATAAGACATTCCCGCAATTGTAAAATATGTAAGAAATGAAAGGTCATACTAAAGCACAAACGTACGGATTAGTGACACAGTTCCACACTTGTTTAATTCCCATAAAGTAAATTTTGTGCCTCCTGAGTGGGCATGTACCTTTAATAAATGTCTATTCTAAAGGGTGACTGGCCGTAAAAAATGACCCGAATACATTATTGGCCAGTGTAGATCCTCATCATTATGTGGAGTCCCGTGCAGGCACCGGGGCGGGATCAACTGATCCTGAGAATAGTGCTGCAGTAGCCATTGCTTGTCGTAAAAGGCGACTAAACTGGCTTAACGATTGGGTTCATACTTTCCGGAACCCACTATACCGGATTTGGCCCTCATGTACATTTTTGGCTTTCTTGTATGTGAGAGTTGAGTCAGGTTATGCCCCATATATAAAAGTAAGATTAGCGCTAATCCTATTACTTTTAGGGGATGGGATAAATGATGCTGGTGTGGCGAGGCCCTGGCACCAGATCAGGTTGTTCTAATTTCAGGACTGAATATATAATTTGATTGTAAATATGGAGTTCTGAAGTTGGGATTTACCCCCCTCGGACAGGTGGATACGGGACTCGACCCCGTTGACCCGTCTGCGTGTAGACTCCCTGAGGCTTGTACCTCTATGTCAGAAAAGCGGACGTTAAACCCTATTCACTCACTCACTCATCATTATGTGTAGATCAAAAATATTGTTCACACATAATACTAATTTCGATAAATCAAACTGTGGTTGCACCGACGGATACACCTATCGAAGATCTATTTGGTTTAAGGTTCATTTTGATAGCCGCAACCGAATTTGTTTTTGTACTTGTTTAGGGTATCTTGTTACAGATCATGTCCTTATAATCATCATACTATATATGAGATGACATACGAAACATGATTGATTCAGTGAAATCATATGTGTTACATTAATATGTTCACTGATTAAATGAAAAAAAAACATTTTTACATGCCATTACATGTTGTAATCCTAATTACATGTATATGCCACATTTCGTCCAGCAAGACATCTCGTAAAACGATTGTTGATTCATCTGTTACGTTATCAAACGATGGGGCCATAATGCATTGCTAAAATACTAATACATGTACATGTACTGTTATTGAGTATTACACACATTAACAGTGTGTTGGCCTACTTAATTCAAGTAGTGAGAACTGCAAGAAAAATCAGCAAAACGAAAATACTATGTTTGTCAATTACATGTACATTATATGAATACTTATTATTAGCCGATCTATTTATAGATCGGCTGTATATTGGTTATCCATCGGTTTGTGAAACAGTTTGTAACCACCCTTTTCTCCTATATTCTGTAATCTACAGACGCGAAATTTGTTGCATCACTTCCAAATTACATCAACCGGATAATTTTTAATGTTTTGGCCATTATCTGTGTTGAAAACTTTAAATATAGCGAAATAACACAATTTGGCTATAAATACACATTTTCACTACAATAGTTCGGTAAACTAAAGTTAGGCGAGCTGAAATAACAGTAACATTGAGGTTCGCTGTGTCCGGGCTGGCCGCTAAGCACAGTTGAGAGCACTAGCCGGCATGGAAACATGCTGGAACGATTACGGGGGTCTAGGCCCACGTCATGTACTAGGTGGCCGCGCTGTTCCAGGCTTCAGTCTCCAGTCTACCTCTTTTGAAGACCCCCACCCACGCCATAATAGCAGCAAATAGTGACGTTCGTTGCATCTGGGGTGGCCGTTAATCACAGGTGAGAGCACTAGCCGGAAGCGAGATGTGCTGGAACGTATACAGGGGCACTCGGCCTACATTGTACACCAGATGGCCGCGCTGTTCCATGCTTCTGTTTCCAGCCTAACTCGTTTCAATACCAGCAAGCTGAAATAACAGTAACAGTGAGGTTCGCTGTGTCCGGACTGGCCGCTAAGCACAGTTGAGAGCACTAGCCGGCATTGAGACATGCTGGAACGATTACGGGGGAACTAGGCCCACATCATGTACTAGGTGGCCGCGCTGTTCCAGGCTTCAGTCTCCAGTCTACCTCGTTTGAATACCCCCACCCACGCCATAATAGCAGCAAATAGTGACGTTCGTTGCATCTGGGGTGGCCGTTAATCACAGGTGAGAGCACTAGCCGGAAGCGAGATGTGCTGGAACGCATACAGGGGCACTCGGCCTACATCGTACACCAGGTGGCCGGTCTGTTCCAGGCTTCTGTTTCCAGCCTAACTCGTTTCAATACCAGCAAGCTGAAATAACAGTAACAGTGAGGTTCGCTCTGTCAGGGCTGGCCGCTAAGCACAGTTGAGAGCACTAGCCGGCATGGAGACATGCTGGAATGATTACGGGGGGACTAGGCCAACATTATGTACTAGGTGGCCGTGCTGTTCCTGGCTTCAGTCTCCAGTCTACCTCGTTTGAATACCCCCACCCACGCCATAATAGCAGCAAATAGTGACGTTCGTTGCATCTGGGGTGGCCGTTAATCACAGGTGGGAGCACTAGCCGGAAGCGAGATGTGCTGGAACGTATACAGGGGCACTCGGCCTACATTGTACACCAGATGGCCGCGCTGTTCCATGCTTCTGTTTCCAGCCTAACTCGTTTCAATACCAGCAAGCTGAAATAACAGTAACAGTGAGGTTCGCTGTGTCCGGGCTGGCCGCTAAGCACAGTTGAGAGCACTAGCCGGCATGGAGACATGCTGGAACGATTACGGGGGGACTAGGCCCACATTATGTACTAGGTGGCCGCGCTGTTCCATGCTTCAATCTGCAGTCTACCTCGTTTGAATACCCCCACCCACGCCATAATATCAGCAAATAGTGGTACGTTCGGAAGCATCTTGGGTTGGCCCGTTAATCCAACAGGTGAGAACACTAGCCGGAAGCGAAATGTGCTGAAAGCCATACAGGGGCACTCGGCCTACATCGTACACCAGGTTGCCGCCAGCTGACCAGGCTTCTGTTTCCTAGCCTAACTCGTTTTTCAATACACCAGGCAAGCTGAAAATAACCAGTAACAGTGATGGTTCGCTTTGTGACCGGGCTGGCCGCTATGGTCAACAGTTGAGAAGCACTAGCCGGCATTGAGAACAATGCTGGAATTGATTACGGTGGGGGAAACTAGGCCCACCAATCCATGTACTTAGGTGGCCGCGCTGTTCAGGCTATTCAGTCTCCAGTCTAACCTCGTTTGAAACCCCCACCCCAACCCCACCGCCATTAATAAGCAGCAAATTTTAGTGGACGTTCGTTGCATCTGGGGTGGCCGTTAATCACCAGGTGGGAGGAGCACTACACGACCCGGAAGCGAGATGTGCTGGAAGGCCATACAGGGGCACTCGGCCGTACATCGTACACCAGGTGGCCGGTTTGTTCCAGGCTTCTGTTTTTCCAGCCTAACCTCCGTTTCAATAATAAACCAGCAAGATGAAATAACAGTTAACAGTGAGGTTCGTCTCATGTCCAGGGCTGGCCGCTAAGCACAGTTGAGAGCACTAGCCGGCATGGAGACATGCGGAATGATTACGGGGGGACTAGGCCAACATTATGTACTAGGTGGCCGTTGCTGTTCCTGGCTTCAGTCTCCAGTCTACTCGTTTGAATACCCCCACCCACACCAGCCATAATAGCAGCAAATAGTGACGTTCGTTGCATCTGGGTGGCCGTTAATCACAGGTGGGAGCACTAGCCGGAAGCGAGATGTGCTGGAACGTATACAGGGGCACTCGGCCTACATTGTACACCAGATGGCCGCGCTGTTCCATGCTTCTGTTTCCAGCCTAACTCGTTTCAATACCAGCAAGCTGAAATAACAGTAACAGTGAGGTTCGCTGTGTCCGGGCTGGCCGCTAAGCACAGTTGAGAGCACTAGCCGGCATGGAGACATGCTGGAACGATTACGGGGGGACTAGGCCCACATTATGTACTAGGTGACCGCGCTGTTCCATGCTTCAATCTGCAGTCTACCTCGTTTGAATACCCCCACCCACGCCATAATAGCAGCAAATAGTGACGTTCGTTGCATCTGGGGTGGCCGTTAATCACAGGTGAGAACACTAGCCGGAAGCGAAATGTGCTGGAAAGCATACAGGGGCACTCGGCCTACATCGTACACCAGGTGGCCGCGCTGTTCCAGGCTTCTGTTTCCAGCCTAACTCGTTTCAATACCAGCAAGCTGAAATAACAGTAACAGTGAGGTTCGCTGTGTCCGGGCTGGCCGCTAAGCACAGTTGAGAGCACTAGCCGGCATGGAGACATGCTGGAACGATTACGGGGGGACTAGGCCCACGTAATGTACTAGGTAGCCGCGCTGTTCCAGGCTTCAGTCGCCAGTCTACCTCGTTTGAATAACCCCACCCACGCCATAATGGCAGCAAATAGTGACGTTCGTTGCATCTGGGGTGGATGTTAATCACAGCTGAGAGCACGAGCCGGAAGAGAGATGTGCTGGAACGCATACAGGGGCACTCGGCCTACATCGTACACCAGGTGGCCGCGCTGTTCCAGGCTTCTGTTTCCAGCCTAACGTGTTTCAATACCAGCAAGCTTAAATAACAGTAACAGTGAGGTTCGCTGTGTCCGGGCTGGCCGCTAAGCACAGTTGAGAGCACTAGCCGGCATGGAGACATGCTGGAACGATTACGGGGGTACTAGGCCCACGTAATGTACTAGGTGACCGCGTTGTTCCAGGCTTCATTCTCCAGTCTACCTCGTTTGAATAACCCCACCCACGCCATAATAGCAGCAAATAGTGACGTTCGTTGCATCTGGGGTGGCCGTTAATCACAGGTGAGAGCACTAGCCGGAAGCGAGATGTACTGGAACGCATACAGGGGCACTCGGCCTACATCATACACCAGGTGGCCGCGCTGTTCCAGGCTTCTGTTTCCAGCCTAACTCGTTTCAATACCAGCAAGCTGAAATAACAGTAACAGTGAGGTTCGCTGTGTCCGGGCTAGCCGCTAAGCACAGTTGAGAGCACTAGCCGGCATGGAGACATGCTGGAATGATTACGGGGGGACTAGGCCCACATTATGTACTAGGTGGCCGCGCTGTTCCAGGCTTCAGTCTCAAATCTTACCTCGTTTGAATACCCCCACCCACGCCATAATAGCAGCAAATAGTGACGTTCGTTGCATCTGGGGTGGCCGTTAATCACAGGTGAGAGCACTAGCCGGAAGCGAGATGTGCTGGAACGCATACAGGGACACTCGGCCTACATCGTACACCAGGTGGCCGTGCTGTTCCAGGCTTCTGTTTCCAGCCTAACTCGTTTCAATACCAGCAAGCTGAAATAACAGTAACAGTGAGGTTCGCTGTGTCCGGGCTGGCCGCTAAGCACAGTTGAGAGCATAGCCGGCATGGAGACATGGTGGAACGATTACGGGGTGACTAGGCCCACATTATGTACTAGGTGGCCGCGCTGTTCCAGGCTTCAGTCTGCAGTCTACCTCGTTTGAATACCCCCACCCACCCACGCCATAATAGCAGCAAATAGTGACGTTCATTGCATCTGGGGTGGCCGTCAATCACAGGTGAGAACACTAGCCGGAAGCGAGATGTGCTGGAACGCATACATGGACACTCGGCCTACATCGTACACCAGGTGGCCGCGCTGTTCCAGGCTTCTGTTTCCAGCCTAACTCGTTTCAATACCAGCAAGCTGAAATAACAGTAACAGTGAGGTTCGCTGTGTCCGGACTGGCCGCTAAGCACAGTTGAGAGCACTAGCCGGCATGGAGACATGCTGGAACGATTACGGGGGGACTAGGCCCACATTATATACTAGATGGCAGCGCTGTTCCAGGCTTCAGTCTCAAATCTACCTCGTTTGAATACCCCCACCCACGCCATAATAGCAGCAAATAGTGACGTTCGTTGCATCTGGGGTGGCCGTTAATCACAGGTGAGAGCACTAGCCGGAAGTGAGATGTGCTGGAACGCATACAGGGGCACTCGGCCTACATCGTACACCAGGTGGCGGCGCTGTTCCATGCTTTTGTTTCCAGCCTAGCTCGTTTCAATACCAGCAAGCTTAAATAACAGTAACAGTGCGGTTCGCTGTGTCCGGGCTGGCCGCTAAGCACAGTTGAGAGCACTAGCCGGCATGGAGACATGGTGGAAAGATTACGGGGGGACTAGGCCCACGTAATGTACTAGGTGGTCGCGCTGTTCCAGGCTTCAGTCTCCAGTCTACCTCGTTTGAATAACCCCACCCACGCCATAATAGCAGCAAATAGTTACGTTCGTTGCATCTGGGGTGGCCGTTAATCACAGGTGAGAGCACTAGCCGGAAGAGAGATGTGCTGGAACGTGTACAGGGGCACTCGGCCTACATCGTACACCAGGTGGCCGTGCTGTTCCAGGCTTCCGTTTCCAGCCTAACTCGTTTCAATACCAGCAAGCTGAAATAACAGTAACAGTGAGGTTCGCTGTGTCCGGGCTGGCGGCTAAGCACAGTTGAGAGCACTAGCCGGCATGGAGACATGCTGGAACGATTACGGGGGGACTATGCCCACGTAATGTACTAGGTGGCCGCGCTGTTCCAGGCTTCAGTCTGCAGTCTACCTCGTTTGAATACCCCCACCCACGCCATAATAGCAGCAAATAGTGACGTTCGTTGCATCTGGGGTGGCCGTCAATCACAGGTGAGAACACTAGCCGGAAGCGAGATGTGCTGGAACGCATACAGGGGCACTCGGCCTACATCGTACACCAGGTGGCCGCGCTGTTCCAGGCTTCTGTTTCCAGCCTAACTCGTTTCAATACCAGCAAGCTGAAATAATAGTAACAGTGAGGTTCGCTGTGTCCGGGCTGGCCGCTAAGCACAGTTGAGAGCACTAGCCGGCATGGAGACATGCTGGAACGATTACGGGGGGACTAGGCCCACATCATTTACTAGGTGGCCGCGCTGTTCCAGGCTTCAGTCTCCAATCTACCTCGTTTGAATACCCCCACCCACGCCATAATAGCAGCAAATAGTGACTTTCGTTGTATCTGGGGTGGCCGTTAATCACAGGTGAGAACACTAGCCGGAAGCGAGATGTGCTGGAACGCATACAGGGGCACTCGCCCTACATCGTACACCAGGTGGCCGCGCTGTCCCAGGCTTCTGTTTCCAGCGTCTCTCGTTTCAATACCAGCAAGCTGAAATAACAGTAACAGTGATGTTCGCTGTGTCCGGGCTGGCCGCTAAGCACAGTTGAGAGCACTAGCCGGCATGGAGACATGGTGGAACGATTACGGGGGGACTAGGCCCACATCATGTAGTAGGTGGCCGCGCTGTTCCAGGCGTCAGTCTAATGTCTACCTCGTTTGAACACCCCCACCCACGCCATAATAGCAGCAAATAGTGACGTTCGTTGCATCTGGGGTGGCCGTTAATCACAGCTGCGAGCACTAGCCGGAAGCGAGATGTGCTGGAACGCATACAGGGGATCTCGGCCTACATCGTACACCAGGTGGCCGTGCTGTTCCAGGCTTCTGTTTCCATCCTAACTCGTTGCAATACCAGCAAGCTGAAATAACAGTAAGATTGAGGTTCGCTGTGTCCGGGCTGGCCGCTAAGCACAGTTGAGAGCACTAGCCGGCATGGAGACATGCTGAAACAATTACGGGGGGACTAGGCCAACATCATGTACTAGGTGGTCGCGCTGTTCCAGGCTTCTGTCTCCAGTCTACCTCGTTTGAATACCAGCGATCTTTGATTTTAATATTATGATTAACTCAACTCTAAATTGCCACATACCATGCCACAATTAGCGAGGAAACCTCATTCAATTTATAATATGACCTTATCTGACTACAGAAGCATTGTTTTTTATCAGGTTTCCAATGGCGAATCTTGAATTTGAAGGCCTAGACCAAAATATACGAATTGCTTTGCTTTGCGTTGCGTTGGCGGCCATTTTGAATGTGTGGCTCCGGGAAATATAACTCCATATGTTTTGTTAGTTTAATCAATAATACAAACTGAAGGATAATATTAGTCTCAAATTCCATGAAAAATACATGCTAATAGGAAATATCTTCATTGTCATCAATAGGCTAAATCAGGACGAATTGAATACAACATACTGTTTTGGCCGCCATCTTGGATTTACGAACAGTAACTTAGTAAAACTGGTATCAATATGGTTGTAGACAATTTCCCTATCGAAACATACTTATTATTCATTATCACTATTAGAATGGCTTAAATATCAACAAATATGTGACGTACACCATTATATTTTTAGCTCACCTGAGCTATTGTTACCGCAATGTGTCCGTCGTCCGTCGTCGTCCGTGAACATTTTCAAACGTCTTTTCCTCGATAACCATTGGGCCTATAGCGACCAAACTTCATGGTCATGGTCCTTAGGTAGGGGGATAACAAAATTGTTAAAATGACGTCATTACGTAATCCAAGATGGCCGCCGTCTAAAAATAGCACAAATTCTTCAAAAATCTTCTTCTCAAGAACCGCCAACCGGATTTCGACAAAACTTTTGTAGGCATGATCGATGTACAATGCTCTTTCAAATTTGTTGAAATGGTGACCCCTGGGTCAAAAATGGGCGTGGCCCGTGGGGTCAAATTGGGGTCAAATTTTGTTTTGACCAAATATGGTCATATTATATATCAAATCGAAGGTATCAATGAGGTGATCACTCTGGTACATTTTTTTGTCGAAATCGGATTGTTATGTCATCTAAGATGGCCGCCGAAATGTCAAAAGTTCGTTCTTTTATTAGAGATTTCAAAATTCATCTTTTCATGAACCGCTTGGCCCATGGTTGCCAAACTTAAAAGTTATGGTCCATGGGTGAAGTCTTTTCAGATTTGTTAAAATGGAGGTCATCGCTAATCCAAAATGGCCGCCGTCTAAAAATAGCATAAATTCTTAAAAAATCTTCTTCTCATGAACCGCTAGCTGGATTTCGACGAAACTTGGTAGGAATGATCGATGTACAATGCTCTGTCAAAGTTGTTAAAATGGTGACCCCGGGGTCAAAAATGGGCGTGGCCCGTGGGGTCAACTTATATTTTTGACCGAATATGGTCACGTTATATATAAAATCGAAGGTATCAATGAGGCGATCACTCTGGTACATTTTTTTGTCTAAATCGGATTGTTATGTCATCCAAGATGGCCGCCGAAATGTCAAAAGGTTCTTTTATTAGAGATTCAAAATTATTCTTCACATGAACCGCTTGGCTCATGGTAGCCAAACTTAAAAGTTATGGTCCATGGGTGAAGCCTTTTCAGATTTGTTAAAATGGAGGTCATCGCTAATCCAAGATGGCCGCCATCTAAAAATAGCATACATTCTTAAAAAATCTTCTTCTCATGAACCGCTAGCCGGATTTCGACTAAACTTGGTAGAAGTGATCGATTTACAATGCTCTTTCACATGTGTTAAAATGGTGACCCCGGGGTCAAAAATGGGCGTGTCCCGTGGGGTCAAATTGGGGTCAAATTTTATTTTTGACCGAATATGCTCATGTCATATAGAAAATTGAAGGTATCGATGAGGCGATTGCTCTGGTGCAATATTTGTCGGAATCGGATGATTATCTCATCCATGATGGCCACCAAAAGGTCCATTTATTCAAGATTTTGAACGTCTTTTTCTCAGGAACCACATGGCCGAAGCTGGCAAAACTTCATAGGAAGTTAAGATCCTGGGTGAAGCATTTTCAGATATGGTAAAATGAGATTCATCGCTTAATCCAAGATGACCGCCATCTAAAAATAGCACAATTTTTTTAAAACACATGAACTCAATGTCACATTCTCCTCTGATGTTCATGGAGTCAGGTGAGCGAATTAGGGCCATCATGGCCCTCTTGTCTTGTTTATTAGGCAAACTGGCGGCCATCTTGAATTTCAGACAGGTTTTTGTTTCAATAATTCGGCATTTTCAGAATCCCAATTTATATAGCTACCAATATAGTCCATCAGCAGAAGGATATCAAAGCTGTTATAAACCAATACGTGCATTTATACACCATGTCGATGAGCAATTTTGGGTCCATCCATATGTCCTCTAAATGACATAAAACATTACCCCTACAGGTCAAATCTGCGGATGTACCCACATCTATCAAACAGCTTACATATCATAGAAGTCGATCAGCATGGGTACCCATTTGTAACAAAAAATGTCAAAACTTTATTGGAGGCATTTTATTGGTATTGGCGGGCCGTCTATAATATCTTCATATTGCACACATGCCTTACTTGAGTAACGATACATCCTTACACATTAATATAACTACCCTCGCTACTCGTAGTATCATAGTACGTCCGTCCGTCCGTCTGCTTGTTGATTTATTTGAAAGTTAAGAGTGTCAACTAATATCATCTTATTGTACACATGCCTTACTTGACTAACGATACATCATTCCACATTAACCCTTAGACCGCTATATTATTATTTTTTTGTCGTCTACTGTTTATTTTCTATTTTCCATTTTCATCATCAAAAACATTCGTTGACAGCACTTTAGAATTATTTACAACATGCTTTGACAGCACTTCTGAAGAAATTATTCTGAAGTACTGTCAAACCATGTTTTTATTGAGAAATAAGGCAAGATATAAAAGCAACAGCAGACGACAATTATTGTGAGTAGCAGTCTAAGGGTTAATACAATTACCATCGCTACTGATCATACGTACGTCTATCTGTCTTTTTATTTATTTGAAAGTTTTTGTAAGAGTTGCTCAAATCACCTATAATTTCTGTTTGCCTTCAGCTAATATCTTCATATTGCACACATGCTTAGTGACGATACATTCTTCCACATTAATACAATTACCCTCGATACTGAGTACGTACGTCCGTCAGTCTGTTTATTTTTGTTAAAAGTTGTTGTAACAGTTTCTCAAATAGGGGCCCTAAGTGCGTCGACAGACCATATTTTCTAGTTGAACTTAAATAAACTTAAATTTAATTTATGTTTATTAAGTTTATTTAAGGGATGGGTTGTGGCTCAGGGGTATAATTTAGGAAGTCATTGCTGGAGGTTGTCAGTACTAAACCTACCAAAATATAGGGCATGAACATACTTACATAGCAGAGCTCCAGGTAAGCTGCGTATTTGCATAAATACCCATTGAAAATTGTCAAAAAGTCAATTGAAATCAGAAGTAGCGAGTATCAAAAAGCAATACAAGTTTATGGTACCTTTATCATGCTGCCGAAAACAATAAACAGACCACAAATATAGCATATTTTTATTATTTTCCATGAAAACACAGCTGGGTATTTCATTGGTATTGTCTCCTTGGATTCTAATGAAATGCCAAGATATGTTTTCATTTCGAAACAAACTATTCAATAATTGCAGTCTGTTGATGCGTAAACAGTAGTGTGATTTTATTTTACCCAATTAAAAAATTGACATACATAATTGCTTCAGAAATTACGGAATGACAATACTCAATTGCTAATTCCTTATCTGGAGCCCTGCATAGTATTTCCATCGCGCTGGTCCGTCGGATGAGACTTTAAACTGTGGTCCCGTCCCTATATGACCTTAGCTGGTACTGGGACGTTAAACCACGTTTATTTAAATCAATACAACTATTATTTATATTTGAAAGTCTGCACAAAAACTAGCCGACGGTCTCAACGCTAGAAAAAACATTTTTTTACGAAACCCCAATTTTATTAGACGACACATTTGTTAATACACACTTATTGTATTTGTATAATCTTAAATATAGTTAGAAATCAGGGGCGGATCCAGCATTTGTGGAAGGGGGGAGGTGTCTAGTTACGAAGGTAACTCTTGCAATCTACTCCCGTAACGTCCGTAGCTAGCTACGGACGATACATGAGTAATTGCAAGAGTTACCGTTCGCAAGTAGGGGGTTGTCCTATTTGTGAGCTCTTCGAAATGCACTTTCCTGTGTTTTACAGCATTTAAATTTTAAATTCAGACTCCAACTGGTGGTAAACTGTGATCTATGTAAACTCCATTGATGAACGGGGTGGGGGGTTGCAACTCCGGAACCCCCCCCCCCCCCTCCAGATCCGTCCCTGGAAATGAATCCGTCTGATCAGGAAGCTGTATGTGCATACAAACAGTGTATTAGTCAATTTGTTTCGGATTTAAATTGTATGGGTTCCCCGCCTATTTGTCGCTTTAACATCCTTCGTGTGTGCTTTAATCCTTGTGTTCGATCAGCATTAGCTCGTTCCGGCTTTACAACGGGTTCCGTGTTTGTTGCTGCGTTTATCTCATCCACCAGGCCGGTCGGTGTCAGTGTTTCCGGAGCAGTGTCCGCTGCTTGAACTGGGCTCGGTGTAGTCAATAAGTGTTTCAGCTCCTGAACGTACGCGCTTCTCGTGTTGTCATTGCTGTAGGAATAAGAACACAACAAAAAGTGAAACGGGTTAATGTCCTGAATTTTCTGTCTGTAACGCAATTCGACTAAGTCGCCCTGCGCTACAGACAGAACAGTCGGCTTAAAGACATGTATGAGACACGTCTTGTGATTTTGTACCTTCGGACATCTGCGTAATTTCATGAAATACGTTTACAAAATGTTCAATATTTTCCGTAAATGGCATCAAAAGTTTACAAAATGTTCAGAGTGCATTCCGCATGTACTCTGAAGGTTTTGTCAAGTTTTAACGTTATGTATAAAAGAATATTGTAAATTTTGTAAACGTATTTAATGAAATTACGCAGACGTCCAGTGGTGCACAATCACATGGCGTGTCTCATATATGGCTGTGATTGGAGACCAGTCTAGCGCCTACATGTGCGCAAATAACACACACCCATGTAGGCTGATAACGAAGAAGCATGACGAATGTTTCATTGTTGGAATGGCGAACAGTGCATACCCTGATGAGACTGTGCGGATGAATCTAAGCCGGTCGCAAAACCCATAAGCCCCATTTCTCCAGTTACAGCCATATATAGAGACGGGATATCGGTTTCAAGCCTCATCCGACAAACAGTGGGATGGAAATACTACGAAAGTGTTTGTTCACCCGGGGGCCGTCATATATTTGTATTTACATGTACATCCACTTTTTGAAGAAAGAATTGAATATGTTGTTTTCGTCATGAGTGTCTGTGCGTCCGTAAGAAGTAAATCTTTTGAACTGTAATACATAGCGTCTTGGTGTTACGTATATATCTGCTTATGGTGAGAATAAGGGGGCTAACTCCTTCTGCCACTGATACTTTAATTTCGTCCAATGGACAGCCTTTAAAGCGGCATATCAGGATTTTTTTGAAATGTTAAAACGTGTTTTCGTCATGGCCCTGTTATGTGTACTATAACGATAACGGATACTATGACTGCTAGTTTGTTTCTATGTTCACCCATATCGGTACATACATATCAGATTTCCTAACAAGAAAATCTGATACTTATGTACCGATATCGGTGAATATTAAAACAACCCAGGGTCCTAGTATCGTCATATATCTTCATTTAAACCACTTTACACATGGCCATGATGAAAACACGTTTTTATTTCTATAGTACTTTTTTCAAAAAATAAAGGTACACACTGCATTGGCAGAGGCTGTAGTGTTCTGTCCAAAAACTGATGTATACCTAACTTTACTCCAGAATCTTGTAGTTTAATAGTTTAATAGTTTATTTACGTCTCATCACATGTGTACATATTAACAAGTACCATAAAAATATTACAATACAGTTCACATGTGCCATTCTATCTAGAATTATAACATAATATAAATAGCATCACTATAACAAGAGCTGTATGAGAACAGCATAGCTCGACTACGAGGGTTGTCGATGTACACATAGCTTGACAAACATGGTGGTCGCGGCCTGCATAAAAACCTTATCCACGGTTGACTAAAAACCTTAACCAAGGGAAATTAAGTAAGTAATTCAAGGTGAAATGTAGGTCAATGCCAGATATAGGTCAGGGGTTATTGATGTACATCACTAGGAGATGAAGTCTTCCAAGTATGGTTGATGTAGGCCCAGGAGTATTCCATATGCAAGTGTCACTAAAAACCTTAACCAAGGGGAAATAACTAAGTAATCCAAGGATAAAAATAGGTCAAGGTCAAATATAGGTCAGGGATTATTGATGTACATCACTAGGAGATGAAGTTGTCCAAGTATGGTTGCTGTAGGCCCAGGAGTATTCCATATACAAGCTTGAATATAAACATTAACCATGTTTGAGTACAAACCTTAACCAAGGGGAAATAAGTAAGTAATTCAAGGTCAAATATAGGTCAGGGATTATTGATGTACATCACTAGGAGATGAAGTTGTCCAAGTATGGTTGCTGTAGGCCCAGGAGTATTCCATATACAAGCTTGACTATAAACATTAACCAAGTTTGAGTACAAACCTTAACCACGGGGAAATAAGTAAGTAATTCAAGGTTAAATGTAGGTGAAGGTAAAATATAGGTCAGGGGTTATTGATGTACATCCCTTTGAGAAATATTTATCCAAGTATGGTGTCTGTATGCACAATAGTATTCCATGTACAAGCTTTACTAAAAACCTTAACCGAGGTTGACTAAAAACCTTAACCAAGGGGAATTAACTAAGTAATTCAAGAGGAAATGTAGGTCAACGTCAAATATAGATCAGGGGTTATTGATGTACATCACTAGGAGATGAAGTTGTCCAAGTATGGTGGGTGTAGGGCCAGTAGTATTCCATATACAAGCTTGACTAAAAACCTTAACCAAGGGGAATTAACTAAGTAATTAAAGAGGAAATGTAGGTAAAGGTCAAATATAGATCAGGGGTTATTGATGTACATCCCTATGAGAAAAGGTTTTCCAAGTATGGTATCTGTATGCACAATAGTATTCCATGTACAAGCTTGACTAAAAACCTTAACCAAGGTTGACTAAAAACCTTAACCAATGGGAATTAACTAAGTAATTCAAGTTCAAGAGGAAATGTAGGTCAAGGTCAAATATAGATCAGGGGTTATTGATGTACATCACTAGGAGATGAAGTTGTCCAAGTATGGTGGGTGTAGGGCCAATAGTATTCCATATACAAGCTTGACTAAAAACCTTAACCAATGCGTGACGGTGACGCCGACGCCGGCGCCGCCGACGCAGCCGACGCCGGGGTGACTACATGTACATAAGCTCTAACTATTCTTCGAATAGTCGAGCTAAAATGCAATGATTGGTTGTAGCAATACAGTTGCCGTTCTCACCGAGTTCATCCTGGTTAAAATAATCTGTGAAAACGGCCGCTGATATTGTATACTATTCTACAATAAACACTATTTGCATATTAAATCTAAATCCAAGTAGCCATCGATAATCCTTGTATTAAAATAAAAAAAATTTTTCCATGAAAAATCAAATTTGTGTATAAGGGCATTAGTTATCGCGCAAAATTAAACAAATAATAAAAACAGATATCATCCCGATCAGATCGTAGATGAACTGATTAGCAATGACTACTTAGGATGTATATGCATACAATATACTGATTATTGATCTATGAAACTATGACATTAATTACATATAATTCCAATATTCCCGCGCAATAATTCCAGCACAAAAATATTTACACAATACCCTAACATTTTAATTGGCCCGTAGCAAGTCTCTGTCCAAAATTTATATCCCAGTAAACTCCCACACCGAACTACTTTCCGTAACCGTGAGGCGCAGTTAAAATAATTCTTAAGAAAACGGAAAATAAACACATTTTCTTGATGAATTTATTTCAAATGCTGAAATTATAAGGAATGAGTGGCCTTTTTGTGGACTTTATCAGGGATATAAACTTGGAAAAGTCGCGGGAAAACTGGACGAGGCCTTCCGGCCTTCGTCCAGTATTCCCGCGACTTTTCCAAGTTTATACCCCGATAAATTCCACAAAAAAAGGCCATTCATTCCCATAATAAAATTGCAATATTTATACACTAAGAGTACTTATTGAGATAACATGCTCTCCTTTTAAGGATATTAAAACAGGAGTTGGCACTAATTCTAATCAAACTAATATTAGGAAACAGGAACTTCAGTACTTGTTGTAGTTGTAACTACGTGATCATACACCTTGGGTTTAGAGAGGTGCCACTGTAATACCATGTGCTGTTGCGTTTACTGTGGTATTGGATAACACGTGGCCTGCTTAAAGTGCGTGGAGTCCAACAAACATTGCTCTTTTTATAATACAATATGCAAATGATATTGCTACAGGGCATATGTTACATGATCAAATAATTCGCCTCCGATATCGTATCTACCTCGCGACAGGTATGGAGCTGGGTAGCAATTTTGTTTCTAATCTTAAACATAATTATGAAATACATATCAAAGTACTGACAGTACTGAGACGAGGTTATCTATATAATGGGCTGAATGTAAACAATATATGAACATGTTCATAGGGATATGCAAGGAACAATTGAATACAAACTACTTTACTGTTGCCAATTCCAAACATTGCTGTTAAAATGGCTTATGCGAGATACTCGTTTACTGACTATGCTGACTGCATAAGAAACTCGGCATAGCCTCGTTTACTTTATTTCATTTCGGTATAGTCGCGGAGTCCTTTCTTATGAAATCAGAAAACTCGTTTAATAAATATCATATTAAATCATCTCCTAGCGTGTAAGGTCCTCTATTTAAACTCGTTGATTGATTTCATAAGAAACTCGGCATAGACTCGTTTCTTATGAATCTGTAAACTTGTGTTATTAATAAATATCAAAACATCCTCAATGTACGGCAGCTTAAAAAGGAAATGCGCAAAAGTTATTTCCATCTTGTCCCCACGACATACTGTAGCATCTCGTTCCCATGGGATAGGATCTCGTTCCCACGGCAGAATCGGCCAATAAAAAGGCAGCACCATTGTCATTCCAGATGGTGGAGTAATATCTGCCATTCTATTGGCTGATTATATCGTTCGAACGAGATGCTATGTCGTGGGAACGAGATAGAACAAGGTGTATGATCACGTGGTTAAACAACAACAACAAGTACTGAAACTTCCAGAAGCCCTCCGATTCAAAGTACGTATTCGTTTATTTTGTCCTTATTATTGTTGTTAAGCTGCATTTTGTGGTACTTTGGCCCAAACTTCTGTCGCTTTTGCGAAGAATCGATGTCCGTGCGATTCTTCGCAAAAACGACATAAGCATGTGCCGAACTCCTTACTTTGGAGTGAGCGCGCTTTCAACATTTTTAACCATTGTTGTTGCTGTTGTAACCACGTGATCATGCACATTGTAGAAACTAATTTGCTGATGTCTCTTTTAAGCTGCTCTACCAATGTTTGATCATCTGTTATATATATACTTGCCTCCCGCCCAAGAAGGGAGGTTTTGCTCTCAAACACGAATGCCACTAACATCATGTTGTCGCTTTTCGTTTACTCCCATAAATCCTTCATGTTGCCGTGCATGGGAAAACAATATTTGGCAAGGCTTAGGAAACGGGATGGGCGAGGCTCTACCGAGCACATCCCGTTTCCGTGAGCCTCGCCCATCCCGTTTCCGTGCCGCGCCAGATATTTTTCCCATTCACGGCACTAACCTACTATTCTATTTATCCCGTCAACATTACAAATAGCTTTAAAAATGCAAAAAATAACCCCAGCCGCATCCTCAAAATCGGAGAATCGACTAGTATGACAACCGCACATATTCATAGGCAGTGATTAGGTCGTATTGGTATCAAAAATGTTTCACGGCACCGTGTTTCACGGTACATACGCACTGTGTTGACGGGATAAATGAGGTTTATGGGATGTATGACCATTGTAGATCATGATCAAATGCCACACTCCTGTAGGCTGACAATGATATACATTGCTTATTAGAGGCATCACGGATGTTTCATTGACGGAATGGTGAATAGTGCTGATTCTGGATCTACACCGGTCGCAAAACCCATAAGCCCCATTTCTCCAGTCACAGCCACATATGTAAACAATCATGGTGACAGAGAAACGTTTTTTTCTATTTGCATGCTGGGAAACTTGTGGACTATAAATAGTTCAAAACTAGCGAACAAAAATTCATAATATTTTCTTGTATTTCTCCCCGTAAATATCATGAATATGTCTTGGAATTTCATTAGAATTTAGTACTCAATTCTAATGAAATTTCAAGACATATTTACAGATAGAAATAGAACATACACTCCTAATTCGTTTGGCGGATATTTTCGCCGCTAGCACGCAAAGAGTTAAAGACAATACGTCTGAGACGGTGTCTCGTATAGTCAACGTGTAATGTTTCGGCTATAGCACCATTTCTCATGGATTCGTGCCTACTCATTATAGGAATGAATGGCCTTTTTGTGGAATTTATCGGGGTATAAACTTGGAAAAGTCGCGGGAATACTGGACGAAGGCCGGAAGGCCTCGTCCAGTATTCCCGCGACTTTTCCAAGTTTATGTCCCCGATAAATTCCACAAAAAGGCCATTCATTCCTTATAATTCCAGCATTTGAAATAATGCTATAACTTTGCAAATTCAGATTAAGGTTTCTTGCCTTGGTGACAGCTTCACATGTCGGCATCTTCGCATCTTCGCACAGGTGGAAGATTCGGAAATAAGACCCAATACACTATATCTTACAGCCTGTAAGGTATAGTGTATTGAAATGGGTGGGTGGTGTAACGTTTTCCAAATGAGTCAAGTATTGGGTCCTATGTCCGAGTCTTCCGCCTGTGCATCTTCGCTGCCTGGTCTATCTTCGACGGGAGATTTTTATGACTTACGGCACTCTTGTTGTGAAGTTAGATTGGCCATACATATCAGTCCCATTTATCTAGTCACATATCAAAAGTTATATTAGTCGCAACTGCCATTATCACATTTGTTGACACATTTCCGGGTGTTGCAATGTATATACATGAGGGTGTGAAGCTCGCGGATTATCTCCTTGTACATGCGGACGAACCGTGATCTAACTTATACAAAGCCCCATTTTTCTAGTCACAGCTAAATCAGAAATTTGACTGACCAGACATGCCATGAGCCCCATTTCCCCGGTCACACTGACAGATCAGGAGCCAGATTGTCAACAAATGTCATAAGCCACATTTACCCAGTCACTGAAGAGTGAGACTGGTAAAAAATTACATAAGCCACATTTATCCATTCTCAAATGAGGAGCCAGGTTAGCCAAAATGTCATAAGTCCCATTCCCGAGTCCAAAGACCAATTGCTTGCTAGACTTACCATAAATGGCTGTGATAATGTAATACATTCCGTATAATAAAAATTAATACATTTATCCTAAAATTGAAAATTTCTCCCTCAAACTATACTTTGCTAGAAAAGTATACTTTGCAATGTTGATGAAATATGCTACAGGTGACGTACAATACTCTGTACGCTATCTACGTCACATGTCCGAGTCTTCCACCTGTGGATTTACAGTGCAACCTGTCTACTACAACAAGACACACAACTGGCTGTTGTGGAGAAGTGGCTGTTGTATGAAGGTCCAATACGAGGGTATACCAGAAAGTTCATGTCCGGTGTAATTATATCTGGAAAAAACGTTTGCACAGTACAGTGGAGACCCTCTAAACTGGACACTCGGGAAAATATAGATATTTACCATATATGATGTGTTTCGCCGTTATGTATCTCTGATTACAATGAGACCACAACCAACAACTGAAGCAAGACATCATCATAGCCGAAATAGACAAAGAACTAAACAATAAACCTATTGCCAGTCATTTACATGGCCCGTGTGAAATTGTTAAAGTTGAAGTTATTGAGCCTAGCACTATAGATGAATTCCTTACTGAGTATTGAAGAAACTGATAATACACAGTATATACACAGTGCCTATGAAGTTGTTTTGACTGTATATATATTCTGGTTACAAGACACGGATTTTGCCATCCATGATTTAACAATGCCACAACCATTCTGAACAGCAACAAGTGACAACAGTGAATGAAGTATAGTTTCATCATAACTTCTATATTCCTTGAAGAATTACTTAAAGATTTAAACACAGCATACTTGCGGACAAATGCCACACATCCATGATGCCCTTCATGTGACCTTGACCTGTTGACCTTCACAACTTTTAACTTTTTCACACATTAAAGGTACATGCCCATGCAGTAGGCACAAACTGTTCTTTATAGGAATTAAATAAGTGTATAATTGTGTCACTATTCCACCAGTTCTAAAAATCACAAGTGCCCGCTATACAGATATAATCAATTAGTAATATTTATTTTACTGATAGTGACGCGCGGTGGTATCAGACTATTTTCATATGCAAATGAGGCATGATATTTTTTAATTATTTATACTAATTAAATGTGTCACCTGAACAAATTATATTTTCGACAGATTATCAAGTATGATCATTGTACATCAAAAAATAAATACAGAGAATAAATAGTAATATCCGTTAACATTTTAAGGAAACACGGTTATCGCCCCTGATATCAGTGTGTAAATTTACGGCTAATATAAAATGTATAATAATGCCAATCAATACGTGCAACAATGGTGAATGAATGTTTATTTTGCCAGAAAATGTGTCAGATGATGTCTCTGATGTAAGTAACATTTTGTGCCTACTGAGTGGGCATGTACCTTTAACAAGTTCGCAGGAGTTTCTCAATTATGTCATAACTTCTTTATCCCTTGATGGATCACTATAATATTTCAATACATCACACTTGTGGACAAATGCCACGCATCCATGCTGTGCTTAATATGACCCCGACCTTCACAACTTTGAACTTTTTCACACATTATTTATTTTACCTGAGTTTACACAAGACCTGTGCACAAAAGTCACACATCTATGCTGCCTTAAATATGACCTTCACATTTTGACCTTCACATCTGTGTTTATGAATACTTATCACTTTTGGTAAATTAACTTTGCCACAGTTTCTGCCAATCTGCCACCGGGGGAATTCGTGTGCCGACAGGCCACATTATATCGTTTTTAAGTGTTGTAAAAAACGACAATTAATGATTTTTCCTCAAATATATATAAATAAAAGATTAATCTGACATTATTTTGTAAGGGGCAGGTGGGGATGATATTCAGTAATTTAATTTCATGCGAGCCTTAGCCGGACGTAAAATTTCAAAATAATGTTATACCAATTACCAATGGCAAACGGTCAAAATGTCCAGATCAAAATTTGATTGATTTTTGTCTGATGAATTTAAAAGTCCAGGTGCATATATATTCCATGCTGTTCAATACAAACATTTTACAGGCTTGTTGACATCATTTTCATGAATATTTGTAATTCAAAAATGTCTTTAGTATGTTGCTCATGTGACTGATGTAAACATGGTGGTGGTGCATGTTGCCACATAATTTTACATTTTAGCAGGGTTAAAACAGAAGAGTGGATTTAAGTGAATCTACGTTTTGCTCTGGGTGGATTCAGTGCATTAAGGTTTCAGTGTATGGAAACGTACTTTCCACAACAAACATATATTATAATAAGCTTAGAATTTCAAATGTATTCGGTTAAGTGATGCATGTACGTGTACAGTCGAATCATTTTACATCATTTAGATGGAATGTCAAATAATTGTGTAATTTGTCCACAGTATGAATGAATACATGAAATAAACTGATGTATGTCATTTTCATTGTTATTAGTCAATTATTATTTCAATCATGATTTATAAAACTGGCTGAGCAAGTAAAAATAAACTCAGAATAAACATGAGGAAGCATGTTGATTGGTTGGCTGAACTTGATGTTAGGTGTGTCCAACAGTAAGCTTATATAACATGTAGACGGCGTTTTGATTCGTCATGCATTAAGGCTTATGTGCTCAGAAAAGTTTATAATCTTTAATTCAGGCCCAGTATGTCAAACACACCGTTAATGTTCAAGCCTGCTTGCAGAGAGTTTGTAGTAGTGATTACATTGACGCCATTGTGTCTGTGTTAAAGTTATATCCCATCACGTAGCGCAAATGGGATATAGGGATGCAAAAGTCGTCCGTCTGTCCATCCATCACATTTTCCATTCTGTTATGACTTTGTTACTGTATGACTGATTGGCTTGAAACTTCATGTGCATGTCTATTATCCATATGTTCATTCCCGCCTCACCCATGCCCAAGGTCATGGTCAAATTGCTAGAAAGTTGCGTCCAGTAGATGCGTACACGTTTCTCCATTCTCTAATAACTTCTTTACTGTGCATGTTTACTATCATCATCCATAGTTTGGTTCCCCACTCCACCCATGTTTTCCCCATGCCCAAGGGCAAATCATGTTTTTAATTTGGGTCCAGTAGATGAAGGCGCGTTTCTTCATTATCCTATAACAGCTTTACTGTGTAACTAATTGGATTGAAACTGTTTATTAACAGCCATATTTACATTCCCTACCCCACACATGCTCTCCCAATGCCCAAGGTCGAGGTCAAATACCTTTGAAGTTTCAGTCCAGTAGGTGTGTGCACGTTCCTCCATTCTCCTATAACTTCTTTTCTTTATGAACGATTTGCTTCAAACTTTATGTGCATATTACCCATCATTCATATTTTCATTCCCCACCCAGACGTGCTGCCCTTGTCCAAGTTCAAGGTCAAATAACCTCTGCTGTGAGATTGACCTTCAAACCAGGGAGCTGGATCTGTGTTGTGTGTGGTTAGAGTTCAGATCAGCTCTTTTGTACTCCGTTTTATACGCCCATTTGAAAAACAGGACATATTCTGTTGTGGCGCCATCTGTCCGTCCATAAACTTTAGTCTTGTACATCGAACTGGTCCTACAGTTTTCCACTGTTTGAATTTCAGGGATTAATATATATTTATTTTGATGTAAATATTCCGTACTGATTTTGGGATCCCTTTCAGCTGGTTAAATGCGGGATCGAACCTGTTGGCCCGGCATTAAATGACCTTAGCTGTTTATAGGCCATTACATACCAATACACCAAATCAAGTCAACCTACTAAAATTTAACATGAGCCAAAAGAGGTGAGGATGAGGAGAAAAATGTATACGACATTTAACCAAACCATGGCGATATAACTTGGAAATTATTTATCGAAGGAAAAAAATACATTTTGTAACTCGTTTACAAAATCTATTTTAGCCCCCATTTTAAAATTCACAAAATTAAACGCAACCTTTTCAAATAAAAAAAATGAAGAGAATAACATGCATGTTATTTTGAAGCAAATGTAATTGAGTTTTAATAGTATGATGAAATCTCTGTAAATGAGACGTCCGTTAGGTTGCCATGGTGTCTCAGACAATTTACAATCTAAGATAAGTTACAGTGAAACCCAGGATTAAAACACAGTTATGTTTTATGTGTGGAGAAATGGGGCTTATGGGATATATGGCCAGTCTTGCTCTGGGTCTTCCATGTCAGTCTTGAGGAATGATAAGAACATACTTTGTTAGAAACAGGACTGATGTTTCACCGACTGAATGGTGACCAGAGTAGACTCTGATCTGATCAGACTGCGCAAATGTATGGGATATATGGCCAGTCTCGCCCTGGGTCTTACAGCTCAGTCTTGAGGAATGATAAGAACATACACTATTATAAGCACGACTGATGTTTCCCTGACCAGTACCATAACCATGATGAGGCAGACGAGGCGGGCATTTTGCCAATTATTTGTTTTATGTCAAAAATTAAACAAATCCCTGGGGTGGTGGCGGGGAGAATGCTCCCTGACCCCCCATGTCGGGACTTGGTTCGCCTGTTTGGTATTTACCTCTGGTTACGGCATTGCTGACTAAATGGCGACCAGTGCAGACCCTGTTTGCTGTATACACATGTTACATTATATGTCAAGAAACTTTAGTAGCTACACAAATCAAATTGGCATACAGCTAAGAGCATTTATAATGTGTAAACGTTAGCATGTGGTGGTCAATTTCTGCACTTATTCCGTCATGGCCGCTGGACTAAAGGCGCCAGAAAGCTATGTGACGTGCGGAGTTTGCACCAACAAATAATGTGTGAATCAAGTCTACATGTATACCTGCCCACACTGATCATAGTCTGTACTGGTACTGAGTGATTTGGTTTCGAGCCACAAACCTCTGTTTCAGACTGTTAAAATTGCGCCCCAAACAACAAACACACATTTCGAGCGGAAGATGCGTACAATTTTAATCTGAATATGCTCACTAAATGGCCCAGATCACAGTTTGGCACATAATTTTACAAATACTTGCTTTTGTCAGCTGAAAATAGCATAGGATGGTGAGTATTTAATTTTAAGTCACATTCAATCACCACAGACAGGCAGTTTTGGAATATTCAGTAAAAAGCCCATAGGAAAACTACGAAACTAAGCCTTTTTCAAGTGGACTGGTACCTAAGCTGTACCAGGACTGGTTTACCGTCTACATTATTCATAAGTTGACTGTGTCCTGTAAATACAAACAATGGAAACCTACCATTCAAGTCCGAGTCATTATTTGCGACGAAATGGTGCGAGGTTTCCGAGTGCTGCGACCAGTGTACACCAGACCAGCCTGCGCATCCGCGCAGTCTGGTCATGGTATACACTGTTCGCCATTCACTCAGGTGAACACATGTTATACTTCTAATAAAACAGTATAGATCGTTATCAGGCTATAGAAGCGAGATTGCATATTAGGAAGTAGGTTGGCCACATGAGACACTCCCTGTGATTTTGTACCTGCGTAATTTCATGAAATACGTTTACAAAATTTACAATATTTTCCGTAAATTGCGTCAAAAGTTGACAAACTTTTCAGAGTACACGCGGAATGACAATCCGCATGTACTCCGAATATCTTGTCAACTTTTGACTTTATTTATGAAAAATATTGTAAATTTTGTAAACGTATTTCATGAAATTACGCAGATGTCCGAAGGTATAAAATCGCATGGCGTGTCTCATGTGACATAAGCCCCAGTTTTTCCAGTCACAGCCACATGTGTAAGTAAACGCGCTTTGTGCACCATCTATCAGATAGCAAATTTAGGTCAACTGACAAAATATGCCATCAATATACAAATAGGTACAGTCGAACTTCCCGAACGGCCACCTCTCTACAACAACACCCTCTCTATAACAGCCGCTATTTTATATCCCAAATGGATGATTTCCTCTGTATCTAACCCTTAAACTGCTGAGCACGAAAATTGTCATCTGCTGTCGTTTTTGCCTTCTTTCTCAAGAAAAACATGTTTTGACATCATTTTAGAATCATTTCCATTGGAAATGATTCTAAAATGTTGCCAAAGCATGTTTTTTATGAGAATTATATAAAACAAATAAAATAAACGGCGGACGACAAATTTAATTCAGCATTAACCTCCCTACACCAGCCACCTCTCTACAACAGCCAGTTTTGCGTCTTCCCATGCGTGGCTGTTGTAGAGAGGTTGCACTGTGGTAAAATTATACAAAACAAATATATCCAAAGCAGTACTTTTAACACGTTACCATATATGTGACTGAAGAAACGGCGATTATGGTTTTGTGATCAGTGTAGCTCCTGATCAAATAGCACACTGCTGTAGTCTGATACTATTCTATATTACTTGCTGGAAGCATGGCGGGTGTTTCATTGATTGCGAGTTACGATTGCCAATAGATGTTCAGAAACGTTGATATCTGGGCAAGATTAACGCAGGCGGTTGTGTATGGGAGTTGATATTGCCAATAGATGTTCAGAAACGTTGATATCTGGGCAAGATTAACGCAGGTGGTTGTGTATGGGAGTTGATATTGCCAATAGATGTTCAGAAACGTTGATATCTGGGCAAGATTAACGCAGGCGGTTGTGTATGGGAGTTTATATTGCCAATAGATGTTCAGAAACGTTGACATCTGGGCAAGATTAACGCAGGTGGTTGTGTATGGGAGTTGATATTGCCAACAGATGTTCAGAAACGTTGATATCTGGGCAAGATTAATGCAGGTGGTTATGTATGGGAGTTGATATTGCCAATAGATGTTCAGAAACGTTGATATCTGGGCAACATTAACGCAGGTGGTTGTGTATGGGAGTTGATATTGCCAATAGATGTTCAGAAACGTTGATTAACGCAGGCGGTGGTATACACTGGTCACAAATCCCATAAGCCACATTCATCCAGTCACAGCCACAATTGTGTGGTTTCTCCGGATTGACAACTTCACAGTCTCCTCCAATTGTAATTGAGCAATTAGTTTGAGATATCCACCGCAGTGTTACAGATCTGAAAGGTGGGGTCCCATTTATCAGGCACAAACTGTTCTTTTAATATATGAATGACATCAGTGTATAAGAATGTAACAATTCCACCGGCTGGAGCACCGCAGGGGACGTATAATTATTTGTTTGTATTAATTCGTTCCCACGAAATAACAATTCGTTCCCTCAATTTAACAATTCGTTCTCACGAATTAACAATTCGTTCCCACAAATTAACCTATTATTTTATTGAGCGTAATATGAAACGAATTTAATAGCACTTTGTGATATCACCGATTCGAATACATGATATCATCAAGGATGATATCACCGATTTGAAAGGGTGATATCATCTATTCTTTTCGAATGGGTGATATCACCTATTCGAATAGGTTATTTCACAAAGTGCTATTAAAGTCGTTTCCTATTACGCTCAATGGGACGATTTTAGTGATTTTATTTTTATTATTATTATTATTTACTAAAACGTTTAGGGTAAAATCTAGGTACGGTCGGGTAACCGGAAACAAACCTATCCTTTTAGGCTTAAGGTCAAAATAAGTCACGACTATGCACATTGCGGATGTAACTTTATTATGGCAAAACAATTGACGCCTTTGCGTGTTGTAACATATTCATTTCAATACTAGTCTCAAAAATGGAACATTCTTTCTACATATTGTATATTGTGATCATATCACAACAAAACAATTTAAATGTTCTCAAATCTTTCTTCCTAGTACATATACGTGTATAGCGAAACTGAAAACTAGCAATATGTATTCCAAAGTAAATTTTATCGAATTTCAAGGAGTTTGAGTTATATTCATTAGGAGTTACTATCTCATAATTATGACTAACTATCTCCAAATTAGGAGTTAGTATCTCCTAATTATGAGTTAATATCTCGTAATTAGGAGATAAAGCATGTTTTAGCATTAGCACAGATGGTGAGTCCTAATTAGGAGATACTAACTCCTAATTAGGAGATACTTAATTAGGGGATACTAGCTCCTAATATATTATACTCTAGTTTTCCACTGATGGCTCGCCATACCAGACAACACGGATTTACGTACGTTTACTATATGTCTCTGCAGAAAACAATGCGTGCTGGTTGGTTTTCGTGTTCCTGTAATATTATACATGCAACTGATACAATGTCGTGCCTATAACACGTACACATAACTATAACACGTACACATAACTATAACACGTACACATAACTATAACACGTACACATTAACACGTACACATAACTATAACACGTACATATAACTATAACACGTACACATAACTATAACATATAACACGTACACATAACTATAACACGTACACATATCACACCTTTAAAGGGACACATCAGGGGGCCGTTTCACTAAACTTATTACGACTAAAATGTACATTTAGAATCGTCTAGAAATTTAAATTAATGGATTTACATTTATTGATCATAGGCTGCATATGCAGCCTATGCTCAATACATGTAAATCCAATAATTGTTTACAAGAAAACATTGTTAATGTGAAATTTACAGACTATCATAATTTTGCACTTACTAACATTTTAGTCGTACGAAGTTTAGTGAAACGGGCCCCAGGATGTTTTGATAAGAAATACGTTTACAAAATTTACAATATTTTCCGTAAATGGCGTCAAAAGTTGACAAAATGTTCAGAGTACATGCGGATTTAGTGTTGTATGGTTTCTAAATCTCCTAGCTTAATCCATTAATGTTCTCAATGAAAGTATATGTTGTGACCACTCATTTGAACCGTCTCGACGAGACGGTTCAAATGGTGGTCACGACATATACTTCTGAGCTCATATAAAACTAAATATTTAGGATACACAATGGCGTATCCTCAGCATGAAAAGGGTTAAATAAGTTCTCCGACTTAATATTGATGTGGAAAATAAATTCGATAATAAATCGAATAAATTCCATGATTTTACTTAAATGCTTATGACCCAGTTTTACTAAAAATAATTCCTTTTTATTTTCAGGGTGATAGCGGTGGCCCGTTGACGTGTGAAAGGGGCGGGGCGTGGCAGTTAGTGGGCGTGGTCAGTTGGGGGAGTGGCTGTGGGGACCGGTACAGCCCCGGGGTGTAAACACGCTTGACGTCATACATCACGTGGATCAACGACAACATGCGACGTCATTGAATTACAGTGAAACTTCTATAAACCGGACACGCGGGGAGGTTCCCAGAGTGTCCGGTTTAGAGAGGTTCCACTGTGAGTAAGCACTCCATGAACTGTAGGTGTTTGTCATTTTCAAACGTGACCGGATACGTGAATGAAATAAATTTGAGTGAAACCCGTGAAATTGAACACAACGGTGTCCCCTGGGTGTCCGGTTTAGAGAGGGTATATTTTATAGTGAATTGACGGGCAACTGTGAACAGTGGTTTATGTATGACAATTCAAAATGGCGCGAAATCGCCCAGGGGTATTTCCAGGCAGAAGTAGTCCGGTATAAAAAAAATGGCGTTTTTAGGGTCACAGAACTAGTTTGCTTGCAAATCTTGATATATTTCTACCCAGTTCCACTTGAGGAACATGTTGGTGTGCTTTTAACACCAGTTTTCAGCATATTTGTAGCATTTAAAATAAAACACTGAACCTGTTGGTCAAAGTTTCCGTGGCCAAAAAATGTAAACAATATTGGGGGATATGACGAGGTTGGATTTTTCTTCCTTAGGAGTAAGTGAACCTATTGTTTCATTCATGCAGAACCAGTACAGATTGGCTGCAGGTCATGTACAAGTAGGTCCCACAGTATTCATACGAATAGTGAAAGTAGGAAAGGCTGACCTAATTGGATGGGATTCCGTTAAATTATATAGTAAAACTATTTGGTGTGGTCTAAACTTTAAATACACCCTCTTCAGAACTACGGTCTGCCCAATGTCAAATTTGCCGATGGTGTTGTTTTGGCCAATCAAACGTATTATATCTGAAGTTTGATATATGTGGCACTCATGTGCCTTGATAAAAGCATGTTGGGCGTTTCATTGATATAGATAGCGAACAGTGCAGATTCTGATCAGACTGTGCGGATGCAGTCGGATCTGGATCTACACTGGTCGCAAATCCCATAATGGGGCTTATGGGTTTTGAGACCAGTGTAGATCCAGATCAGCATGTGCATCCGCACAGTCTGATCAGGATCTGCACTGTTCACTATTACATCAACAAAACAAAAAGCTTACTTCCAACAAGCAGTTTAAGATAGTTATCAGGCTACATGAGTGAGCTATTTGATCTGGATATACACTGGTCGCAAATCCCATAAGCCCCATTTATCCAGTCACAGCCACATATCTTTAACGCTTTACATGCTCATAATAAACAATTTTCCTCAAAGAAAATTATATAAAAAAAATATTATTATTCTCATATATTATCAAAAATATATGTTGTGATCACAGCTAACATAAAATATTAATTGGTTAATTAAACATATTATATCCAAAAAAAAAATGCAACCTCAAGTTTGATATAATTGTCATTAACTATTTACATGCTGATGACACACAATTTGCCTAATGCCTAAACGAAAATTAACTAAAAAATGTGTTCATAGAACACGGATGCCCCCACCTGCAGCCTTGATAGTAAAAGGGCACCGTTAGTAGGACAGATACATTGTTATTACAAAGGGCACCGTTAGTAGGACAGATACATTGTTATTACAAAGGGCACCGTTAGTAGGACATATACATTGTTATTACACAGCTAATCCCTAGACAGACATATTGGGCAAATGTTATTGAAATTGGTGGAGGAGTTAAAGAGTTATTGAGAAAATATTAAAAACTGAAACGCATTTGCCTTACAAAGAAGGTGAACATAAGTCCCCAGTGACATTGACCTTGGGTGTTTGGGCGTGGGTCGTATGTGAAACAAAGAACCATCCATAGACAGACATTGTGGTAAAATACTATTGAAATTGGTGAAGGTGTTAAGGAGTTATTGGAAATAACATGTTCGGACGCACGAACGCACACACGCACGCACGCACACACGGACGGATGCACGAACGGACATGGGGTAAAACACAATGCCCCCCCCCCCCAATAAATTGGTGGGGGCATACACATATAGTACTCATATTTTCTCATATATTATCAAAAATATAATTTATCCCGTCAACACAGTGCGTATGTGCCGTGAAACACGGTGCCGTGAAACACGGTGCCGTGAAACATTTTTGATATCCAGTCAATACAATTTTTGCATTTTACAGCCATTTGTCGGTGTTGACGGGATAAATAGAATAGTAGGTTAGTGCCGTGAATGGGAAAAAATATATGGCGCGGCACGGAAACGGGATGTGATCGGCAGAGCCTCGCCCATCCCGTTTCCTGAGCATTGCCAGATATTTTTTCCCATTCACGGCACTAACCTACTATTCTCTATATTATGCTGTTGTTGTCACAGGTAACACTAAAATAAAGCGTCTCATGGTATAATTAATATAATGTATACTAGAAGACACTGTGGTGTGATTGTTCAGTCACCTGTGGCTGTAACCACCTTTTCAAATGAGTGATCACAATATAGAGAATAGTAGGTTAGTGCCGTTAGAACTAACCACTGCGTATATTTGATGATTAAAAGCAGGTAGAATTATTATACTGAATTTATTACATTATCACAGCCAAAATGGCTGTGATAATGTAATAAATTCAGAATAATAAAAATTGATAAATTTATTCTTAAATAGAAAATTTCTCCCTCAAAGTATACTTTGCTACATAAGTATACTTTGCAATGTTGGTGAAATAGGCTACTGGGTAATATTAACGCAGGCGACGATGTAGAGAAGGGCAATACGATATGGTACGTGTACATGTATGTATATTAAAGGCAATGAGTCACGCATATGTTTAAGGCTCGACAATGTCAAGTCGTGTGTATAGAGAATAGCAGGTTAGTGCCGTGGATGGGAAAACTATCTGGCAATGCTTAGCCCATCCGGTTTCCGTGCCGCGCCAGTAGCCTATTCCACCAACATTGCAAAGTATACTTATCTAGCAAAGTATACTTTGAGGGAGACATTTTCAAATTTAGGATAAATTTATTATTTGTTATTATACTGAATGTATCACATTATCACAGCCATTTTGGCTGTGATAATGTAATACATTCAGTATAATAATTCGGCATACTTTTAATCATCAAATATATGCAGTTGTTAGTTCTATATGACATAATGCATTTCGGGGAAAATAAACGATTATTCCCTCAAAGTATACTTTGCTAGAAAAATATACTTTGCACTGTTGGTGAAATAGGCTACAGATATTTTTCGCATTCACGGCACAAACCTACTATTCTAGCTATCCCGTCAACACTACAAATAGCTTTAAAATGCAAACATTCACCCCAACCGCATCCTCAAAATCACAGAATCGACTAGTATGACAACCGCACATATTCATGCGCAGTGATTAGGTCGTATTAACAGGATATCAAAAATGTTTCACAGCACCGTGTTTCACGGCACATAAGCACTGTGTTGACGGGATAAATATATTTGTGGACGAGGAATGAGAAAAATGGGGAGAATATTTTAAAATTGCTACAAATGGGTATTCCACATGTAACGGGTTAAAAACTCTTTCATCCCTAAGTGTGAGAATTAAAAATGGTGAGATGAGGCATCGGATTTTTTTTTAAATCAATAGGTGTCTTCGTCTTGCTGTGATAAACATGAATACCGAATTTGGCAATTTGGCAATTTTGAAAATCAATTGGGTTAGTCATTTTCCCAAGATAACAGGAATTTGGTTATGATCCGTCAAGTAGAACTTGAGTTATTGCGTGTACAATGATACAGAGTGCGAAAATTCAAAGTAGAACTCTAGTTATTGCGTGAACAAGCTGTGCCCGTCAGTCTAGCCGACAGCCCGTACAAGGTGAATACATAATACGTCCCATTATTTATGGATTTACATTTATTGAGCATAGGCTGCATATGCAACCTATGCTCAATAAATGTAAATCCAATAATTGTTTCAAACGGGTGTATACAAATGAATACTGATAAATGTGTATTTCGATGCAACAATTGTTATTCAACATTCAGTGTGTAACTCACTAAGTAGGTGCCTGAGCACGTGGTTACAACAACAACAACAACAACAACAATGGCTGAAAATGTTGAAAGCGCGGCCACTCCAAAGTAAATATTATTTTATATTTTCCTTAATATGCAACGGATTTTGATGAAATATGGCACAGCAAACGCGTCTTCGTGAGCTGCATTTGGTGGTCCCGTGAGTTCGGCACATACTTATTGCGTTTTTGCGAAGAGTCGATTTCCGTGTAAGTTAACACGGACATCGATTCTTCGCAAAAACGACATAAGTTTGGGGCAAAATACCGAGACCACCAAATGCAACTTAACAATACGGGTTTGATGCGTCATATTACATCAAAATCCGTTACATAATAAGGACAAAATAAAAGAAAACGTACTTTGAATCCGAGGGATTCTGGAATTTTCAGTACTTGTTGTTGTTGTTGTAACCACGTGATCATACACCTTGACTAACTAAAAAACAAACTCACACATACGGTGACTCGCCACACCAGACCTACTAATATTACTTTGTATTTCCTGCTCTACTGCTGTATGTTCCACGAAACCTGCACACATTTTACGTTCATATAAACAATGCAAAAAAAAAGTATTTTTTTCGATAATATTAAATTATGTCAAAATTTAAGAATGAGCCTTCTTTTTATTTCGTGAAATATGGTCAAATAGTGATTTTATTACGAAACATTGATTTCTCTATGGGAATTTAACATGGAGGAAAAGGAGGTGGAGTAGCTGAGGGAGCAGTCAAAAACCGAAAATAATTGGAAATTGTTTCCGAAACATGGCTAGATAGCTTGGAAATGATTTAACTAAGAAAACAAAAGTTAAATTTTGAAAATCGGTCCACTATTTCTGAAATTGGAAAAATGTCCCCATGTTGGCTATTAAACACATTAAATCTAAAAATATTTAAAAGTAAGTACTTTTTCATCAATAACAAAAAAGTGACCCTCCCCAAAAAAAATATTTGATGAAATACCATCAATATTGATTTTATTGCGAGAAAACGATTTTCCTATGGGAATTTACCATGGGGCTAAAAATATTATTTGTTTAAATATTTTTTTATTTGTGGCAAAACGTGGAACAGACAGTAATGCTTAAGATCGGGTGGATACAAAAATGTACCCAACTGTCAAATTCCCATGTCTCACAAACTACGAAGGATAAATCGGTATAATTCTCATTTATTCAACACCGTGCGTATGTGCCGTGAAACACGGTGCAGTGAAAATTGTTGATATCCTAATGACTGCGTATGAATATGTGCAATTGTCATACTAGTCGATTCCCCGATTTTGAGGATGAGGCTGGTCTTATTTTTTTGCATTTTAGAGCTATTTGTAGTGTTGACTGGATAAATAAAATAGTAGGTTAGTGCCGTGAATGGGAAAAAGTATTTGGCGCGGCTCTGAAACGGCAGAGCCTCGCCCATCCCGTTTCCTAAGCATTGCCAGATATGTTTTCCCATTCACGGCACTAACCTACTATTCTCCATATTGTCATTTCAGTCCATTGTTGCTGTTATATAAAAGTTTCAACTCCTTAGCAGTCTTAGGACTTAGTATCTCCTAATTAGGACTTAGTATCTCCTAATTAGGACTTAGTATCTCATAATTAGTAAGTATTATCTCCTAATTAGGAGTTAGTATATCTTAATTATGAGTTAGTATATCATAATTAGGAATTAGTATCTCCTAATTAGTAATTACTATCTCATAATTATGAGTTAGTATCTCATAATTAGGAATTAGTAACATTCTTTAGCATTGACACAGATAGTAATGTAAATCCTAATCTTAGTCTTACGAAGTACGACTAACTCCTAATTAGGAGATAATACGTCATAATTAGGAGATACTAAGTCCTAATTAGGAGATATTAAGTCCTAATTAAGAGATACTAAGTCCTAATTAGGAGTTAATAAGTCCTCATTAGGAGATAAAATAGTTTAGCATTGGCACCAGGACGCTTCCATAGTGTTGCCTTCAGCAGTTTGTGAGAAATGTAGCACTAACCCTTACTACGCTGAATTAAATGTTGTCGTCTTCTGGAAATGTTTAATTTTCAATATTTCACGATAAAAACCTGTTTTGGTAGCGCATGAGAACGATTCTCATGTGCTGCCAAAACAGGTTTATTGCTAAGAATTAAAGCAAAAATGAAAAAGAGACGGCAGTTTCCGTCAACAGCGTAGTAAGGGTTAAAGGTCCGATGTTGTCAGATGTCAGGGACAATTACATGAAGGGATATATTGAAATTAGTTTTTACTGAAATAATGTGCATTGTTATTTATCCACACGAAATAACTTATGTTAATAACCTAATCCCGTGATGTGCACACATTCTGGCCACCGAGTCATTATTAGGGGTTCCGTTCCACGAAAACGTTCCGCGAATTACAAAAACCAATATGGCGTCGAAAATAATATGGCGTCGATGTTCGCACCGAACACTGCTTAGATTCGGTTACATTCGTTTCTTCTGATGGGTCGGAATATGGTCCGAAATGTCCTGGTGCTAACTGTTCATGGTCCGAAATGTTTGTATTAATCTCATTGTAAAACAAATCGTATGATGTCACACAACACGACTCGATATGTACACGAAAAACGCACACTTACATCGATTTACACGATGCATACGACATGAACTACCGCGTGCTATTTAGAAACACGGTACGATGCTGGGCGTAAACGGATGGCACACGATGTTGGTTCGTGTAAATAATGCGCCCTTACCCTACTAAGTGCCCTATAGAAGTCCAAAGTACTGCACGGAAGCTGTAATTCCTACGTTTGTATGTGTATTGCCTGATAAACATGATGTCAAAATACACTAGCCTGTTATTCTCTTTTATCCCGTCAACACAGTGGATATGTGCCGTGAAACACGATGCCGTGAAACATTTTTGATATCCTGTCAATACTACCTAATCACTGCGTATGAATATGTGCGGTGGCTGGGGTTATTTTTATTGCAATTTAAAGCTATTTGTAGGTGTTGACGGTATAAATAGAACAGTAGGTTACATGTAGTGCCGTGAATGGGAAAAAAATATCTGGTGCGGCACGGAAACGGGGATGTGCTCGGCAGAGCCTCGCCCATCCCGTTTCCTAAGCCTTGCCAGATATTTTTCCCCATTCACGGCACTAACCTACTATTCTCTATATTATCATGATCTATCAGATTTTGGCAGTTTGTTGATAGCATGCTCTGCTCCGAAAGCGTAGGATTCCCTCTGCAAATATCGAAGTTCCTACGTGGCGATTGTTATCATTGATGCAGCGGCACCGGAAGCATCATAAGATTGGTCCGGCAAATCTACTGGGTGCTCCTGCTACCCACACAAATTGTATGTTGTTACCACTCAGTTGAACCGTCTCGTCGAGACGGTTCAACTGTGTGGTAACAACATACAATTCTGATGCGACATTAGAAAAATTGCAGAAAAATATTTACGTTCCGGTTTTTTATACATGAATTACAAATATGTTAAAATTATTGATATTGACCTGCCGGACCTGTTCCAACGCCCCTGGTCTGATAAACTTGATGACAAAACACACGCATGATATTCTTTGCATATGCAGTAAATCATTAATACGGCGGTCTACAGTCAAATCACTAGTTCATCCGTTGATTGTCCCATGTTCACACGCAACGAAACATGGCTGATAAGCTTAGCCCGGGCCGCGCTTCTGCTTCGGTTGCTAACCAGAAGGCCACTCGTCATTGTGTCCACGACCAGAGCCCATGGTCGCTTGGGAACGCCATCTGTGATGTCACGGATCCACGTGCCGGTGCGCGCGCACAGTACTGCAATCCTCTTCTTTGTTGCAACGTACAGTTTGTTCCCGCATATCTGGATACAGGTTGGACATGACACTAAATGTGTCCACTTCACACGACCAGCAGTGTCAATGCAGGCAATGCGCTCTTTTCTGTAGTCACTCACGTAAATTAACAACGCTTCCACGTTCCTGTAAATCGCGGCGTATTGCACATCGCTGAATTCTATTTTACCAGGTCTCCTAAAGGGCCAGTGCATTATTCCGAGTCCGGTAATAGTGCCTTTCACGGTCGTAAATAGCTGAAGCGATTCTGTAAGTATCATGACTTTATCTAAACTACTTACACAGAAATATCCATTTGAGTAGTCAATACCGTATGTGTCTCTGTTGTCATATGTCTCCTTTTGTATGCAATTTAGTTTCTTTCCAGCTCTTTCAAATATGCAAATGGAATTTATGTCGCGCGATGTAATGGCCACCCTGTTCCCCCAAACGGAGCACGCCCCGTAAGGTTTGACGATTGTTTGGACATGCCTTAACGCCCCATCGCTGTCATACAATTGCATCTCGTCTTGATTGCACAGACAGAGGACGATTTCTCCGGTGGCCGTGATTGCAATTCCCGTCACGAGGCAGGCGTTGCCAGTGACGCCGCCGTGAAGCGGAACACGAAAGCCCGACTGTCGAACGCATTCATTCCCGTTTCTGGACTGGAATCTACGCTCATCCGTCTTAATACTTTCATCACCAGGTGGATGTCGCGTCTGTACATGAGTATTGACTTTATTATTTTCAACTGGATTAACATTGCCAAGTCCATTGACTTTATTCCTCTGCTCAATCGCTTTGATACGCGTTTCGACAGTGCCAAAGTTGGTCGTATCGTGTTGTGTCAATTGTTCCGTACAATCATCAACTAGTGATTCCTGTAAACCGTGTAAATGAGACGCGCCACAGTCTTTTGGCAGCGTAGCACTCTTATATTCACGTTCTGCAGCATAGCGATTGTCTGATACAGATTTACTAGCAGACACGGCGCTATTGACATCTTCCGAAATCGACCGAATGACTTGCGAATTCATCGGCGTTACCCGCCTTACATATCGTGGCGAAGAGCTTGTGGAAGATGTTCCGTATCCCGATATTTCACGACTTTCTACGATGACTCCGGAATCGGTGGCGTTCGACTGTCGACTGGGAAATATATGGCACTTAGGAACGGCATCAGTAGACCCGGGGTTTGGTGCACGATTCTGTAAGTCTGTATTACGAACGTCTTTGGCAGGTCCTTTGACGTCACGACTAGTCGTGAATTTATATTTTGGAATTGCTGGAATGGGTCTATTGACAATAGCTGTCGTGTTTTTATTTTCCGCCGATTGCAATTCAAGACTTGTTCCACGGCGTAGTTTTGTCTTTGGTCTCATCACAACTTGGTTCATGTCGCTTCCGTCTGTCTTCTCCTCGTCTCTACTTATACTTGTCTCTATTCTATATTCGTTCACGTCTGACTTGGTGTTTTGAGCATCTGACTTCATTGAAGCATGTGACGCGCTGTTGGAGTTACTATTGTGTGACGTTGGCTCAACGTAGAACATAGATGTTGCGAGCCCAGCCAGTACATTCGTCTGTGTACGTGTGTCAGTGTGTATCACCCTTGGTACAATGGGCGGTGCCGTTTTCTGGTCAAACCGGACAAATCCGTCTGGCGCATCTCGCGGTACTGTCGGTGGTGGGCTGCAGTGTTTGCTGCTAGTCGCCGTGTCGGTGAATAACGAATCATCAATCCTTATATAATCATCCATGATTTGTCTTTTGAAAGGCCTTTCCTTATACACGAAAACGTCATCCTCCTTTTCCGAACACGTTACTGTATCATCAGATTCAATCGTCGACCTCCGGTAAGGGCGTGATATGTCTGATGGGGATTGGTACAGGCATGTGCTTTTTCTGTTGGCTTTCTTGTTTTCAACACACAGTTCCCCAAGTGAGTTAAAGTTTTCTAAGAAGTCGGGGATCATAGGATTTATGATAAACTGAACACGAACGTTCCCAATATCAGTGTTTATTCGGTCATACTCGTCTTCAATCCGTTGAATCTTCTTGTCTGTGCTGTTTAGTCCTTTCATCATACCCGATAGACGTCTGTTAAATGAAGTGTTGATGGATTTCTGAAGTGCGTGTAACTTTGTTGTCAACTGATCCAAGTTATTGATATCCTTTGCAGCCAACAATCTCTGTTCCGAAAGTACAGACGTTGCGAGCTCGAAAGCTTCACCCGAAGTAGTATTAATCTTCTGAATAACCTTCATTTTGAAACTGTGAATACCGTCTTTCATGGTCTCTTCCAGCCTTTCAAGCTTGCGTAGGGATGTCTTTTTCTCTTTCAGTTTCATCATAAACTCCGCTGTCAGCTTTCCTAGCCTTGTCGAGTATTCTTCAGATGTGGATATCGCCGTCTCCATAGCATTACTGACGTTAATCGTCTCCGTTATACATTGGGTGTGGTCGTCTAGCAGACAGTCTATGCATATTGAGGCCTGGTGCTGTTGACAATAAGCGATGTACTTATTGTTGTGCTTAGGGCAGATGTCAGTGACCGATGTCTGCGATGCCGTCGCCATAGCTGACGTCATCTCCTCTCGGAGGTCATGAATATCTGAAATATAAAGTTTTAACCGTGGCAATCGTCTCAATGTGGTGTAGAAACGAAAGGAACGAAATTTGGGATGTAAAGTTCTGAATCTTTGTTTCCACGCAGCGGTGCATTTAAGGTTCTTAAGATATCTGTATTCTTAAGATTGCGTGTAATTGTTTTTACAAACTTCAACCCTTAGAATGCGGGAACCGAAAAGTGTCGTCTGCTGTTGTTTTATATTTTATCTTTCTTAACTCAATAAAAACATGATTTGACAGTAGTTTAGAGTGATGTCAAACCATGATTTTGATGAGAATAATGGGAAAAAATAAACAACAGACGACAAAATTTAATTCAGCATTGTAAGGGTTAAGGAATCGTGCTAACCCTGGTCATAACAAGGCAATGTTCACATAAATGTTATACACATATTCCATCACAACAAGGAAGCAATTGCGTTTTAATCATATGATGCTCAACAGTGGTCCTTAAAGGTGCATGCCCACTAAATAGGCACAACATGTTCTTTATATCATAAGCTTCATCCCGGACATTTTCTGGCAAATTAAACATTCATTCACCATTATCCCCACGTATTGATTGGCATTATTATACATTTTACATCAGACGTAAATGTCCACACTGATATCAGGGGCGATGACCGAGTTTCTTTAAAACGTTACCGAACATTACTATTTTATTATCTGTATTTATTGTTTGATGTGCATTGATCATACTTTATAATATTATTTTGTTCAGGTGACGCATTTAGAATCTAAGTAGTATAAATAATTCAAACATATGCCTCATTTGCATATGAAAATAGCCTGATACCACCGCAAGTCACTATCAGTAAACTAAATATTACTAATGAGTATATATATATAACGAGCACTCGTAATGTTTAGAACTGGTGGAATAGTGACACAATTATACACTTATTTAATTCCTATAAAGAACACGTTGTGCCTACTGAGTGGGCATGTGGGCATGGGTTAATTGTTCTACTTCAGAAATAGTGGATCGATTTTCTAAATCTAATTTTCATTTTCTTAGTTAAATCATGTCCAAGCTATCTAGACACATTTCAGAGTCAATTTCCTTTCTCTTTGTTTCGACTCCATCTCCACGTTCTCCACCTCTTTTTTCCCCCCCATGTTAAATTCCCATAGAGTTTTTCGTAATAAAATCAAACTTTGACCAAATTGCACGAAATAAAAAGAAGGCTCATGCTTAAATTTTGATAAAATTGAATATTATCGAACACAAATATTGTTTTTGCATTGTTTTATGGCCGTAAAACTCTTGGCAGGTTTCGTGAAACAGACACTTTTAGTAAGGTTCTGCGTTTCTACACGGCGACGTTGTAATGAAGAGATACAGTATCCTGGTCCGTACGCAGAGGTGGTGCGACGGGTGCGTACGCACCCCTTTAACCCCTTCAACACCACATGCCTGTATAGTGGTATTGGCAAAAAGTGTAGATCCAGATGAGCCGGCTCGTGACGAGCCGTCTCATCAGGATCTGCACTTTTTGAAAGTAATTTTCATAATTTTGAGAACAAAAACGCCTCATATTCATAAATGGACTGGTCTGAAAATCATTTTGTGATGATTGGAATGGGTTGCAAAATTAACATATCAAAATCCATTCCAGTTATTTAGGGATGAAATAATGGTTAATCTGCCGAGGTCTGTCCGTGAATGTGAAAAAAACAATGTTTAGCCCTTCGCGCCGTCGATAACGCACGTCGCCCACCCCCTAAATTAATTCCTGCGTACGGGCCTGGTATTGTTAAAGGTACATGCCCACTCAGCATGCTCAATAGGCACAAACTGTTCTTTATAGGAATTGAATAAGTGTATAATTGTGTCACTATTCCACCAGTTCTAAAACTTACGAGTACGCGCTATACAGATATAATCATTTAGTAATATTTATTTTACGATAGTGACTCGCGGTGGTATCAGGCTATTTTCATATGCAAATGAGCCAATATATTATTTAAACTAACTAAATACGTCACCTGAAAAAAACCTTTTCGACAGATTATAAAGTATGATCATTGCACATCCAAAAATAAATAAAGCGAATAAATAATAAATTTCGTTAACATTTTAAGGAAACAGGGTTATCGACCCTGATATCAGCGTGCAAATGTACGTCTGATATACAATGTATAATAATGCCAATCAATACGTAGGGTAATGGTGAATGAATGATTATTTTGCCAGAACATGTCCCGGATGATGTATCTGATATAAAGAACAGTTTGTGCCTACTGAGTGGGCATGTATCCCTTTCACCACTGAATATCCATTCTTCTGAATATTCCATTAATGAGAAAATGTTGATTTTATTTCCAGATTTGACTAATACTTATAAACGCTGACGATCCTGATGAGCCGGCTCGTTTCGATCTACAGCGTTGGTACAAGTTGGCCTTACGGTCTGCATGATTCGACTGTTAACAAGTCACACTACTGAGACCAGTTTAAAACTAACAGTTTAACCCTTCCTACGCTGTTGACGAAAATTGCCTTCTGCTGTTTTTCATTTTTGCTTTAATTCTTAACAAAAAACTGGTTTTGACAGCACATGAGAATCGTCTCCACTGGAGACGATTTTCATGTGCTGTCAAAACCAAGTTTTTGTCGAGAAATATTGAAAATAAAACGTTTCCAGCAGACGAAAACATTAACTTCAGCGTAGTAAGGGTTAACAATACAATAATTATTGTAAAACAATTTACCTTATTCGAAATACGCCCTCCACATACCGCGGCTTGTGATGTAAGAAAAGATGATCCGATTCACATCTTCTTCCGCGTTAATTTCGTATACATATCACGGCAGTATCTGGAGAAACGGAGCTTGTGGTAGGTATGGCCAGTCCAGCTCCTGGCGCCCGTTTCACTAAACTTCGTACGATGAAAAAGTACGTACAAGGGTGTTGTTTTTGTCGCGTCCGCTTGCGGACAGCGCGATATAGTTGGTACATTGGTGCACGGCAATGTGCCGACTATATCGTACGTCCGGGTTAGAGTTTTTGGTTAAACTTTTTGGTATACTTTCAACGCCTCGGTGGACGCGACATGCGGTCATCTGGTATGAATTTGCTTCTCACAATAATCCTTAGACCGCTATCTTATTTTTTTGTCGTCTGCTGTTTACTTTCTATTTTCCATTTTTATCATCAAAAACATGCTCTGACTGCACTTTAGAATAATTAACAACATGCTTTGACAGCACTTCAGAATCATTTCCATTGGAAATGATTCTGAAGTGCTGTCATACCATACATTTATTGAGAAATAAGGCAAGATATAAAAGCAACAGCAGACGACAATTGTTGTGAGTAGCGGTCGAAGGGCTAACGTTGTTCCTAGTGCTACCGTTTTCAGTCTGCAGAGACATATGATTAATTGCGAGCTACCATCCGCCAATGTATTGCCAACAGTGCGATTTTTATTGTAAATTTCCATTTTGAACTTGCGAACTTCCTGCTCGTTTGAGGTTTAGTGACACGGACGTGTGTGGATCTTTGTGCTGCAGCGTGATGAAGATCTACACCGTGTGTAAGTCGCGGGACAGGGGGCCGTTTCATTAAACTTTGTACGACTAAAATGTTTGTAAGTGCAAAATTATGATAGTTTGTAAATTTCACATTAACAGACAGTAGTACTTTCAGATGGGGGACGTTAAAAGGCGGTCCCGTGTATCAGATTTGAATGAGTGTCTGAGCACGTTAAAGAACCAGAGGGAACTATTCTAATAAGAGCTAGTTTCCTCTGTATCCACCTCCTTCCAAAAAAATATTGTGTTTGCATTGTTTATATAGCCGTAAAATTTTGGCAGCTTTCGTGAAACAGACAGTATAGTACTTTCAGATGGGGACGTTAAAAGGCGGTCCCGTGTATCAGATTTGAATGAGTGTCTGAGCAAGTTAAAGAACCAGAGGGGACTATTCTAATACGAGCTAGTTTCCTCTGTATCCACCTCCTTCCTTTCTCCCCTTCTTGGGAGACGACATGCAAGGTCATCGAGCCAGTGCCGTCGTTAAATCCAAGCATTTACATTTACATTTTACATTGGCCATCTAATCTTGTGCTGGCCATCTCTGCACAGTGTCATCTTGTGGACAAACAAAACGTGAAATGGTTTATTTGTTTAACCCTTTCACCCCTAAGTAACTGGAATCGATTTTAATATGTTAATTTTGCAACCGATCCGATCGTCACAAAATGATTTTCAGACTAGTCCATTTATAAAAAGGGGGTGTTTTTGTTCTTAAAAATCTGCAAATTACTTGCAAAAAGTGCAGATCCTGATGAGACGGCTCGTCACGAGCCGTCTCGCCTGGATATACACTGTTTGCCAATGCCAATACACAGGTTTGTAGTGTTGAAAGGGTTAATAAGCTATGATGAATTTGCAGTTTTATACTAAAGCCTAACTGTGTGCACACGTGGTAACATGATGATATTATTTAGTATTTAGAGTGTTGGTATTGTGTCACAGGCATATTTTATTTAGTGTGAACATAATTTTTGCCACCGGGGTGGGGGGGGGGGGAAGGGGGCGGGAGGGGGGGCGTCTAAACTTCGTACGACTAAAATGTTCGTAAGTGCAAATCTAGGATCGTCTGGAAATTCCAATTGATGCATTTACATTTATTGAGCATAGGCTGCTCAATAAATGTAAATCTAATAATTGTTTACAGGAAAATGTTCTTAATTTTGTACTTACGAACATTTTAGTCGTACGAAGTTTGGTGAAACGGGTCACAGGGACGTAGCCTACTGGTTGTTATCTGTATCGGCAACCACTTGCATGTACCTTCTAATGTCACGTAATTTAGCGACTTTCAAAAATATGACATTGCATCAGCCGTACGATTGCCGTTTGATAACTGTTAAATATTATTTTAATTGACCAATTTAAATTTTAATAAATATGGTTATATGAATGTATGGCATATATTTTACTAGTATTTTTGCAATCAGTGCAGACCCAGACTGCGTAGATGTACAGGTCTCCAACATTTACACATTTAAGAAGTCCTACTTTAGGTCGTTGTTAATTTATTTACTACTAAACCACTGGATGTCTGCGTGCTTTATTGTTTTATTGTTCTAGTCGGAGGCGTGTAAATAATATAAAGCAAATACCAGGAGCGGATCCAGAATTTCAGGTTAGGGGGGGAGGGGCGGGCGGGACTTCTTAATTGAAATAGTTTACTATATTTTCGAACTAGCATCATTTGTTCGTCGACCAAGCGGAGCTTTTACGAAATTTTCGAACTAGCACCGTTTGTTCGTCGACCAAGCGGAGCTCGGGAGACTGCTAGGTGGGTCCGGGGTTTGCCCTCCGGAATATTTTTGATATCTACATCCCATTGTGCTGCGTTATAGCGCATTTTAGAGAAAACATATCTTTACTCGCCAAATTTTAGGGGGGGGGGGGGGTGGGGGGCACGCGCGCCGGGTTTTCCCCTACTTGAATCCGCCCTGGAATACACCAATTCTATATTTGCAGATTCAACGCGTCTAAATTCAAACAAATGTCGCAATTTTGTGGTCGGTACAAATTTAGTGTGTAAATCACTGACTGGATTATATAGTGCGCAGACATGAATTCAAAATACATCTACGTACGCTACGGTGCTTTTTAGCATGGCTCGGTTGGCCACTCATTTCTTTGTTCACAAAGGCGTTGAATGTACTTTTTCTGAAACGCAACACAAATAAATTGCAAATTTCGTTTTCAAATTAATTATTCCCGACGAGAGGATACAGTGTATACATATACATGCACCAGTACTATTATGCTTACTGCCGGTATTTTTATAAGAACATTTTATAACAATTATACAATCATGTATGTCACATCGACACATTTTCCCGACATTGACAGGTTTATGTAAAACAAATTGTTTTCAAATGGTAACCCATTATCAAAAATTCAAACCAACACATTTCAAAATACACAGTAAGTCACATGTCGACTAATTATAGATTTAACATTGATAGTGGTGCGTTTGGTTTGTTCACTACATGTACATATCATAGTTTTATTATGTTTGATAGTATACATACTAACACTTGTAGATACATTTAGTGCAACTTATCAGCAAATACAGTTTACAGCAAGCACTGTCAATGAGTCTATGAACACGCATTTCTACTGTAGGCTGTTGTGTTGCATTGTACAAACGTCAGCTTTTCAATAACGTCATTTTCTCGATGACGTTACTTTTTTGTCCTTGCGTGATTCACATGGTGCTACAAAAAGGGAGATAAAACAAAAACTATGATGAAACATATTTGCATTTTCTTTTCAGCATATTGTTTTTGAAAGGTGTCCGCATCAAAAAATGTAAAACAAGTGCAAATTGAAAATATTGTCATTAAGGCTGGTTTTCACAGAGCGCGGACCATATAATATAGTAAATACATGGTTAGTGCCGTCGAACATAAAATATATTCGGTTGAGCCTTAGACAGCTTTATTGGGGCGAGCTTTCGCGAGACCCTATACAGTTGTCGGGGCGAAACCGAATATATTTTATATTCGACGGCACTAATCATGTATATAATTTATACCGCAAACTAAACTTAATTGTTGAACGTGCGTGACGTCATCTTTTGAAGTCATTCCCTCACCATACGTCACAAAACTAACGAGGTCATTCAAAGCAAAATTGCGGCGTCCACGTTAGGTAAATTCGGTATTGTATCTGATTAAATCTCCGATTTATTTACGATGGGCTTCAATAATGGCTGGTTTCAGATTACACAGTTGTCATAATAAGCATTACAATCATAATGGACATATCCATGTCGTTGGTTACATCGCATATATACTGTAAAAATGGACAAAATTCAGCTGAACCGACAGCGATTTCGATTTTAAAATTCGCCGCCATCTTGAATTTGCTGTTGAGACTGACCAATCAGAGGCCACGGTTAGGGGTCAAAGGTGAAACAATAAAGGCAAACTTCAGATATATTAGTTTACTTCAGATATAAACAACATGTATCCAAACCCCTTTATTATGCTACATGGAGCAATGGTTGCGGTATAAATATATGAGCCACGCCGTGCGAAAACCGGGCTTAATGACAACATTTTCAGTTTTTACTTTTTCGCGTATTCTGAATTGTACATCTTTTAAAAGCCATATGCCGAAACAATTATCAATGTATCACAATTATTTTTCATTTTAGAAGTATTTTTATGACACGTGTTAAAAACTTATATGACGTTTTAGATCAAAGACGTCGAAATTACGACATTTTTATCAACGGCGTGTACAAGGGGTGTTGATAAAATACCCGGACAAGTCCTATATATTTGTCATCTTTTATCGCATGTCAACCAAATTTGGATATCTCGTAGCCTGGCCAAGTGTCTCCCATTAGGCCAAGACAAAGTATGAAAATAATGTGTATGGCTCGTGTTGCAGTTGCTAATGTAACGTCATGTTTTGGATTGAGGCCCAAGTAACGTAATTTTGTATGAATAATTTTAAAATAAGACAGAGTGAGAAGTGTTGGCGTTTCCCTGTTGTTTGCTGCTGTCTGAAATAATTTTGGGGAAAAATAGCGACATTATTTAACATTTCGTATGCGACGACATATTTTAAAAATCTGACATCATGAGCGGAAATGACGTAGATTAACGGCTGCCAGCTCTGTCTAAGAGAATATGCCGAAAAAAACAAGTTTGTATTTTAACACAAAACACGAGTTATTCATGATGAGAGAAAGTCCATCAACGGGATGACAATATACGAACGATACAGTCGGATAGACAATGGACATGAAGTCGCGAAAGGCTAGACCAGACATGGACGTCCAAAAGTGACGTCGTCAGACGTTGTGATGCAAAGTGAAAGTCCTGGTCGACTGTATGGTTATGACTTCGAACATTAATTTCAAATTGGTAATAATTTGTGAACAATACATGCCACAGAACTATGATTAGCAAGGAGGCATGGATTCCTTTTTATTAATTTGTTCCCACGAAATAACAATTCGTTCCCTCAATTTAACAATTGTTCCCTCGAATTAACAATTTGTTTCCTGGAATTAAAAATTCATTTCCACGATATAACAATGTTAATTCGAGGGAACAAATTGTTATTTCGTGGGAAACAATTGTTATTTGGTGGGAACGAATTGTTAAATTGAGGGAACGAATTGTTAATTTGTGGGATCGAATTTAGTGGGAACGAATTGATAATTTGTGGCAAATAATTGATAAATTGAGGGAACAAATTGTTATTTCGTGGAAACGAATTCGTTTCCAGGAAATGACAATTCGTTTCATCGAATTGAAAATTCGTTTGCACGATATTTACAATGTTAATTCGAGGGAACAAATTGTTATATCGTGGGAAATAATTGTTATTTCGTGGAAAGGAATTGTTAAATTGAGGGACCGAATTGTTAATCTGTGGAAACAAATTGTTAAATTGAGGGAACAAATTGTTGTATCGAGGGAACGAATTGTATTGGAACGAATTTGTGGGAAGGAATTGAGGGAACGAATTGTTATTTCATGGGAACGAATTGTTATTTCATGGAAACGAATTCGTTCCCACGAAATGACAATTGGTTCCCTCTATTTAACAATTTGTTTCCTCGAATTAAAAATTCTTTCCCACGATATAACAATTTGTTCCCTCGAATTAACATCGAGGGAACGAATTGTTAATTTGTGAAACGAATTGTTAATTTGTGGGAACGAATTGTTAAATTGTGGCAACGAATTGTTATTTTGTGGGAACGAATTGTTAAATTGTGGGAACAAATTGTTATTTTGTGGGAACGAATTCGTTCCCACGAAATGACAATTGGTTCCCTCAATTTATCAATTCGTTTACTCGAATTAAAAATTCATTCCAACGATATAAAAATGTTAATTCGAAGGAACAAATTGTTATATCGTGGGAAATAATTGTTATTTCGTTGGAACGAATTGTATTTCGTGGGAACGAATTGTTATTTTGTGGGAATGAATTGATAAATTGAGGGAACGAATTGTTATTTCGTGGGAAGGAATTGTTAATTTGAGAGAACGAATTGTTAATTTGTGGAAACAAATTGTTAAATTGAGGGAACGATTTTTATTTTGTGGGAACGAATTGTTATGTCGTGGGAACGAATTCGTTCCCACGAAATGACAATACGTTCCCTCAATTTAACAATTCGTTTCCTCGAATTAAAAATCAGTTCCCACAATATAACTGTTAATTCGAGGGAACAAATTGTTATATCGTGGGAACGAATTGTATTGGAACAAATTTGTGGCAACGAATTGAGGGAACGAATTGTTATTTCATCGGAGCGAATTGTTATTTCGTGGAAACGAATTTGTTCCCATGAAATTACAATTTGTTCCCTCAATTTAGCAAATCGTTTCATCGAATTAAAAATTTGTTTGCACGATATAACAATGTTAATTCGAGGGAACAAATTGTTATATCGTGGGAACTAATTGTATTGGAACGAATTTGTGTGAACGAATTGAGCGAACGAATTATTATTTCACTGGAGCGAATTGTTATTTCGTCGAAACGAATTCGTTCCCACGAAATGACAATTGGTTCACTCAATTTAACAATTTGTTTCCTCGAATTAAAAATTATTTCCCACGATATAACAATGTTAATTCGAGGGAACAAATTGTTACACGAAATGACAATACCTTCCCTCAATTTAACAATTCGTTCCCACGAAATAACAATTCTTTCCCACGACATAACAATTTGTTCCCTCGAATTAACATCGAGGGAACGAATTGTTAATTTGTGGGAACGAATTGTTAAATTGAGGGAACAAATTGTTTTATTTCGTGGGAACAAATTATTATTTCGTGGGAACGAATTCGTTCCCACGAAATGACTATTGGTTCCCTCAATTTAACAATTCGTTCCAACGATATAACAATGTTAATTCGAGGGAACAAATTGTTATATCGTGGGAAAGAATTGTTATTTCGTGGGAACGAATTGTATTTCGCGGGAACGAATTGTTATTTTGTGGAATCGAATTGATAAATTGAGGGAACAAATTAGGGGATAACCATGCTTTGTTTTTCGATTTGGAGCGGTATGTGGGAGGTTTTATGGTCTGTGAATCAGTTTTACGGCGACGTATTAGCGGAGCCGTAAAACTGATTCACAGACCATAAAACCTCACACATACCGCTCCAAATCGAAAAACAAAGCATGGTTATCCCCATTCTAATGCACATAGTGTGCTCCCCGCTTTCTGCAACGTCGTAGCATATCACGAACAGTGATATTTTTCATTACGTCAGCAGGTTGTTGTCGTCAACGATTTATAACCGCCTCACACCAAATGAATTGAATGAAATGTAACTCCGCCGAAGAATATTCCCATTTCAAATAGAGATTAACGGGACTTTTTCTAAGACATCTATACATTTATTCAACTGTAATGTTTATTTTAACAATTGTATTGTTTGTATATGTGTAGTTTCAACAGTTATTTGCTTTTATTCATTTAAAGAAATGCCAACATTTCTGCATTGGATTCGTATGATTTTTACAAAGGAAATCTCAACAACTTGTTGTGTCAACAGGCCTAGGATTTCCCTGGATCTACGCCTAATTCAGGTGATTACCCATCTGCAATACAGTTTATTATGTATAGTCATGTATGTGCACATTGGAATTCGTAAAGTTATATAGGCTGGTACTGCCATATTCAGTTTGCATTTTAATTATTCATTTGTGGAAACAAATTGTTAAATTGAGGGAACGAATTGTTATGTCGTGGGAACGAATTGTTATGTCGTGGGAACGAATTCGTTCACACGAAATGACAATACGTTCCCTCAATTTAACAATTCGTTTCCTCGAATTAAAAATTCGTTCACACAATATAACTGTTAATTCGAGGGAACAAATTGTTATATCGTGGGAACGAATTGTATTGGAACGAATTTGTGGGAACGAATTAAGGGAACGAATTGTTATTTCGTGGAAACGAATTCGTTCCCACGAAATGACAATTCATTCCTTCAATTTAACAATTTGGTTCCTCGAATTAAAAATTCGTTCCCACGATATAACAATGTTAATTCGAGGGAACAAATTGTTATATCGTGGGAAAGAATTGTTATTTCGTGGGAACGAATTGTTAAATTGGGAGAACAAATTGTTAATTTGTGGAAACGTGTTGTTAATTTGTGGGAACTAATTGTTAAATTGAGAGAACGAATTGTTATTTCGTTTCCTCGAATTAATAAAAAAGAATTCTACGTCCCCTGCTGGACTCCGTAGATTAGCGTTATTATGCGTGACTGGTTTAATATATTTCGTATCAAATGGAAACTTGAGGGGGGCGGTGGGGGGCGTAAAAATGTAGTTTTATTTCTCTTGTTTTTACCTGGACGTTGATACTGTGTACACCCTTGCGGTTCACGAAGTCTGGCTCAGTGTCGCCATTCGGTTACACTATCTGTATGTGCGTACAGTCTATAGCGCCAATTACATTGGGCATACCTGCAGATGGAAACAATTTAATCAGGAGCTTCGCAAAATACAATGTGACTGATAACATAAAGTCGTATCAGGCATTGCTCAGCAAACATAAAATGTTACCCTTTAAATAAAATACCAGCTTGGTGTCTGCTGACATATATTTTATGCTGATATCTAATTTATCGGGATCATATCTGAACCTACGTATTTCCTAGCCTTGCCAGATAAACTTGATATCAAGAGACACTACACTGGTGTTCTCAATAATTCAGCCTTCCCACCTACATAGCTTACTTATTTCAGTAATGTTGATAACTTGTAACCTGATTTTGAACACTTATCTCATGATGGTATACATTTGTGACAAATTATTTGATTGGATAAATGGAGCTTTTGGGATTTGCGACCATTATAGTTTCATTCATGAAATGATGAACAGTGCAGATCCTGATCAGACTGTCCGCATGCACAGGCTGATCTGGATCTACACTGATCGCAAAACCCATAAGCCCCATTTAGCCAATCATATCCACATACTAGAAAATGGTTAGATGCTAATCGTACACGAAAAAAAATTGTCCCAAATTCCCCTTTATTAGTGGGAAAATTAATATATTAAATACAATACCAGGCTACTGTCTTTTGATATGAAGTTTATCAGGCTTCTCTCCGAAACAGTACGAATAACTTGGCAAGCCACGGAAGTCCTACACGTTGTAGTTTCCTAGCATTATCTGACAAACTTGGTATCAAAATACACTAGCCTGGTATTCTCTATATATAGCTTTGTTTCCTCATTATCTGTGACTGGAGAAATGGGGTTTATGGTGTTCTAATCAGTGTATAGCAAGATCAGGATCTGCACAGTTTGCCATTCCATCTATGAAACACCGGCCATGCTTCTAACAAGCAATCTAGATAGTTATCAGGCTACAAGAGTGTACTATTTGATCATGAGTGACTGATCCCGGATCACATAATACTCATGTCTCCAGTAACAGCCACATATGCTGTTTTAATATTTAAACATCGACGTGAATAAACTTGTTAAGCTTTAAATTTATTAGTTTTCATTAATTCCTAACATTTACAGAAACTGGACCATGGAACAAAGTTTAGTGGAATTGTCACAATATGACAAAGCACCAACAATCAAATTCCATCATACAATTATTACAGTGGCGGACTAAAATAATGAACGTCATAAGCACTAATCAGACTGGCAGTGCACAAGGGGCAATAGACAAGTTTGTATCCAATGACGGTCCACACATTCAAGGTTCTTAATTATTTATTCCGGAAAAGGAAATAGTGACAGGCGGGTTCGATTTCATCGCTATCAGCAGCATAAAGAAGGCATAAAATTCGTAAGTAAGTATTTCTCCAGCCAATGCCACAAATAACAATTGCATCTAGCGAAATATACTCACCGGCTATGTTAAAAAACCCTTGCTATACTTCTGCCAGCCTGTTTCCTGTTGGCATTTTCAGAAAGTTCGGCAGTAGCGCTTTGAACGCGGAACAGACTCGACGTATGCACCGGCAGACGGTTGAAGCCGACACACGGGGAATTGTATCACCGACAACAGTCAAAAAAGAGCCACATCCCAAAAAGCGCAGAAAAATTAGTAGCTGCAAAATGGCTGGAAGGGACATGGCTCTTCTCGTGGAAAAAAACAAGCTTCTCTTCAACAAGACTAAGGAGAAACACGCTGTTCCGACGATCGAACCGATACCGACGATACAACTCCTCATCTGTATACACATCAGAAGATTTTCTCTATCGCGAAACACTCTTTCTCTCCGCATCGCCCGTCTGTAAGCCACGTTCAAAACAACCGTGGGCGCCGCCATCTTGGAATTCCGTCGTCTGCTATTTTGCTTAGTAAACTAACCGAAAGTTTAGCCGACTAACGAGGAGGCTAAGCAAATTCGACTTTGCTTCGTCGGCTAACGTGTTCGTGAAATGCGTTTTTTTCCGTTAGTCGACTAACGGCCTGAAGTTTAGCAGACTAACCGAGTTTAGTCGACTAACGGAGGTTCGTGAAATAGGCTCAGAAGTAAATTTCCACACTGATATCAGGGGCGATAACCGTGTTTCCTTAAAATGTTAACGGACATTACTATTTATACTCTGTATTTATTTTTCGATGTATACTGAGCAAAACTAGAAACGTCCCTCCATGTTTAAGGAAAGATTCATCAAAAACCAAAAGGGTTACTTTTAAAAATCAAAATGGAAAAACAAGTTCATTCATTTCTGTATCAAAGCCAATAAATTGCATTTGGATATCTTGTTAAATATTCGAGAGATAACCGGCCAAGAGCGGTAGGGGTCAAAATCAAAAATCACAAAAACTCAGAAATGTGTTACTTAATGTTTAGAGATGAAATTTCAATAAGTAATGTGGCAAATTCAGTAAATGTCGTTAGTACCGAGTGTGGCCACCATTTGCATGAATGCATGCAATGATCCTACGCCGCATCGACGTGACGTAACGCAATACCAGTGCGTTGGGCAAATTCCTCCATTCCCGTTGTAACGCCCGTGTAAGATCGCGAACATTGTCAATCTGATGGTTAGCTCGTGCTTTGCGGCCCAGCTCATCCCATATGTGCTCAATGGAATTGAGATCCAGGGAGACCGCGGGCCATGGCATGACGTCGACGTTGTTTTGCTGTAAGTATTGAGTGGTGACCCTGGCTACGTGAGGGCGGGCATTGTCGTGCATCAATGTCACACCAGGACCATGCTGACGGATAAATGCATTTAGCACATCTGCAACATAACGTTGTGCATTGATGTTGCCCTGTACAACAACCAAATCTGTCTTCCGGTTTCCATGATCCCACCCCAGACCATTACGCTCCCTCCCCCAAACCTGTTCTTCTCAACAATGCAACAATCGGTGAATCTTTCATTTTTACGCCTGTATACCCGTAATCTTCCGTCAGCATGACTAACTGTGAACCGAGATTCATCGGTGAACAAAACTCGGTTCCAGTCAGACCTTCTCCAGTTCAGATGACGTCGCGCCCATAACAGTCTGGCAGCACGGTGACGTTGGGTCATTATCTGACCAGTGTACGGGCGGCGTGCCCGGATTGGTTGGGCGTTACGACGTAACCGGTTGCGAATGGTCTGCCTGAGACACCGTATCGCCTAGCAGTGACTGTGGCTGCCAATCGACGTTGACGTAAGTGCGTCAACGTAATGTAACGATCGGCTCTAGCCGTCGTTACACGAGGCCTACCAGGTCGCTGCCGGTCGTGAACAGCCCCAGTCTGCTGGTACCGGGCTGCAAGACGATCAATCGTCTTCCGACAGCAACCAAACCGAGGTGCGACCGCCCTGGCGGCCATCCCACCCGCAAGCATCCCAATTGCCTGATTTCGCTCGTTTTCGGAAAGCCGTGGCATATCGAAAACAGTGAAAAATTTAAAAAGTTTTTTAATTTTCCGAATAGCCCCTATCGCATGAATGGTACGACATGAACTGAATCACCTTATCGATGACAAGTATAGCGTGCACGTGCAAAAAGTGGAAATCAACGTTCCGGTCACTGGCCGCTATGTAAACCGTGTGTATCGGCTAAACTCTACACGATCGTATTCTGAACATCGCCACGGTTTAAAATACATGTACTTTGAACATGTGGTACATACATAGAAAGAGCTACACCGGCTATAAAACAGGGACGTTTCTAGTTTTGTTGAGCAATGATCATACCTTATAGTCCGTCGTAAATATTAGTTTTTCAGGTGACGCATTAATTATTATAAATAGTTAAAAAATGTCATGCCTCATTTGCATATGAAAATAGTCTGATACCACCGCGCGTCACTATCTGTAAGATAACCATTACTAAATGATTATATCTGTATAGCGGGCACTCGTAAGTTTTACAACTGGTGGAATAGTGGCACAATTATACACTTATTTAAATCATATAAATAACAGTTTGTGCCTACTAACATGACTAAGTGGGCATGTACCTAAATGGCATATCATTCGCTAAGTATTGGCTAGAATTGTTCAAAAGTCTCAATTTACTAAGATAATAGATGATAATATCGTTGATATACACTATGTTGTTCATATTTAAGATTATTTAGGAATCAAGGTGCAGTGTAAGCGAAGACTTCGCTGATATGTAGCCAGTTAAATTATGCGTTCACCATTTTGAATTCATAAGGACAACCGACCAAAAAGAGAGACAATGTCAACATGGTCAAAGAACGACGGTTAGGCGACATTGTACAGCACCTCAAGCATTTCTAAGTCATTGATGCTGCGAGGAACTCGTGCAAGTATCCTTGCTATACTATTTTGTCACGACACCATGGCCATAACGTCAAACAAGGATTCACGTTCAGTGACGTCACGTCATGATGTCATAATATGTGTACTGAGGTACAATGCATCGCGTCTCATATTAGTGAAAGTTTCAGTAAGTTATCATTGTCCGTTTATGTTCACACTTAATGTTAACTGACACCAGTAAACGTAAATGGGAGTGCAAAATGTGAAATTTTACGGTCACGTTAGACAATTTGAATCGTCGTTTTTTTTCAGACGTCGTTTACCGCTTTTCATGACGTTGTCATTAAGCCCGGTTTTCGCATGGCGCGGCCCAATTATATACTTAGTATAGACGTCGTTATTTCTAGTAACTGTTAAAGGTACATGCCCACTCAGTAGGCACAAAATGTTCTTTATGTCAGAGACATTTTCTTGCAAATAAACATTCATTCACCATTATTCCAAGTATTGATTGACAGTATTATACATTTTATATCAGCCGTAAATTTCCACATTGATATCAGGGTCAATAACGGTGTTTCCTTAAAATGTTAACGGACATTACTATTTATTATCTGTATTTTTTTTTTTATAATCTGTCGAAATTTTTTTTTTTCAGGTGACGCAGTATAAATACCTAAAAAATAACATGCTCCATTTGCATATGAAAATAGTCTGATATCACCGCGAGTCACTATCAGTAAAATACACATTGCTAAATGATTATATCTGTTTAGCGGACACTCGTATTTTTTAGAAGTAGTGGAATAGTGACACAATTATACACTTATTTAATTCCTATAAAGAACAGTTTGTGCCTACTAAATGGGCATGTACCGTTAACGGCCTCTCAACAGATAAGGTCATTTAAGGCCGAGCCAACGGGTGTGATCCATTGTGGGGGATAGTCTTCTGCTTTCATTATTGACAATTAGACGCAAATCTAAGTCCGATAGTCGGGAATTAGACAGCGGATATCTGAATGTGTAAATACTCTTGGTTTTGCCCGTCCCCACAATCACCAACCCACGAGCGTGGCAGACACGAAGGCTTCGTTTTGACCCTGCTTGTACACCATACTAATGCATACATTCGTCTAATCCTCCAAAGCCGTTGTTCACAAAATGGATCTTACGCCGAACTACTTTCTACAGGTGCGCTGTCGGTGCTTGTCAATGTAAACAAATGGCTGCCGTCTATGAAAATAAACACATTTTCTTGATGAATTTATTTAAAATGCTGGAATTATAAGGAATGAATGGCCTTTTTGTTGAATTTATCGGGGATATAAACTTGGAAAAGTCGCGGGAATACTGGACGAAGGCTTCGTCCAGTATTCCCGCGACTTTTCCAAGTTTATACCCCGATAAATTCCACAAAAAGGCCATTCCTATAATGGATCTTACGTAGCTTAGAAAATCTCAGCTCTACGGGCGTGTTTTACTATTTCATCTGTCTTTTATATTTTCTGTATCACACAGTACTATTTCATCTGTCTTTTATATTTTCTGTATAAAAGATATATGAAATAGTAAAGCACATTCGTAGAGCTGAGATTTTCTAAGCCAAATCTTACGATGCGTACCAACGTGTACTTATCGAAATGGGAATTTTTTTTATCATTTGTTACTAATCAATAAGGAAGAAACTCCATACTAGTAATACATTTGTAAAAGTAAAATCCTCATTGAATTTGAAATCTGGGGGTATAATACACTTTAGATACAAAACTCTTTACTGAGATACAAAACTTATCTGGAGCTCTGTGGTACGGTTTGATTTCGAGATGGGTACGTTTTGACCAAGAGATGGGTACGTTTTGACTTGGGCACATTTTGACCAGCACCCTATAAGAGGATCTTAAATGGGTACGTTTTGATTTTGGTACGTTTTGACCAGTACCGTTTTGATTTGGGTACGTTTTGACCAGGGTACTGGGTACTGGTCAAAACGTACCCAAATTAAAACCCAAATCAAAACGTACCCACTTTATTTTTAAATTAATTTACTGATCTGAGGCTATTTTGGTGCCAAACGTCTTAATACTGTGTGCATTGTTATAAGTTACATTTAGTGTAACAATATACATCTGCAGCTTACGTGATTACATAAAACACAGATACAACCGGAAGACAAATCGAAACGTACGTGTATCGCTAAAATTGTCATGTGTATACAGTTGTGGCTGTGACTGGATAAATGGGGCTTATGGGCTTTGCAACCACTGTAGTTCCTGATAAAATAAGATTATAACGTACTCGTGTACAGGCCCGTAGCCAGACCTGTTTGAAGGGGGGGGGGTCTTTTCGAAGGCCCAAGGGCCTGAGGTATCTAGTGGGGTCTCGAGGCTAAAAAAGTGGACCTCGAGGCTGGGCGAGTGGGGTGGGGGGGGGTCGTCCGACCGCTCCGACCCCCCTGGCTACGAGCCTGGTGTAGCTTCATATGTATATTGCTTGGTAGAAGCATGACGGGTGTGTCACTGATTGAATAGCGAACAGTGCGGATCCTGATCAGACTGTGCGGACGCACAGGCTGATCTGGATCTACAGTGGTCGCAAAAAAAACATACGCCCCATTTCTCCAGTTACAGCCACATGTCCGTTTGTAATTTGAGATCAAAGCATGTCAGCCTACATTTAGATGTTCGCATCTCGCGTTTCCAACTCTGTATCGAAATGTGAATACTATAACTAGATAGTATTTCGGCTAGTTCCTAGTAGATCAGGTACTTCCGTACGGAGTAATTCGGGGTAATTCGGATAGTTCCGTGATCGCTGATCTGGGATTACACTGGGCGCCAAAAGTATCACTTTATTCAGGCCCGTATTATACGTCAGTATTCATATTTGTGTACTAAATATAGGAGATTAGTGGTGATTTAATTTAATAATGAATTTGCAAAGAAACCTTACATTCTCGAAAATGTCCGGATTCCGAAAATTGCCACTCGACTAGTCGAGTTGCCATTCCTATATGCTCAATATGGAACCCGGAAATTTCTGAGAGTGTAAGGTTTTTTTTTTTTTAATTCATGAAGATTATGGGTTCCTGAATTCAACGCGGGATTGCAACGCGCCATCCTTGGGCAACTCACAGTAACCTTGGAAATCCAAGATGGCCGCCATGAATATAGGTCAAATCTAAAAATTGACAAAACGTTGTACTTCATCATGCTAGCAACACGGTTTTCGTGTCTATACCCCTATATTGGCATGTGAATAAATCAATGAAATTCTTTTCAATAATATCTAAGCATGATAACATGACCAAAATTCAAAATGGCCGCCATTTTGTTACAAAAAAACTTCGAAATTGACCATAACTTTCGATTAGAATATGCTAGAGGCATGCATTTAGTCTCCACTGACATGTTTTGGCATATAAGAAATTCAATAGAACCATTTTAAATGCTGCGAGTTTATTGAATTTTGAGATTAGTTTATATGTTTATCAAGAGTGTTCATGCCAGCGATCTTTTATACCATGCATAAGGATTACCATGCTGAGATTAATGGCAACACACGGTCTGTCAGCTATTTCCGCAGACACATTTTATTATATGTGTATCAAGAGTGTAGATGCCAGCGATCTTTGATTTTAATATTATGATTAACTCAAATCTAAATTGCCACATACCATGCCACAATTAGCGAGGAAACCTCTTACAATTTATAATATGACTTATCTGACTACAGTAACATTGTTTTTTATCAGTTTTCCAATGGCGGATCTTGAATTTGAAGGCCTAGACCAAAATATACGAGAATGTACTGCCGCAAACTACCGAAAACTGTAAACATATAGGAAATATAACTCCATATGTTCTGTTAGTTTAATCAATAATACAAACTGAAGGATAATATTAGTCTCAAATTCCATGAAAAAGACATGCTAATAGGAAATATCTTCATTGTTATCAATAGGCTAAATCAGAACGAATTGAATACAACATACTGTTTTGGCCGCCATCTTGAATTTGCGAACAGTAACTTTGAAAAACTGGTATCAATATGGTTGTAGACAATTATTTCCCTATTGAAACATATACTTATTATCATTATTACTATTAAAATCGCTTAAATATCAACAAATATGTGACGTACAACATGATATTTTCTTGTTTATTAGGCAAACTGGCGGCCATCTTGAATTTCAGACATGTTTTTGTTTAAATAATTCGGCATTTTCAGAATCCCAATTTATATAGCTACCAATATAGTCCATCAGCAGAAGGATATCAATGCTGTTATAAACCAATACGTGCATTTATACACCATTTCGATGAGCAATGTTGGGTCCATATGTCTTCTAAATGACATAAAGAATGACCCCTAAAGGTCAAATCTGCGGAGGTACCCACCTCTATCCAACAGCTTACATATCATAGAAGTCGATCAGCATGGGTATACATTTGTAACAAAAAATGTCAAAACTTTATTGGAGGCATTGTATTGCCATTGGCGGGCCGTCTATAATATCTTCATATTGCACACATGCCTAACTTGAGTAACGATACATAGTATCATAGTACGTCCGTCCGTCCGTCTGCTTGTTGATTTATTTGAAAGTTAAGAGTGTCAGCTAAAATCATCTTATTGCACACATGCCTTACTTGAGCAACGATTTTGAATAACGATACATCATTCCACATTAACCCTTAGACAGCTATCTTATTATCTTTTGGTCGTCTGCTGTTTATTTTCCATTTGTATCATCAAAAACATTCGTTAACAGCAACATGCTTTGACAATTACAATTACCATCGCTACTGATCATACGTACGTCTATCTGTCTGTTTATTTATTTGAAAGTTTTTGTAAGACTTGCTCAAATCACCTATAATTTCTGTTTGCCTTCAGCAAATATCTTCATATTGAACACATGCTTAGCGACGATACATTCTTCCACATTAATACAATTACCCTCGCTACTGAGTGTACGTACGTCCGTCTGTCTGTTTATTTTTTTGGAAAGTTGTTGTAATAGTTTCTCAATTAAGGGCCCTAAGTGCGTCGATATACCATATTTTCTAGTTGAATTTAAATAAACTTAAATTTAATTTATGTTTATTAAGTTTATTTAAGGGATGGGTTGTGGCTCAGTAGCCGATTTCATCAAAATTGCAAAGTATACTTATCTAGCAAAGTATACTTTGAGGGAGAAATCATTGATTTTTCCGAAATGCATTATTTCATATAGAACTAATGATTGCATATATTTGATGATTAAAACTATGCAGAATTATTGTACTGAATGTATTACATTATCACAGCCAAAATGGCTGTGATAATGTAATAAATTCAGTATAATAAAAAGTAATAAATTTATACAGGGGTATAATTTGGGAAGTTATTACTGGAGGTTGAGAGTACCCACCCAAATATAGGGCATGCAAATACTGACATAGCAGAGCTCCAGTAGCCTATTTCACCAACATTGCAAAGTATACTTATCTAGCAAAGTATACTTTTAGGGAGAAATTTTCAATTTAAGTATAAATTTATTACTTTTTATTATACTGAATTTATCACATTATCACTGCCACTTTGGCTGTGATAAGGTAATAAATTCAGTATAATAATTCTGCGTCCTTTTAATCATCAAATATATGCAGTGGTTCGTTCTATATGAAATAATGCATTTCGAGAAAAATAAATGATTACTCCCTCAAAGTATACTTTGCTAGATACGTATACTTTGATGAAATTGGCTACTGGTAAACTGCGTATTTGCATAAATACCCATTGAAAATTGTCAAAAACTCAATTGAAATCAGAAGTAGCGAGTATCAAATAGCAATAAAAGTTTATGGTACCTTTATCATGCTGCAGAAAACAATAAACGGACAACAAATATAGCATATTTTTATTATTTTCCATGAAAACACATCTTGGTATTTCATTGGTATTGTCTCCTTGGATTCTAATGAAATGTCAAGATATGTTTTCATTTCGAAACAAACTATTGAATAATTGCTGTATGTTGATGCGTAAACAGTAGTGTGATTTTATTTTACCAATTGAATTAAACATTTGAGATACATAATTGCTTCAGAAATTATGGAATGACAATACTCAATTGCTAATTCCATATCTGGAGCCCTGCATAGTATTTCCATACCGCTGGTCCGTCGGATGAGACTTTAAACTGTGGTCCGTCCCTATGTGACCTTAGCTGGTGCTGGGACGTTAAACCACATTAAGTTCATGTAGGTTTATTTAAATCAATACAACTAGTATCTATATTTGAAAGTAACCATCGACTGCATAAAAACTAGCAGGCGATCTCAACGCTAGAAAAACATTTTTTTTACGAAACCCCAATTTTATTAGACGACACATTTGTTAATCCACATTTATTGTATTTGTATAATCTTAAATATAATTAGAAATCAGGGGCAGATCCAGCATTTGGGGAACGGGGGGGGGGGGGGGTGTCTAGTTGCGAAGGTAACTCTTGCAATCTACTCCCGTACCGTCAGTAGCTAGCTAGCTAGTAATTGCAGTTCGCAACAAGGGGGTTGTCCTACTTTTGAGCTATTCGAAATGCACTTTCCTGTGTTTTACGGCATTTAAATTTTAAATTCAGACTCCAACTGGTGGTAAACTGTGATCTATGTAAACTCCATTGATGGACGGGGTGGGGGGTTGCAACTCCGGACCCCCCCCCCCCCCCCACCCCCCCCCCCCCCCTCCAGATCCGCCCCTGGAAATGAATCCGTCTGCTCAGGAAGCTGTATGTGTATGCAAACAATGTATTAGTCAATTTGTTTCGGATTTAAATTGTATGGGTTCCCCGCCTATTTGTCGCTTTAACATCCTTCGTGTGTGCTTTAATCCTTGTGTTCGATCAGCATTAGCTCGTTCCGGCTTTACAACGGGTTCCGTGTTTGTTGCTGCGTTTATCTCATCCACCAGACCGGTCGGTGTCAGTGTTGCCGGAGCAGTGTCCGCTGCGTGAACTGGGCTCGGTGTAGTCAATAAGAGTTTTAGCTCCTGAACGTACGCGCTTCTCGTGTTGTCATTGCTGTAGGAATAAGAACACAACAAAAAGTGAAACGGGTTAATATCCCGAATTTTCTATCTGTAACGCAATTCGACTAAGTCGCCCTGCGTTACAGACAGAACAGTCGGCTTAAAGACATATATGAGACACGTCTTGTGATTTTGTACCTTCGGACATCTGCGTAATTTCATGAAATACGTTTACAAAATGTTCAATATTTTCCGTAAATGGCATCAAAAGTTTACAAAATTCCGCATGTACTTTGAAAGTTTTGTCAAGTTTTAACTTTATGTATAAAAGAATATTGTAAATTTTGTAAACGTATTTAATGAAATTACGCATACGTCCGGTGGTGCACAATCACATGGCGTGTTTCATATATGGCTGTGATTGGAGACCAGTCTAGCGCCATCATGTGAGCAAATAACACACACCCATGTAGGCTGATAACGAACAAGCATGACGAATGTTTCATTGTTGGAATGGCGAACAGTGCATACCATGATCAGACTGTGCGGATGAATCTAAGCCGGTCGCAAAACCCATAAGCCCCATTTCTCCAGTCACAGCCATATATAGAGACGGGATATCGGTTTCAAGCCTCATCCGACAAACAGTGGGATGGAAATACTACGAAAGTGTTTGTTCACCCGGGGGCCGTCATATTTACATGTATATCTACTTTTTGAAGAAATAATTGAATAAATTGTTTTCGTCATGCGTGTCTGTGCGTCCGTAAGAAGTAAATCTTTTTAACCGTAATACATAGCGTATTGGTGTTACGTATATATCTGCTTATGGTGAGAATAAGGGGGCTAACTCCTTCTGCCACTGATACTTTAATTTCGTCCAATGGACAGCCTTTAAAGCGGCATATCAGGATTTTTTTGAAATGTTAAAACGTGTTTTCGTCATGGCCCTGTTATGTGTACTATAACGATAACGGATACTATGACTGCTAGTTTGTTTCTATGTTCACCCATATCGGTACATACATATCAGATTTCCTAACAAGAAAATCTGATATTATGTACCGATATCGGTGAATATTAAATCAAAAACCCAGGGTCCTAGTATCGTACTATATTTCATTTAAACCACTTTACACATGGCCATGATGAAAACACGTTTTTATTTCTATAGTACTTTTTTCAAAAAATAAAGGTACACACTGCATTGGCAGAGGCTGTAGTGTTCTGTCCAAAAACTGATGTATACCTAACTTTACTCCAGAATCTTGTAGTTTAATAGTTTAATAGTTTATTTACGTCTCATCACATGTGTACATATTAACAGGTACCATAAACAATATTACAATACAGCTCACATGTGCCATTCTATCTAGAATTATAACATAATATAAATAGCATCACTATAAAAATCGATGATTGGTTGTAGCAATACACATGATACAGTTGCCGTGTTCATTCTGGTTAAAATAATCTGTGAAAACGGCCGCTGATATTGTATACTATTCTACAATAAACACTATTTATATATTAAATCTATACTGAGCAAAACTAGAAACGTCCCTCCATGTTTAAGGAAAGATTCATCAAAAACCAAAAGGGTTACTTTTAAAAATCAAAATGGAAAAACAAGTTCATTCATTTCTGTATCAAAGCCAATAAATTGCATTTGGATATCTTGTTAAATATTCGAGAGATAACCGGCCAAGGGCGGTAGGGGTCAAAATCAAAAATCACAAAAAACTCAGAAATGTGTTACTTAATGTTTAGAGATGGAATTTCAATAAGTAATGTGGCAAATTCAGTAAATGTCGTTAGTACCGAGTGTGGCCACCATTTGCATGAATGCATGCAATGATCCTACGCCGCATCGACGTGACGTAACGCAATACCAGTGCGTTGGGCAAATTCCTCCATTCCCGTTGTAACGCCCGTGTAAGATCGCGAACATTGTCAATCTGATGGTTAGCTCGTGCTTTGCGGCCCAGGTCATCCCATATGTGCTCAATGGGATTGAGATCCGGGGAGACCGCGGGCCATGGCATGACGTCGACGTTGTTTTGCTGTAAGTATTGAGTGGTGACCCTGGCTACGTGAGGGCGGGCATTGTCGTGCATCAATGTCACACCAGGACCATGCTGACGGATAAATGGTAAGGCATGTGCATTTAGCACATCTGCAACATAACGTTGTGCATTGATGTTGCCCTGTACAACAACCAAATCTGTCTTCCGGTTTCCCATGATCCCACCCCAGACCATTACGCTCCCTCCCCCAAACCTGTTCTTCTCAACAATGCAACAATCGGTGAATCTTTCATTTTTACGCCTGTATACCCGTAATCTTCCGTCAGCATGACTAACTGTGAACCGAGATTCATCGGTGAACAAAACTCGGTTCCAGTCAGCCCTTCTCCAGTTCAGATGACGTCGCGCCCATAACAGTCTGGCAGCTCGGTGACGTTGGGTCATTATCTGACCAGTGTACGGGCGGCGTGCCCGGATTGGTTGGGCGTTACGACGTAACCGGTTTGCGAATGGTCTGCCCTGAGACACCGTATCGCCTAGCAGTGACTGTGGCTGCCAATCGACGTTGACGTAAGTGCGTCAACGTAATGTAACGATCGGCTCTAGCCGTCGTTACACGAGGCCTACCAGGTCGCTGCCGGTCGTGAACAGCCCCAGTCTGCTGGTACCGGGCTGCAAGACGATCAATCGTCTTCCGACAGCAACCAAACCGAGGCGCGACCACCCTGGCGGCCATCCCACCCGCAAGCATCCAAATTGCCTGATTTCGCTCGTTTTCGGAAAGCCGTGGCATATCGAAAACAGTGAAAAATTAAAAAAGTTTTTTAATTTTCCGAATAGCCCCTATCGCATGAATGGTACGACATGAACTGAATCACCTTATCGATGACAAGTATAGCGTGCACGTGCAAAAAGTGGAAATCAACGTTGCGGTCACTGGCCGCTATGTAAACCGTGTGTATCGGCTAAACTCTACACAATCGTATTCTGAACATCGCCACGGTTTAAAATACATGTACTTTGAACATATGGTACATACATAGACAGAGCTACACCGGCTATAAAACAGGGACGTTTCTAGTTTTGTTGAGTACACATCCAAGTAGCCATCGATAATCCTTGTATTAAAACAATTTATTTTTTTCCATGAAAAATCCTATTTGTGTATAAGGGCACTAGTTATCGCGCAAAATTAAAAAAATAATAAAAACAGATATCATCCCGATCAGATCGTAATTGAACTGATTAGCAATGACTACTTAGGCTGTATATGCATACAATATACTGATTATTGATCTATGAAACTATTACATTAATTACATATTATACAATTGCTATATGTATACATTAAGAGTACTTATTGAGATAACATGCTCTCCTTTTAAGGATATTAAAACAGGAGTTGGCACTAATTCTAATCAAACTAATATTGGAAAACTGGAACTTCATCTTGTGTTCGACGGCCATAGAGCAGAATTCAGGGTTCACAGAACCTGCGTTATTGAACCAATCGTTTATTAGGTCATCATACATATTACAGTGAAAAATAACATGGACATCGCTGTCAATAGCATTACAAAAATAACATTTTCGCTCATCTAAAGGCTTGTTTTCATACCTCCCAGTTTCAATGCGTAGGGGGCAACCCCACAACGAAATGTCGCAACGGCTGGACGATGTCTTAGTGGAAGTATCATTGTACAGTAGCCTTCAACACCGAAATTATCTTTAATTAAACAGTATGTGCGTAATTTATTGCGACCTATTCCGGAGGGCCCAGTTACACTGTTAATACTAGTATGCCAAGTTGTTTTAAAATCGGCTAAGGCTGCATCACACAAGGTACCAATGAGTGCATGCGAAATTGCATCGTTGTCTAATATTTATGTCAATGTTAAGCTGCAAGTCTGTACATCGTTTGGAGACGAATAAATACCAGTTTTTACATCTATTAGAGGCCTTAGCAGATGCCCAGACAGATATACGTTTATTCAATTTTGACCTATTTGTGCATGAAAATCTGACCAACAGACGGCTAATGCATACCCATTGTCTGATGAGCATTGCTCTGTTATGAACTGCATGATGCAAGCGTATGACATGAAACCCCAAATACCAGCAGATTAATATATTATTGGACACACCATTGACTCATATAACTTAAGTGTAAACATCATATGCCCCCCCAGCTACTTTGCATTTTACTATAGGCAGACCTAATGCTCTGATTGCGCTCTATGCAACGGCTTTAGCAGTTATATAAAAGTTTAGATGCTCTGTTAGCAAGACACCAATATATGTATATATGTGTCAACATAATGCAGCTGGTTGTTTCCACAGTGAAACGTAATGTGCGATCTAGGAACTGATGGGTTCCGGAAGTGCAAAATATTACTTTTGTTTACATATACATGTACAAGAATGTCATTTAGGGAACACCATTCATACAAAGCATGTAACAAACATTGTAGATCCTGTTCATTCTCGGCGAGTAAAACAATGTCATCTGCGTATAATAAAACACCAATTTTGTCTTCATTACACAATATATTGTCTAATGATTTTAAATATAGAACAAGGTCATTTATATACAGATTAAATAATAAAGGGGACAGAATACAACATTGCCTTAGACCGCACTTCACATTAAACCAGTTACTGTGCATATTACACGAACACATGAGGTAACAGATGAATAAACCGACACTATTGACTTAAACAATTTTCCAGACACACCTATATCAGACAGTCTATGCCATAGCTTATTACGATTTATGGAGTCATGGGCTTTTCTGAAATCGATGAAGGCACAAAATGTCGATTTATTCAGCTTTATATGATTCAAAGGGGTAATTGGAATAAGAGGGCTAACACCTTGTTGGCATCGCTGTTCCATGAAACGCGACAAAATGACGTAAGACACGATACTCGCTTGTTACCATACGTTGCGTTTACTGATAGCTCCTTTCTTCCACTTGACCCTTGATTTCGTCCGATGGACATTGGAATTAAAAGGCACAACTACCTTGACAACGGCTGTAACCTTCTGTCCGGCTTGACCAGTTGGAGACAGGGGAACGATTCTAAGCCGAATTTTTCACCGGAATCGCGATTCAAACGCCACACCTGAATGCGCTCCCGATATTCCACCATGTCCAATATCACCTGGGTAAAAAGTGAAAACGTGATTAAGTAATTCGGTGAAACCTCTCTAAACCGGACACCCTGGGAGGTCCCTAGGGTGTCCGGTTTAAATATGTTTCACTCTAAATCAGGCATGTGAATATGCTTAGGTATATTTGTGAGATATATATAATCATCTGAGATAAACGACCAAGAAATGACCAAGAAACCCATACAAAATATGATCACAGATAAGATGTTTTGCTGGTGTCAGGTTTCAAGGTGAATGATCACGTTGTTACAACAACAACAACAATGGCTGAAAGTGTTGAAAGTGCTATTATTTGATAGTTTCCTTAATAGGCAACGGATGTTGCTGAAATATTGCGCAGCAAACGCGTCTTCATGAGCTTCGGGAGTTCGGCATATACTTATGTCGTTTTGGCGAAGAATCGATTTCCGTGTCAGTAGACACGGAAATCGATTCTTCGCAAAAACGACAGAAGTTTGGGCCAAAGTACTGAGACCACCAAATGCAGCTTAACAAGACGCGTTTGATGCGTCATATTTCATGAAAATCCGTTACATAACAAGGACAACATAAAAGAATACGTACTTTGAATCGGAGGGCTTCTGGAAGTTTCAGTACTTGTTGTTGTTGTAACCACGTGATCATACACCTTGGGTTTAGAGAGGTGCCACTGTAATACCATGTGCTGTTGCGTTTACTGTGGTATTGGATAACACGTGGCCTGCTTAAAGTGCGTGGAGTCCAACAAACATTTAAACAAACCAGCACATGGTTGTATTACTTATTTTTACATTGCTTTTTTTATAATAAAATATGCAAATGATATTGCTACAGGGCATATGTTACATGATCAAATAATTCGCCTCCGATCTCGTATCTATCTCGCAAGAGGTATGGAGCTGGGTAGAATTTTGTTTCTAATCTTAAACATAATTATGCAATACATATCAAAGTACTGACAGTACTGAGACGAGGTTATCTATATAATGGGCTGAATGTAAACAATATATGAACATGTTCATAGGGATATGCAAGGAACAATTGAATACAAACTACTTTACTGTTGTCAATTCCAAACATTGCTGTTAAAATGGCTTCTGCGAGATACTCGTTACTGACTATGCTGACTGCATAAGAAACTCATAGCCTCGTTTACTTTATTTCATTTCGGTATAGTCGCGGAGTCCTTTCTTATGAAATCAGAAAACTCGTTTAATAAATATCATATTAAATCATCTCCTAGCGTGTAAGGTCCTCTATTTAAACTCGTTGATTGATTTCATAAGAAACTCGGCATAGACTCGTTTCTTATGAATCTGTAAACTTGTGTTATTAATAAATATCAAATCATCCTCAATGTACGGCAGCTTAAAAAGGAAATGCGTAAAAGTTATTTCCATCTTGTCCCCACGACATACTGTAGCATCTCGTTCCCATGGGATAGGATCTCATTCCCACGGCAGAATCGGCCAATAAAAAGGCAGCACCATTGTCATTCAAGATGGTGGAGTAATATCTGCTATTCTATTGGCTGATTATATCGTTCGAACGAGATGCTATGTCGTGGGAACGAGATAGAACAAGGTGTATGATCACGTGAATAAAACAACAACAAGTACTGAAACTTCCAGAAGCCCTCCGATTCAAAGTACGTATTCGTTTATTTTGTCCTTATTACGTAACGGATTATGATGAAATATGTCGCATCAAACGAGTCTTGTTAAGCTGCATTTTGTGGTACTTTGGCCCAAACTTCTGTCGCTTTTGTGAAGAATCGATGTCCGTGCGATTCTTCGCAAAAACGACATAGGCATGTGCCGAACTCCTTACTTTGGAGTGAGCGCGCTTTCAACACTTTTAGCCATTGTTGTTGCTGTTGTAACCACGTGATCATGCACATTGTAGAAACTAATTTGCTGATGTCTCTTTTAAGCTGCTCTACCAATGTTTGATCATCTGTTATATATATACTTGCCTCCCGCCCAAGAAGGGAGGTTTCGCTCTCAAACACGAATGCCACTAACATCTTGCTGTCGCTTTTCGTTTCCTCCCATAAATCCTTCATGTTGCTATGGAAACATAACGATACGTAGGCTGGAATATATGTGGCCGTGACCGGAGAGATGAGGTCTATGGGATTTATGACCAGTGTAGATCCTGATAACATACCACACTCCTGTAGGCTGATAAGGATCTTTATCACATATTTGACACATTTCCGGGTGTTGTTTCTGTATTAACACATCTCGTGTGCATGGTATGTGCATGAGGATGTGATAAATAAGTTAGATCACGTTTGTCCGCATGTACGAGCGATAATCCGCTCGCTGAAGATCGCGGATTATCTCCTCGTACATGCGGACGAACAGTGATCTAACTTATACATATTGCATGATAGAAGCACGACGGGTGTTTCTTAGGTAGATTGGTAGAATCCTGACAAGACCGTGTGGATGCATAGGCTGATTCTGGATCTACACTGGTCGCAAAACCTATAATGCCCATTTCTCCAGCCACAGCCACATATACGTATATGAGGCTTATGGAAGTTATGACCATTGCAGATCCTGATCAAATACCACACTCATGTAGGCTGATATAGAGAATAGTAGGTTAGTGCCGTAAGTGGGAAAAAATATCTGGCAAGGCTTAGGAAACGGGATGGGCGAGGCTCTGTCGAGATATTTTTCCCATTCACGGCACTAACCTACTATTCTATTTATCCCGTCAACATTACAAATAGCTTTAAAAATGCAAACAATAACCCCAGCCGCATCCTCAAAATCGGAGAATCGACTAGTATGACAACCGCACCTATTCATACGCAGTGATTAGGTAGTATTGGTATCAACAATGTTTGACGGCACCGTGTTTCATGGCACATACGCACTGTGTTGACGGGATAAATGAGGCTTATGGGATGTATGACCATTGTAGATCATGATCAAATGCCACACTCCTGTAGGCTGACAATGATATACATTGCTTATTAGAGGCATCACGGATGTTTCATTGACGGAATGGTGAATAGTGCTGATTCTGGATCTACACCGGTCGCAAAACCCATAAGCCCCATTTCTCCAGTCACAGCCACATATGTAAACAATCATGGTGACAGAGAAACGTTTTAACTCTTTGCATGCTGGGAAGCTTGTGGGCTATAAATAGTTCAAAACTAGCGGACAAAAATTCATCATATTTTCTTGTATTTCTCCCCGTAAATATCATGAATATGTCTTGGACTTTCATTAGAATTGAGTCCTGAGTCCTGAGGACTCAATTCTAATGAAATGACATATTTAATGACATATTTACAGAGAGAATTAAAGCATACACTCCTAATTCGTTTGGCGGATATTTTCGCCGCTAGCACGCAACTGAAGAGTTAAAGACAATACGTCTGAGACGGTGTCTCGACGTGTAATGTTTCGGCTATAGCCCCATTTCTCATGGATTCGTGCCTACTCATTGATTCATGCCCCTAGAAAACAAGTGAATAAGCATATTCTAAGAATAGTGTTAATTGCAAATTACCATATTTAAATTTGATGCATCTAGGCAGCAACACTTCTTTATTGTATGAGTGATTAAGGAATGTCACTCAAATGTGCAAAAAGTTGTAGGGCACGAACATGATGAGAAGTTTCAAGATCAATTAGGTGACTTGGGTGGGTTATTTCTATGGAAGCCAAGACTTGCATAAACAACAATTTTGGCATATTTCTTATGTGCACTCATACTCAAGTGTTTGAACTTTATGTTGATGTATGCATTTTCAGGAATTAATCAGAATATAACACACAATATGAATGTATGTGTTTAGGGGCACGGATCCACGAGCACAGTGACTATATCGCATATGTCAATCAAACGAATAATTTTATTTGATCAGATTCCAATGAGTTTGCATTTTATTCTACTATACGGATACACAACAGATCAGAGGTAGTAGCACAGTTGTACCAAGTTTGCATAATTTACCTGAATCGTTCCTAATAACGTACACTGGACGTTTTTCGTTGTAAGTCCCGGGTTTACAATGTAGCTCGAAAACCCCGAGTATCACTAGAGTTCCATATCGAGAAATTTGACAGCTGAACCTTTCTCGAGTAAAGGAAGTCGAACCAATGCCGTGCCATGTGTTACCGAGGTTCTAACCAGATGTGTACGCCAGTTGGAACTCTGCTTGTTCAAGTGATACTCGGGTTACTCCAGTTAACCCCGGATGTTACAACGAAAAACACCCCAGCAGAGAGCGTCGCGCAGCTTACACAATGTGATTCAATGTGGGCCAGTCGGCAATGGCGAGGCAGTCGGCACAGCCCTCGATTTCCGTGAGAAAATCGACAATGGTGCGGAGTATATCCACGACCTCCTCCGCTCTGGACGTCTCTGTGGGCTCGGACTCTGTGGTGCCTGGCTTCATAAACTGTGAACACACACATTGTCTGATGAATGGATGGGATGGAAGGATGGATTGGTTGATTGGTTCGTTGGTTGGTTGATTGGTTTGTTGGTAGCTGCACGTTTTCCGCTTGGAAACACCTGCAGGGCGTTGACGTCCATACTTCGCTATTGTTATTGAGAGATAATTCCAGCACACAAATATTTACACAATCCCTAACATTTGATTGGCCCGTAGCAAGTCTCTGTCCAAAATTTATATCCCAGTAAACTCCCATGCCGAACTACTTTCCGTAACCGTGAGGTGCAGTTAAAATAATTCTTAAGAAAACGGAAAATAAACACATTTTCTTGATGAATTTATTTCAAATGCTGGAATTATAAGGAATAAATGGCCTTTTTGTTGAATTTATCGGGGATATAAACTTGGAAAAGTCGCGGGAATACTGGACGAGGCCTTCCGGCCTTCGTCCAGTATTCCCGCGACTTTTCCAAGTTTACACCCCGATAAATTCCACAAAAAGGCCATTCTTTCCTATAACAATTCTACAATATGGCACAACATATTACCATAAACTGACATAATAAAGTGTGTATTAGCAAAATTCTTAGGTCACTCTCCACGAAATTTATTGGATATGAATTGATTGATTATTTGAATATTGATTGATTGAGTGATTGATTGATTGAGCAGTAAATATCGTTTAATAAATAGTATGATATCATCACTCATGCAAGATCCAGTATTATATAAACTAATCTTATAAATAAGCTACATAACTTGGAAAATCACGGGTAACATTTGTTTCCCGCATTCTAAGGGTTAATACGACTGGTCCATTTACCAGCAAGGTTGGGAAGGAGCAGATTTTGTTGTTGTTACATATATCCTGGTTTGTTTCCTTGGAGCAGTCCACTACCGCAAGGGAGATAACTGACTTCCACTCTGAAAAGGATAACATCTATGTGACATCTATGTGACAGTGACTGGAGAAATGGGGCTTATGGGAGTTGTGGCCAGTGTAGCTCCCGATCAAATAGCGCAATCATGTTGCCTGACAACGATCTATATAGCTGCACGTTTTCCGCTGTATAGGCAATATATTGCACTATATCGCTACACCAAAGCCAACGGTATAAATTTGAGGAATAACGTTTCCATTTCGCGCACTAAACTATTGCAATTAACTGCAGGGCGTTGACGTTCATACTTCACTATATTGTTATTGAGAAAAACTTTTACAGTACGAGACATAGAGAATATCAGGCTAGTGTCTTTTGATATCAAGTTTATCAGGCAAGGCTAGGAAACGCGTAGGAATTCCGAGGCTTGCCGAGGAATTCCTACCGTTTCCGAGCCGAGCCTGATAAAGTTGATATCAAAATACACTAGCCTGGTATTCTATTTATCAGGTAACGTTTTATGCTCGAAAATTACATTATATGACGTCGTATTCTATGGACAGAACGCGGACTTGTTTACGTTGCGTCATTACACTGACGTCATTCGGTAACGTCACGTGACGTCATCCGACCAATGGAACGTCAGAATGTGTATTAGAACAATTCTTAGGTCAGTCTCCACGAAGTAGAAAGTAAGCAAAGAACGCGCATTTGGAAATACTACTCCGTCATAACGCTTATGTACAATACAATACAATAATTCCAGCACAAAAATATTTACTATTTACACAATTCCCTAACATTTGATTGGCCCGTAGCAAGTCTCTGACCAAAAGTTATATTCCAGTAAACTCCCACGCCGAACTACTTTCTACAGGTGCGCTGTCAGTGCTGTCAATGTAAACAAATGGCTGCCGTCTGTCAAAATAAACACATTTTCTTGATGAATTTATTTAAAATGCTGGAATTATAAGGAATGAATGGCCTTTTTGTGGAATTTATCGGATATAAACTTGGAAAAGTCGCGGGAACACTGGACGAGTTTTCCAAGTTTATACCCCGATAAATTCCACAAAAAGGCCATTCATTCCTAGAATACATTTATTCTGTAATGCAGGCCACCGGCCTATAATACAATACATTAAATTGCAGATAGCATTCGGAATAAAAATTGCAATCGATGGACGGTGAACAAATGTGCATGTAGTATATCCATATATTACTCAAGTACCTTCGCACAGCCAATTATAGAGGTAGATAACCGGTACTCGACAATGTGAACTGTATAGTATGTGTTATCAACCGTACATCACTGATAGTCGAGTAGAAACAGGAACGAACCTTGCAGTAGGGTACTACTAATGTTTTTTTATTGTTTTTGATCACTTGTGGTATTGTGAATCCAAAACCGCCGAGTGCCACTTTGTCACTCTTGAGCATTTTATAAAATCCAAGATGGCGCCCAAAAAAGCTGCCAAAATATCATAAAATAATAAAAGCAGTACATATGCCGAAACTACTCACCATATAATTACCAAAACATAGCATTAGGTCCAGTGCAATTTTAAAAAAATAACAAAAAAATAATTGAAAATGGCTGCAAAGATGGCGGCCAAATTTGGTAGAATTAGGTAAACAATGTTATAATAATAGACAGTAATCATATCCTTACAGAGAGGATGTACAACAGTATTGCAAATAAAGTACGGTACTGTAACATCGTGTAGTATGTGTTCCTTCATCTCAACAATTCAAGATGGCTCGTAAAATGGCCGCAATAAGTTGTAACAAGAACAAGAGGGCCATGATGACCCTAATTCGCTCACCTGACTCCATGAACACCAGACGAGAATGTGACATTGAGTTCATATGTTTTAAAAAAAATTGTGACACAATTTTGAAGATTACATTAAAGATGTCGACGGCAGTCACTTATTAGAACATCTACAGTAATTTAAATGGTACACACAAAACTAATTTTTCAAACAAGTAACTGCCTTAATGCTTTATTAATAGGTATTTGGGTAGTTCTACTTTCACCTTAATATTTTACACCACCGAGGCTAGACCACTGCATGGTGTTGAGTTGGAATGCAATGTGTTTATAACAACAGCCATAGTTATTATTATATATATACATTATTATATGTGACATTATTCTGAGATGTCTCTGCAAGAACACATAGTTTGCAATGTTCTATGGAGTACATTTGCACTTGCAAAGTGGTGAGCAGTCCAGATCTGCTTTGCCACATTTGCAGTTTGAGCAGTCCCCTTTGCAGGAGCATTTGATCAACTCCCTGCACGATTTGGAATCATATGGAATTGTCACCCAAACTGATAGCAACGACTCTGATACATTGGTCCAGGCAAAAGTCTGTGGAGAAGGAACCACTAGCTTGGTCCAGGCAAAAGTCTGTGGAGAAGGAACCACTAGCTGTGTTTGTGTGCTTGTCGTCCATATTCCTGGACATGCTGGAGTACGCATCGTTGGTGGGTGGCAGTTTGTCATTGCTCGATTCTTCTGGCAGAAGAGTTCCCTTCGTGTCTCGTTGGCAGAGCTCAAAGGACTTGTTTTGTCATACATGTTAACAGTCAGTCTCTCGAGCTTCTGGAAAGGGTCGTCGTCGAGATCCAGCCGCTGGAAGGGGTGACCTGCCAGATACACAAATGTCAAGCAGACTTCTTGCCCTTGCCATTGAAGGCAAATGTTGTGTCACTACCTGAAAATGTATGGAACACAGGCAATGCTCGTGATTGTGGCTCCCCCAGGCTCGCACAGATAAAGTTGATGTGGTAAAACCTATAATTCTTTCCCAAAGGCCACCCAGATGTCGGCCAAGGGTTGAGTCACAATGATATCATGGAATGTGCCTGCAAGAATGACTACAACATCTGTATCCACTGTACGCACTTGAATAGTCTTTTCTCCATGCTCCAGTGCATGCAGTACATGAACCACGATCCTGCTCATGATTGCAGTGTTGCATGGGGATGCTGGTTCCAATAGATATCACAGATTGCCCTTATGTGACATATACAGCTTTGGCTGGTGGCCAGTTGAACTTTTCAACCTTGGAAGTCAAAAAGGAAAACAGCTCCTTCTTGTTGTCTGGGTCACGGAGGAAGTCCACCCAATTGCCTGGAAGTTTTGTATCTCCCGACACTTTCCTGCACACGCCATTGCCTCTCTCTCCCGGGTAGATTCCTTTAAACTGTCTGGCATGTATGTGTCACACACAACATCTAACCTTGTGGCAGCCTGTAGCTGCTTCTCTAGGTATGGTATGAAAACCCTGTCTGCATACTCGTGGAAGGGCAGGCAGTTAACGATGACAGCACCATCCAGGACCTTGCAGTCGTAAGTCGATGGTGGCTCTGATTGCCCGGGCTGCTCAAGACATTGCAGCAAGTCAGACTTCGTGTTTGGAAGATGAAGCTTGCTAAAGTCTGAGAGGGAAGGAGGGAAGGACTGTATCTCATGTGCAAAGAACTCGGCCAAGTCACCTTCACGGTTATGCATGGATATGTATAGCTGGCAAAAGAGTGCCACATTGTTTTGAAGCACTTTGATCTTCTTCCCCTGCTTAGATGTTGCCTTGTGTTGAGGTTTCCTGAAGAGTGCCAGATAATTCCTCTTGATTGGGTCATGGATAGAGTGGCTGCGCACATTCTTGACGAATTCCTTGTACTGGTTCTTGCCTATATCCTCCATGGTACGCACTGTGGTTACCACTGATTTGTCTGTACAGTTGCGATTATCGAGAGTTACTAGATTAGAGAAATCATCCAATAATGGGTTTCCCATTCTTCTGATGGTTTCGGAGAGACTGGTAACCTGTCGCTGGAAGGTCTTCTGTGTCGAGAGACCCTGCTCGTGGTGCTGGAAGTTCTTCGGGATTTCTGTGTCATCATCAGGAAGGTATTCTTCCTCAAACTGATTCAGCAATCTGGCCATCTCTGGCCCCGGGAGCATCCACCGTCGAAAGGCAACAGGGTTTTGTGTAAGCCCAACAGCACCGCCCGAACCTTTCACAAAATTGTTCTCCTGCTCATGAGCCTGGTCAAATGGGATCGTAGATAACTTGTTGGTGGTCTTGGAAAGGACCCAATGAGAACACTTTTCAAACTCATACTTGATAGTGTCGGGCAAGGACTTCATATCCCTGATGTGGACAGGCACCCACCGTGAGTAATTCACATGATCCAAGGCAAAGAACAGTGGTGTGAATTCCTCCAAGACGTGCACATAGAGAGGAAAATTCTTCTCTCTGTGAGCCCTGATGAAGATGAGAATTAGGGTTTCATATATCATGATTAAGTCCCAGTACATGAAAGTAGAACTTTTTTTCAGCATGTCGTTTCTCCAAGCCATGACAGACTCGTTGACCCCCTCGCTCTGCACGAAAGCCTCCTTCTGGAGATTATGCAGGGTCAAGAGTGTGACTTGGTGGGCATGCCTGGTTCTAGTTAGGTGTGCTGCCTTGATATATGAATTAGCTGTGCCAGAGGATGCTACTGCTGCATCTGTGAGTGCCGTTGTCCAGCCGGAACTATCCAATACATCTCCCAGTGTATTCCAGAGGGCCATTTCTGTGTGCAGACCACCTAACATAACCACAAGGGCGTTGGGTAAAATTAAATGATTCGACACTATCCATATACATGTATCATCAAGTATTTACAGTATTTACCTTACAACATATGTGTTGTATTTCTTTAAATTCTTGTAGAAACAAAACTTTCTTGTTGTTGTTGTTTGTTGTTGTTGTTGTTGTGGAACTTCCCTCGCTTATATTCTGTGACACCGCCCGAAATAGGATGGTGTAATTGATGTACAGTTTGTCAGAGTCTTAACTACCAATTCAAAATGAACACATCGTATTAAAAAGGTAACAGGACTCCCTGTACCCATCCAGTGAATCATCGACTGACCCATCCTCTTGGAACAGACATTATACGCATGATAGGACCACAACACTATATAAAAAGCTTGAAATGTGTATTTACAATCAGTTGTTGGTACTTTCCTTACGGAACCATGATAATTTACAAAGATTACAGACATCTTTTGGTGATTTTGGCGGCCATCTTGGAATTTCGTCATGATAATGGTATGACATGTGAAAATTGCAATAGTAAAAATCTAATTCAGTATGTTCAGCGACTTAAAAATCAATATTTGGAAACCAATCTGGTTTTCTTACGACTCATATGAAAGGAGAACAGCGTTATATTCCATATATGGCGGCCATCTTGAATTTTGGTGCTTATATTAAAATTTCCGGAGGGCTCCTAGGCTAACATTGATTAGTATGCCCTAAGGAAGCCTCATGCCAAAGTTGGTGCTTGTATCAGCCAGGTAACGGTAATCTCTAAATATAGCCCTAACCAACCTAACTAAAGCCAACTTCAGTCTTCAACATTGTTGCGATAGCAGATGACTTTCCCTTTCCAAACAAGAAACTGACAGTGTCGCAACCGCTTAATGCATGTGCAGCAAGAAGTTGGGTGGACTTCGGTCCAAGCTTTGTAGATGTGGCATTGATATCAATGACTCGACCGTCAGACTTCTTCACGGATATCTGCGAAGTTGTCTTCCACTTCCAGCAGAAAAACACGAGCAATGCAAATATGTCCGTGTCATCGGACACAATTTGAATGCGTTTATGTTTTTGATGGATGAGGGACATCACATAGCTGATTATAATACAATCTGCCTCTTCGTGTTTATAAACACAGGCTTCTTCATCTATCATAGTCACCTTTGTGGAATCGTGTTCAGAACAGAACACGTTGATCAACTCTCTTTTGTTGTGTGAACTCTTCAGTATTGTGTCTCTGGTAGGTAAACTGGTCTCAAGGGTGAGATTGAATGTACGGCATATAGTAGATCCAGTTCGCCGAATACGTTAATGGGTTTTTATTAACCTATCTATATATTTATCAAATACCACTATAACCGTGTGGTCCTTTTCGACCGCCCTTGAAAAGTTCTGGAGAAGATGTCTGACTGTCCCTGTTTTTGGCCATGTTATGTGGTACAGCATTTCATTTCCATCTACGACTTCAACATATGGAACAATGATTTCGTCGCACCAGACTGCAAGTTTGTGCAGCAGTTGTGACTTTGAGCTCTTTCGCATGCTTCCATACTCATCAAACAATGACGGTGGGAGGGGTGCAAGTTCAAAACACAACAAATTATGAAGAGACACATCTCGTCTCTGAGACAGTACCAGCAATCGTGCATACAACTTCTCCATGTCATATACTGTTTTATCACCAACCTTTAACACCTTTTTTTTCAAGGTCTCCATGGTTACTACTTTGGAGGAGATGGTGTTATAGAACCCAGCCGGTAACTGTCTCTTGAAGTCTGATGCCATGCACTCGCCAATGGCTAGAGCATTATTCACGTTTACCTTTTCATCTGCAACATGTCCATTTACGATGTTGAACAGTACGTCGTTGTCGTTTTGTTTCAATGGATGGGGATACTTCTCTAGTTCCTGTTGTATTTTCTTTCGACCCATTGCATCCAGTTTCCTCCTGTTCTTACCCTCTTCCTTATGTTTGTCTGTTCTTCTGTCATACTCGTCATCCTCGTGATCACGAAACATATCGCCCATGGCCAGGGACACAGCGTTGCAGATGTGATATGTCAGAATCCATCGCGCAACCTGGTCAGGAGATAGCGTCAAGCCAACCAGGCCACCCTTTGCTTTCCCATGACGAATATATGTTTGCTCACCGAACTGGTCAGCGAACACACCATTCCATGTCCCATCTATATGCCTACACACATGGTGCCCTGTGTAGAACACAGCTAGTGCCTCCTCATCCAACTGAGTCTGGAACTCGATCAGATGCCAGGTGATATACCTCGCATAGTTCCAATGCCCGGCTGCGAAAATGTAGGGCAACATCCTGGTTAAACAATACATTTGCAAACCATACTTGCCTTCTCGCTCGGCTCTGATGAACATGTGCGCTAAAATTATAGGATGTATAAAACAATCCACCCACAATCGACTTGTCTTGGATGAGCGTGTAGATTCTAAAATGTCGCCTATTTCGTCAAGTAAGTGTCCTTTTCCCAGAGTCAATAGTGTTTTTCAGAAGCGCTGTTACTACCATGCGAAACCCCCTCAGTGCTTTGGGCCAAGCTTTCCCATTCAGCATGGAGTTCACACCATTGTATGCAGCACTTAATAGTTCATCTAGTCCCGAACCCTTCATTAGGGTACCGATACAACCAAGGAAGGACATTAATGTGTGCATACCACCAGGTCTCACTAACAGGTACTTCCACCGTGTCGGATCGGACCACTTGATTTGAATAGCAACTTAATAATAATAATAATTGAATAAATAATAATAATTGAAGGTCAGCCACTAAATGAACATATTGTTGACCATGCGACATTATGAACTCTTCTATGTACAACATACTGGTCAGAACTGTGTCTGGGTGGCTAGGCGTCGAATCTATGAGGGGACCATACAAGTACCTGGTGGCTTTAGATACGAACCCGTCCTCTCTTGCCAAATAGTTCATGTAGCCTGACCACTCGGACGGTGGTTCGTCATCATCAGAGGTTACTACTTTTGTAAGCCATTCTAAATCTGCCTTCAGTGATTTTGAGATATCATCCATTCCATGTTCTACCACGCGATACGGTACACCAGTGTGAACATCGGCACTAGGCGGTAGTGGATGCCCCTGGATCGACTGTGCTAGGGTTATCGATGCTTTGGTGGTATTTCCATTGGAAACCAAGCTTGATATCAAAGATAAAAGAGTTGGACTGGTATTTTCTATTGTTTTAGACTTTCTGAATTGACTAACGTCACAGTGATGTGTTTTAGGTAATGCACGACACTATGTTATTATATCTGTTAGTTTTCCTATCATTGCTTTCTCTTCCGTGTGGTCAACCTTTTCCAGTCGTATGCAGACTGGCAGGTGAGATTTGAAACAAATAAGACTAGCGCATCCAGAAATGTCGATTTTTACAATAACGTCTCCAAAATAATTCTGTAATTTTGGTATGAGCTCCCTACGACTTAACGTGTTGGTTGCATCCGAGTCCTCATTCAATGACCTACTAATGAGCTCCCTACGACTTAACGTGTTGGTTGCATCCGAGTCCTCATTCAATGACCTACTAATGTGATATTTAGAAGTGTAAGTAGCTACACATTCCTTTTGGCACTGTACTGTCATGTTATGATTTTTTTCAATTTCATCTTCCAATAGCAGGTGAATAGTGTCACCTCTGGTCTTACTTGCTTCTTTTATTGATCGTATTCTCTGCGGTCCTGACGACATGAGGGTTTTGCCATCGCGTGTACAATTTGGAAATATGCACACTGTACTGGACATTGTTCTATACTTATACCAACGTATAATATATCACGAATACGACAGATTGCTCTTAACAAGTGACGCAGAAACAATATATATACAGCTAAATTATAACCAGGCCGAGGGGCTACCCTTTTACCACCTGGATACAATAATGCGCTGGAAATATATAGATACACGACAATATGTGCTTATCAGTTGAAAACGACAATATGAACTTTACGCAATGGCAGTCTAAGAGAGAATGCGATGATTAGGCGCCACGACCGGGTAGATGTGCGTTAATACTAACTACGCATTGGTTGGAGACACGTTAACAACGCTACCATTGAAATGTGAATCACAAAAGCGAGCGCACCTGTTTAGCCGTATTGCTTCTTCAACTTATCAACTTAATTACAGTATTTTCCCTATATACGGGCTGTGCTGTGCCAAACTAATGAAATTATAGCACATATACTGTGCCAAACTAATGAAATTATAGCACATATAATTAGAATATTACGTTTTTAATCGCGCAAGCAAAATTTGGAGAAAGTAGCATGGCGTTGTTAAAATATATTCTGCCTATTACGGCTGTTGACGTGTGGTTGAACATGTGTTGTTGACCTCTCGCATTCCGGAATATAGAATGAGTAATACTTACGAAAGTATAGCTATCCCATTCGGAACACACATTGTGTTGTTATTAATGGTGTTCAGCGATCTCCATTGATCGATTGTATTTGCTTTGTCGTGTTATTAGGACTTATATAATGAGAGCATCCTGGAACTACGTGATTTCGAGTCATTTGAGTACAAAAGTACGACAATTTAGAATGGTAATATGTGAATTAAGGAAAATTTATATTTATTTTATACATTCAAAAGCGGCATTTTCGAGAATTTGTGGTACCAACTTTGAATGCATATACAAAAAATTGCTCAAGGATGGCACTCGGCTGATTCTGATTCAGGAGACTCCAATGTACTAAAAACTAAAATCAATCAAAAAACATTAGTAGTACCCTAGCGCAAGGTTGTGCCAAATATCGGGGTCCCACTTCCTGACTATGAAGAACGTACATGTATTCAGTCATTTTGCATATGTAATCCAGGCGCGTAATCAGGGGGGGGGGGGGGGGGGGGGCAGTGTACACGTAGATAAAATAAGAACTAAATTTCGTAAAATGAAAAATCCTCTTCTAAAATAAATCAAATTTCGCATAATATATCGATGTCTGGAAGGCTCTAGAAGCCAGGATTTGCGTTCTTTATCCAAAAAAAGTCATGTTGTTCAGTCAATTGCATCACCCGATAGAAGGCGTTAGTGCAGATGCCAAACAGCAATTTGAGCCTTAACCTAAAATTACCGTCCACACGAAATGTTTTGATGGTTTTGATAACTTGGATGTCTACTAATTGCAAAACCGCAGGGTGCCACCTTGGCACCCTTCAGGAAATTGAGAAATCCAAGATGGCCGCCATATATATAAAAAATCATAATCAATGTCGTATGTTGTTTGTTATCCACGTTAGATCAACCCAATTGGTGTATATTATTCATTTTTTCAAGTGGAATGATACCTTGATAGTATTGGGCACTTAATTACTTAATTGGTATTTCCATAATTGAAATTCAAGATGGCCGCCACATATATAAAAGTGCTAATCAATGTCGTATTGTGTTTGCTATTCGGATTAGACCAATCAATTTCGTATACATTATTCGTTAAATGACACACTGATAGCATTAACCACTTTACTGTTTTGTCCAAAATGAAAATTCAACCACATCGAATCATCTGCATGATAGGTGCTGGGGCTGGTAGTTTATCTGAAGGCAGAGTCACTGCTGAAATATTTTGTGAATGGTTGTCTTTGAACCAACTCCACTCTATGGCGACAATGTTTGGGGGATCTGGTTCCAAGGCAGCCTTCCAAAATGCAGTTTGCAGATGTGCTCGTTTGACGTTTTCTGCAAATTCTTCCGATGTTGGCGGCAGTGATCGCAAATCTGGAGTCTTGCGGATATTTCTCCTCGCTGTTTTTGCTGACCATATTTCGAAACAAATGTCAGACATGCTGCCTTTGATATTGGATCCATAACAAGATGCAATGAATGTTGCGGCCTCTGAAATAACATCTTCTATATTCGCATGAGGATTGCCAAGGTTCACCAATGTACATCCTTTCAAGAGAACCTTAACAAGTCGGGCCTTTCCAATCCCACAAATTTGTGCTACCGTGTCGCAACCAACCAGACAGTGTATGGGCTGCCAAGAGATGTTCTACTACTGCAGTGTGCTTGCTTGTTGTTGAGCCAATGCAAACAACAGTTCTCTGTGCGCTGGTGCCTTGTGCCTTCCATGAGAAGCATGCATGTCAACTTCTGCTGCTGGTAGTAGTGTAGTAATAGAACGAACGCATATGTGTCATCACATACTACAGCTATACAGGACGCATATTGGGTAGCAGCGCTTACCATTTGCTGAGCAATACTTGTATTTGCCTCTTCATGACTTGTCGTCATGTCAGTTCGGGTGTCAGTTCGGGTTATCACGACCCTATAATGAATCTATGTTGGTGCGTTGCTAGAACCTTTGACTATCAGTCGGTGTTCGAAACATTCATCGGTTGGTACAAGGTTTTTCGCATTTTTCTACATCTGCTGGCGTAGGATATCAATAAGCTGAACCTTGTTCTCTGTAGTGGTCAGGATCGTATGTTGTGATGGCAGTGGTGTTGCTAATCTAAGTTGTCCAGTGTCCAGTATATGCCTTCCTAGATTCTCGAGACCTTCGTGTGTAACCCTTGATGCTCATGGTAGCGATCAAAAACAAGAAAAAACGTCAGTTTCCTGTGAACAATTGTCCAGTATTGGTCAACAAAGTCCTGCACGGTTCCAGTAGCTGGCCAGTGGATACACCAAAGAATCGCGCATCCATCAACAATGGTGACATCCGATTTCATCATTGTTCGCGTTGAGTGCTCGACTTGGAGCTTCGTTTTTAATGTAGATTTTGTTTTCATGATTCTCATATCACCACTATCTTCGAACATTGATGTTGGGATTGGTGATAATTCTTGCTGGAACACGCTCTTCAAGTCGTTGTCACGAGTAGTAATGATGGCCCATTAACCTTGAATATCAGTTGGTGATAATTCATGCATGGAAACATGTCACGAGTAGTAATGATGCCCATTAACCTTGAATATATCAGTTGTGTATCAAATACTTCACCAGATCCACATTTGATTTCTTTCTTCATGACACTCGTAGTTGCAACCTTGTTTATCAGTGCTCCGTGAAAACCGTTCGGCCAACTCGCTTCGTAATCAGTCAACAACTGCTGTGTACCAATCTGAACCGAATCATCAACGTTTATTTTATCGGTGCCTATTTGTCCAGATACAATGTTCATAATACCATGTGGATGGTCATCAGGTTTCAGTGGATCCACACATGTCTCCAGCATATCCCTGATCTTCATTATGTCCCTGGCATCTGATTATTTTCTACCTTTCATTTCTTCCTTGTGCTTCATCACTGACTGTGTCCCACTGGCATCTCTCATTTCAGCAACATCCTTGATGAGGCGACTGCACGTGTGTAGACTTATCGCCCACCTTTTTCAATGCCGACTGATTGAGCGTGATACCAACCATTCCACCAGGTCCGTGTCCATATCGCATGAACGTCGTTTCGATAAACATATCCGACCATATGGCATTCCATATTCCAGCTGTGTGGCGCATCACATGCTCACCTTTCATAAATATGTTCAGTACTTGAGTTGGCAGACATTCCATCGATCGCAGATAGTATAGGCCCTACCTTGCGTAGTTGATATGCCCTACCGCAAAGAAGTATGGCATCATTGCATTTACAGCTAGTAAATGGAGAGACCAGTCCCCCTCTCTTTCAGCCCTAACGCAGAGCATCATGATCATCACTGGCTTGATGATACAATTGACCCAGTGTTTGGTTGTTCTACTCTGTGCAGCTTTGGCATCCAATGCGGCAATTAAATCAGTATATTCGTCAATGTCATGTAATTCACCACGCAGTAACTCTTCTGTAACCATTCTCATAGCTCGAATATTCTGTGGGAAATGTTTCCCAGCTAACATCCGACTTACTCCGCCAAATGTCGACTTCAATACATCCTCCAAACCACTGTTTTCCATCAATACACCGACACAGCCTGCAAAACTCATCAGCATGTGCATACCTCCGAGGCGTGGAATAAATTTGTTGAATATTTCTGGATGCACCCACATGACATTAACTATTACGCGATAGAGTTGCTGATCTGCCATAAATACAGTGTATGTCTGTCCGCATTTCGATGTTAGCCGTTGAGCTTCTGCCATTGCAGTCATCATGGTGTCCGGATCGGACGGCGTCATGTCTATCAATGGAGTGTACATAGTCTTTGTTGCAGGTTCTGCATTTTTCCTTCTTCGCGTGCCTTATTGGTGTTAAACCCACCATACTCTGGTTGTAAAGTTTCAGTTACCACATTTTGTAACAACGCAAAGTATAATGCCTGTGCCCTTTTATGTGATATGGCTTGTTGTGCTAAAACTTTGAGTGTTAGTATCGAATGATTGATTCTACTTTCTGGCATTTGTGGTTTCTTGGGACCACTGTAGTGCTTTACCAGCGCATCTGTTTCGGAGTGATTGGTAATTTTAAGTACGCTATTGACAACTTTCCATGACTGAAAAGTGAATTAGATGAATTTATATAAAGACACGTTCTTTCCAAAGCATACTTCTTTTTATTACCAGTTTTAATGATTTGTATGGCATTTTTATGCCACCGGGTTTCGAAGAAACGGGTGGCATATAGTGTTTGGACCGTCCGTCCGTCTGTCCGTATGTCTGTCTGTCTGTCCGTCCGTCACACTTTTCGGTTAACCACTTTGTCACAGTTTCTCAAATATGCTGCATGTGGCATCCGCGTTCGATAGACGCATTTCTTGTTTTCTCTAAATTTGGCCAAAATCACAGGACTATACCTTTAGATCGGGTATCATTATTACAATACAAAATCCGTCATTATGTGTGATTAAAATACTTATTAATAGTAGTAATAAATGTGGTGGTGTATTTAAAACAAATGCATACACTGTTGTCATTGGAAAAACTCACACTTGCACCCGATTATGACCGAAACATGTTTTGGCAACATTCATGGCAGCCATCTTGAATTTCTCAATTTCCTCAAGGGTGACAAGGTGGCACCCTTCGGATTCTGAATGACAATATGTTGAACATTAGGAAACTGTACAAAAGACATCGTGTGGACGCTAATTTTGGGTCTAGCGAACTTCCTCCAGACTACGTGTATAGATCTGTCATATCGAATGCTTGGAAGTAGCCGGTATCGGAGAGTCATAGAGTGTACATAGAGTTTAATGAAAGTGCATGATCACGTGGTTACAACAAGAACAACGTCGCCCACTCCAAATTTAGTATTATTTGATATTTTCCTTACTAAGCAACGGATTTTGATGAAATATGGCACAGTAAACGCGTCTTCATGATCTGCATTTGGTGGTCTATGGAGTTTTGCACAGACTTATGTCGTTTTTGCGAAGAATCGATTTCCGTGTCAGAGACACGGAAATCGATTATTCGCAAAAACGACAGACGGAGACACGGAAATCGATTCTTCGCAAAAACGACAGAGGTTTGGGCGAAAATACAGAGACCACCAAATGCAGCTTAACAGGACGCGTTTGATGCGACATATTTCATCAAAATCCGTTACGTAATAAGGACACTATACAAGAATACGTACTTTGAACCAGTGCTTGCTGTTGTTGTTAGTACCACGTGATTATACACCTTGTTAATTATTGAACTGCCATTTTGAAATACCGGATTTATTTCCCTTGACATCTGGAAATGCGATAAAGTTTCTTTGTCTGATTTACAGATGTCAAGGGAAATAAATCCGGTATTTCAAAATGATAGTGGAAAAAAAAGTGCATATTACACGCTCTTCGAAAAATGTGAAATTTGTTCTTAGACCAGCTTATAACGTTGTCAAAGTTGACACATTTGACGTGAGCGTATCAATTGTTTGAGTTGAGCATCTAAATCTAGATGGGCACTTATATACTTCTCTGGAATATCAATCTTTAGATAGCGTTCGACAGTTAACATTGATTTAACATGCTGACAATGACTTACCTTTCTAGAATTGGAAAGCTCACTGTGCCATTCTTGAATCCTACACTCTCAATGTGTATGATCACGTGGTACTAACAACAACAACAAGTACCGATTCAAAGTACGTATTCTTGTATAGTGTCCTTATTACGTAACGGATTTTGATGAAATATTGCGCATCAAACGCGTCTTGTTAAGCTGCATTTGGTGGTCTCTGTATTTTCGCCCAAACCTCTGTCGTTTTTGCGAAGAATCGATTTCCATGTCTACATGGAAATCGATTCTTCGCAAAAACGACATAAGTTTGTGCCAAACTCCCTAGACCACCAAATGCAGCTCATGAAGACGCGTTTGCTGCGCGTTCCATATTAAGGAAAATATCAAATAATACTTACTTTGGAGTGGGCGGCGTTGTTGTTGTTGTAACCACGTGAGCATGTACCTTGACTCTATGACTCTCTGCATGCTTGAACTCTAACATGAAACCATTAAAGGTAGTAGGCACAAACTGTTCTTTATAGTAATTAAATAAGTGTATAAGTATGTCGCTATTCCACCAGTTCTAAAAATTACAAGTGCCCGCTATACAGATATAATCATTTAGTAATATATATGTTACTGATAGTGACGCGCGGTGGTATCATGGTATTTTCATATGCAAATGAGGCATGATATGTTTAATTATTTATACTAATTAAATAATGCGTCACCTGAACAAATAATATTGTTGACAGATTATAAAGTATGATCATTGCACATCAAAAAATAAATACAGAGAATAAATAGTATTGTCCGTTAACAGTTTAAGGAAACACGGTTATCGCCCCTGATATCAGTGTGGACATTTATGTCTGATATAAAATGTATAATAATGCCAATCAATACGTAGGGGTAATGGTGAATAATTCCAGCACAACAATATTTACACAATTCCCTAACATTTGATTGACCCGTAGCAAGTCTCTGTCCAAAATTTATATCCCAGTAAACTACCATGCCGAACTACTTTCCGTAACCGTGAGGCGCAGTTAAAATAATTCTTAAGAAAACGGAAAATAAACACATTTTCTTGATAAATTTATTTCAAATGCTGGAATTATAAGGAATGAATGGCATTTTTGTGGAATTTATCGGGGATATAAACTTGGAAAAGTCGCGGGAATACTGGACGAGGCCTTAAAAAATTACAATTTTCGAAAAAAAAACAAAAAAAACATTTTTTTTTTTTTCGAAAATTGTAATTTGTTATCGCTTCGTCCAGTATTCCCGCGACTTTTCCAAGTTTATACCCCGATAAATTCCACAAAAAGGCCTTTCATTCCTATAATGAGTTTATTTTGCCAGAAAATGTCTCTGATATAAAGAACATAAAGCACATTTTGTTTTTTCGCAACAAAATCAATAGTTTATGGAATTTCATCAAATAAAACAATTTGGGGAAGTTTATTTGTTTTATTGTTGATGAAAAAGTACTTACATGTAAATAGTTTTTAGATTTAATACGTTTAATAACCAAACGTTCGTCGGCAGAACAAGGTGGACAGACATTAGGAACAGTCACCAGGGTAGCATACCAACTAGTGTGTTATAACAAATTTAAATAGCGATTTGTAGTTCAATGTACTGTTAGTAGATAGATTAACGTACATGACTGGAAAAAGGGGCCTTAAGGTTTTCGGAGAAAATACATGTATCTAGATGAGAACATCGCTTTACTGAAGGCACACTGACTATTTCAGGGACTGGACTACGATCAGCGTTGGCCCTGAACCGGCTGATCTGGGGCTACGCTGGTCTCAAATATCGTATCAGTTTTGTCAACCCGTGGCTCTTACGTAGCGTAATATCGTTAAGATCACACCTGTTACAAACGTATCGATTGGATACGTACATTCATGACGGAAAGATAACCAATTTAACATACAAAAATATACATGCATTTTCATATGTATACCATATATGCGAATAATATCACGTAGTTTATACAACATGAATAACTATTAGTTAATTACACACGGAGGGGAATTGGCATGTGCGCAAGTGCGCGTTTTGACACAGTTTTGAAGAAGAAAACCCCACTAAAAAATTGGCGTGATAAAGTTGACAACACTCAACGAAAAAGCTGTGTCGAAGTCTTTGGGGAACTGGCTGAAAAGATCAAGAAAGAACCACCAATCGATGACAATGAACATCGATGACAATGAACATATCTGCAACTTACATTGCTCCAGATAAGCTTTGTGTCTAAAGCGTACTATACCCCCTGATTTCAAAATCATTGCGTATTTTACTTTTAGAAATGGAGTATTGATTTTCTTCAAACTAAATAGGGAAAAAATGATAACAAATATCAATTAAGTGAATTTTCAACTTTATGAAGTATTTTCACTACTCAATTTGAAAATCAATGCGTATTTTCACATTGCTGTGCGTATTTTGTACACCGACTTTTGATAATCAATGCGTATTCAGCTAAAATAATTGCGTAGAATACGCCAATACGCACCTTATCTGAAGCTCTGTATTATTCTTGTGATCACAAGCTGGTCCCTGGAACCTCTCCAACAAGAACAACGTGTTTCCCGAAACATACTTTATTAGTACATAATCAATCGTTATAGTGGATTTGTTCAAAAGTGCATGATCACGTGGTTACAACAAGAACAAAGTTAGTATTATTTTATATGTTCCTTAATATGCAACGGATTTTGATGAAATATGGCGCAACAAACGCGTCTTCATGAGCTGCATTTGGTGGTCTATGGAGTTTTGCACAGACTTATGTCGTTTTTGCGAAGAATCTCCGACACGGAAATCGATTCTTCGCAGAAACGACAGACGGAGACACGGAAATCGATTCTTCGCAAAAACGACAGAGGTTTGGGCGAAAATACAGAGACCACCAAATGCAACTTAACAGGATGATTTTGATGAGCCATATTTCACCAAAATCCGTTACGTAATAAGGACACTATAAATCTCAGCGTCCCGCGTCGGCACACGTGCCCAGACTATCAACGTCACCCACAATGGTTCGACCTTTTTTGAGTGTATAGCGTTTACCGAGCACCTAGTACACTGTCAGACATCCTAAAACAGATTGTCTCCTGATATATCAAAGTCATGGAATTCACCAGTACAAACCTGATTTGTGCTGAGATCTGGTGTCAATATATATATATATGTACTTGCTATCACCACAGGTTCTTGAAGAACGGTTCATAATTCGGTGTTTTATGGATTATTTCGGTATCTCTGGTGGTTTAGGTGCATTGTTACCAACATACATTTTACCTCCCGCGAATTACACTTATAATCATGATAAGCAGTTTGACATTATAAAGGGGGCTCGAAAGTTCGGAACGGTGAATGTGTAGATAATTGACGATTTCTGTCGTGTTTAATAATGAAGCATTACTAGATGCACAAAACTAACTAAATTACCCAAACCAAACGAAATCCACCCAATTCTACCCAACGTACCCACATGGCAGCACAATAATGACCATCAGTTCAAACTCATGTGGCTATCGCCCGATAGAGCAGGCTATATAATGTTACATTAGTGCCTGTAAAAATACGAAGTCAAGGTGCATGATCACGTGGTTACAACAACAACAACAACAACAATAAGTGAAAGCTCGCCCACTTCAAAGTACATGCAAGTATTATTTTATATTTTCCTTAATATGCAACGGATTTTGATGAAATATGGCCCAGCAAACGCGTCTTCATGAGCTGCATTTTGTTGGTCCCGGGAGTTCGGCACATAGTTATGCCGTTTTTGCGAAAAATCGATTTGTCGCAAAAACGACAGATGTTTGGGCCAAAGTACAGAGACCACCAAATGCAGCTTAACAAGACGCGTTTGATGCGCCCTATTTCATAAAAATCCGTTACTTACTAAGGACAACATAAAAGAATACGTACTTTGAATCGGAGGCGCTTCTGGAAGTTGCAGTACTTGTTGTTGTTGTTGTTGTAACCACATGATCATACACCTTGAAGTGCTACCCGTTAAACGCCAGTGTCTCTTTTGGTTGTCTTATGGGCACTCTAAACACATGAGGTGATACAATATTGAGATTGTGTTTGATCTGCTATTCCTTAGAAAGGGTGTTTATCTACACAATGAAGGTGTATGATCGCGTGGTTACAACAACAACAACAAGTACTGGCACTTCCAGAAGCCCTGGTGGTCTCGGTACATTGACCCAAACTGTCAAACTAATGGCATACGTTTTTCCATTTATATTGCCATTTTCCTTGGTTAAAGCTTTTGGTAAAGTCGGTATCTTCAATACTGTTATGCATACAGCTACCATACATGCACACATTCATGACATAGTGGTATGAATCACCACCCACTGCCAAACTCATGACATTGAACTACCTTTGGCCATTTACTTTGCCATGTTCCTTGGTTAGAGTTTTTGGCCCATGCTATTAGGCCTGCAGCCACACTACTTGTACATAATGATGAACCAGTGGTATGTACCACACACAACCCACCGCTAAAACTCGTGACCTTCAAGTCACATTGACCTATTTTTACTGGAGAAGTATTTTGTCATTACTAGTAGGCTACCAATAATAGATATGTGCTGTCCTCCAACAGATCTTGCTTCACCAGTATCAAGGTGTATGATCACGTGGTTACAACAACAACAACACGTACTGAAACTTCCAGAAGCCCTCCGATTCAAAGTACGTATTCTTTTATTTTGTCCTTATTATGTAACGGATTTTGATGAAATATGGCGCATCAAACGCGTCTTGTTAAGCTGCATTTGGTGGTCTCGGTATTTTGGCCAAAACTTCTGTCATTTTGCGACGAAGTATGTGCCGAACTCCGATACCACCAAATGCAGCCCATGAAGACGCTTTTGCTGCGCCATAGTTGATGAAAATCCATTGCCTATTACAACAAATATAAAATAATACTTACTTTGGAGTGCGCGCGCTTTCAACACTTTCAGCCATTGTTTCTGCTGTTGTAACCACGTGATCATGCACCTCGAGTACGGACCACCACAAGTGAAGGTAAAGAACTCTTGTCAGGGGTGACACAATAGTTACAATTTCCGTGGTGTCTTTCCGCGTAAACTTGAACACTATTTTTTAGTTCGTGAAATTTGGTCAAATATTGATTTTATTACGAAAACAATTTCACCATGACTAATCGCCATTTACATCTTTAAATACTTGTAAGTGAATATACTGATGCTTTTAGGAAACATGTATATTTAATGCATTTATAGAAATATTCTTCACTTCAACCTGTGTAATTTAATGGCGTTTTTCTTTGGTTTTATGACAATTGATTCTAATAATCTAATAATAGACAGTTATCAGGTTTCTAAACGCAATTAGCGAATTTGTAACCAGTTTAACATCCCCGCTTCGACCGTGTTTTTTAGACGCAGTTATATGTTTTTGTGACGGCGGTCATATTTATAATAATATTCTCTTAAATAGTATTTAATACGTGTGCCGTGTTATATACGTCTGAACATGCTGTTATTGTTATCCCAGATGTGCACCACATATTAGCAATACCGTTATTCCAAATATCTCACATGTGGGCCGTTTCACTGAACTTCGTACGACTAAAATGTTCGTAAGTGCAAAATTATGATAGTCTGTAAATGTCACATTAACAATGTTTTCTTGTCAACAAAAATTGCATTTACATGTATTGAGCATAGGCTGCATATGCAGCCTATGCACAATAAATGTAAATCCATCAATTGAAATTTCCAGACATTCCTAAATTTGCATTTACGAACATTTTAGTCTTACGAAGTTTAGTGAAACGGGCCCCTGATATTCAGTTTAGAGATTTACAGACGTTGGCAACCATCTTAGACGCCATTTTAATATTGCCAGAAAGTCTACATTCGCACTGGGTCGAATATTAACTGGGTCAAATATTAACTGATAGGCCCCGATTCGAAGTAGCATTAATTATTACCGTCAAGATCCAGATAAGCTGCGTAATTGCTTAAATACCGAATTAAAATTGCCAAAAAAACAATTGAAATCAGAAGTATCAAAGCAATAAAATAACTTGTGGTACCTTTATCATGCTGCAGAAAACAATAAACAGACCACAAATATAACATATTTTGCTTATTTTCCATGAAAACACATCTTGATATTTCATTAGAATTGTCTCCTTGGAGACAATTCTATGCAAGGAGACAATTTTAATGAAATGCCAAGACAGGTTTTCATTTCGAAGCAAACTATTCAACAATTGCTGTCTGTTAAAGTGTAAACAGTAGTGTGATTTTATTTTACCGTACCCAATTAAAATTTTGAAATACCCAATTGCTTCAGAAATGATGGAGTGACAATACTCAATTACTAATTGCTTATCTGGAGCACTGATTACCTTTCACACTGATGGCCACGTCTTTCCATGTCTGCACGTAGTTAACGCAGTCTCCACACCAGCTTAAATAGAACTGCACCACCCACGCCTTATTGGATCCGAAAACTTTCTCATCGAAATTGACACCTGTCAAAACAACGACGTCACCTGACGAGTCGTAAAGTCCGTCGTTTCCTATAACCGGTTGACCCACACTAACAGTAACACACAACATTAGCAGAATACTGCAAAATGGCCGCCACATTTTGAGACATTGTCGTCTCTATGACTCCGCGTATTTTGGTGTTTCTTTGGCGATGTAATGAATACAGGCAGGCGTGATGGTGTAACATCTGATTGCATAAATTAATCGACATTGATATTTGACTCAAAGTGCGACAGAACCATTCTTGCTGATTTTGTCAGTGTGTGGGCCGAGCTTAACATGCGCAGGGTGTACACTGGCCGCTGACGCTGTCCATGAAACACAATTGTGGATGTGACTGGACAAATGGGGCTTATGGTTTTTATACGACCGTTGTTTTTTTTTAAATGTACGTATTATGTTTTACCGCGGGCCGGTGTGGGCGGCGGACAGTAAAAGTGTACACTACTCCTCTAAAACCGTTCAGTCAATCGTTCGTTCTGAAACTATACACACGTCTTCTACACATATTGAAGATGTGCACCTTGGTGTTTTTATGTAGAAAAAATATAATATGTTTTTAAAAAAATGTCACCTTTTTAACTTAGTCATTTTTTCTACATTTGTATACAATTCTATATAGGGTACCGAGTTTGTGTACACAACTCCTCTGAAACCGTTTAGTCAATCGATCTGAAACTATACACACGTCTTCTACACATATTGAAGATGTGCCCCTTGGTGTTATATGACGAACAAATATATTTTAACAAAAATGTCATCTTTTTAACTTAGCCATTTTGTATACATTTTTGTATGCAATTCTATATAGGGTCAGACTTTGTGTACACTACTCCTCTAAAACATTTCAGTCAATCGATCTGAAACTATACACACGTCTTCTACACTATTGAAGATGTGCACCTTGGTGTCTTTATGCCGAAAACAGATTTTTAACAAATATATCACCTTTTTAACTTAGCCATTTTTCTACGTGTTTGTATACACTTCTATATAAGGTATAGAGTTTGTGTACACTACTCATCTAAAACATTTCAATCAATCGTTCTGAAACTATACACATGTCTTCTACATACAATGAAGATGTGCACATTGGTGTTGTTATGGCGAAAAAAATATGTTTTAGCAAAACTATCTCCTTTTTAACTTAGCCATTGTTTTCTACATTTGTTTGTATGCAATTCTATATAGGGTACAGAGTTTGTGTACACTACTCCTCTGAAGCCTTTCAGTCAATCGATATGAAACTATGCACACGTCTTCTACACATATTGTACATTTGCACCTTGATATTTTGATGCCGGCATTTTTTTAACAAAAATATAGACTTTTTAACTTAGCCGTGTTTTCTACATATTTGTATGCAATTCTATATTATATATACTTTACACATCTCTACCTAAATAGCACAACAAAAGGAAGAAATAATGCTATAACTTTGCAAATACAGATTAAGGTTTCTTGCCTTGGTGACAGCTTCACATGACGGCATCTTCGCACAGGTGGAAGATTCGGAAATAGGACCCAATACACTATATCTTACAGTCTGTAGGGTATAGTGTATGGAAATGGGTGGGTGGTGTAACGTTCCAAATGAGCCAAGTATTGGGTCCTAGGTCCGAGTCTTCCGCCTGTGCATCTTCGCTGCCTGGTCTATCTTCGATGGGAGAATTTTATGACTTACGGCACTCTTGTTGTGAAGTTAGATTGGCCATACATATCAGTCCCATTAATCTAGTTATATTAGTCGCAACTGTCATTATCACATTTTTGACACATTTCCGGGTGTTGCAATGTAATATACATGAGGGTGTGAAGCTTGGATTATCTCCTCGTACATGCGGACGAACCGTGATCTAACTTATACAAAGCCCCATTTTTCTAGTCACAGCTAAATCAGAAGTTTGACTGACCAGACATGCAATGAGCCCCATTTCCCCGGTCACAATGACTGATCAGGAGCCAGATTGTCAACAAATGTCATAAGCCACATTTACCCAGTCACTGAAGAGTGAGACTGGTAAACAATTACATAAGCCACATTTATCCATTCTCAAATCAGGAGCCAGGTTAGCCAAAATGTCATAAGCCCCATTTCCGAGTCCAAAGACCAATTGCTAGACTGATCATAATTGCGAACAGTAACTCTTACAATCTTCTCCCGTACCATCCGTAGCCGAAGGTACGGGAGTAGATTGCAAGAGTTACTGTTCGCAACTAGACTGACCACAAATGCCGCAAGCCCCATTTCTCCAATCACATTTCCACATATGTTGAAAGATGTATATCAGCAACACGTTTGTTTGAGACAATAAAAGATACGCTTTGTAACCCACCACCATAAACGAAGGAATATGACACTACAGCCTACAGGTCAGAAATCGTTGCAATTGATTATCGGTGATAAGTTATAGTGTAGACTCGATTGTGTTACGCAGAAAAACATACACTACCTTTTTGAGAATTATTGAATCCATGCATGTTGGCAGATGGGATATGATAACTTATATATATACAAATATATATAAAGAAAGTAATAACTCTAAGTTACAGGTTTCATGACTTATTTAATACTTATTAACGTAAACCCTACCGGTTTCGTTAAACTCTTCAGGGGTATTACGAAACCGGTAGGGTTTAAAAGTCTTAAATAAGTCATGAAACCTGTAACTTAAGAGTTATTATTTTCTTTATATAGTATACTTGCACTTAGACATTATATATAGAATGTTAATGTTCAAAATGATACCGGGTATGGAAGGTTCTTTGAGCCAATTCACACCCTTAAATATAAAACAACCATGCAGTCATGATATGTATTAAACGAGTTTACTGAGTTCAGAAGAAACGATGCTATGGCAAGGTGCTTATGATATGAAATAAGTCATCGAGTTTAAGGAACACACTGGAACCTCTCTAAGCCGGACACCCTGGGAGGTCCCCAGGGTGTCCGGCTTAGAGAGATTCCTTTGTAATTCAGGCACACGAGGACTCCCAAGACAGAAACGTGTGCTCTGAAACCATAAACAGACATGATCATCAGGGGCGGATCTGGAGGGGGGGTCCCGGGGTTGCAACTCCCCCACCCCCCGTTCAGTCACGGAGTTAAATTTACATAGATCACAGTTTACCACCAGTTGGAGTCTGAATTTAAATGCCGTAAAACACACAGAAAGCATTTCTGGACATTTATGGACCATCTAGAGTTAAAAATTTGTCCTGGGTGGGGGGGGGGGGGGGGGGGGGGCATGCCCCCGGACCCCCCTAGCATACTCGCTTCACTCCGTGGAGCTCGAAAATATGACAACCTCTCCCCGCCCCCCACCCACCCCCCCGGTCCCCAAATGCTGGATCCGCCCTGATCGTTAGTGTGTATGACAATGACAATAGTCATTTGTATACAGACGCTTTCATGAAGCCCGGTTTAGAGAGGTTCCGCTGTATCATATGTGTGCATTTAAATCTATTAAAACGCCGGTTTATATTTTGAAGAGTAAGCTATTTGTCAGTAGATACGGTAGTATTTATAACATGATTACTGCCTTTGTTTTGATTAAACTGTATTTAATTATTTTGGCGAAATTTAATCCGCAACAGGTGTAGCGGTCCGTGGATTTAACTAGCCCATTGAGGAAAACTCTTCAATATTTGGAGATTGTTACCGTCGTCCATGGCAAAACAGAGACGTGGAAAACTTATTGTTTAACATATTTTTGACTATATTTTTGTTTTAAAATGCTGGAAATACGGGAATTTATATTAATTTTGTGTATAGTACTTATAGAATCTAGATCATCAACAGAAAAACTCGGTCTTTATGACAAAACAGATTCTGTTGTAGTTTTAGAGGGCGCAAATTTTCGGACACACGTTTTGGGTTCTGATCATGCATGTGTTGTTGAATTCTACAATACATGGTGTGGACACTGTGTTAATTTTGCTCCAACGTGGAAGTCGATTGCCAGGCAGTTGATAGGTAAAATGTTGTTTTTACGGGCCCACTCTAGGAAGGAAATGTTCATGGATTTATATACGACCGTTTTACTTTTTGATGATGCAGAGCTCATTTCTGAACATTCTGATATTTGTTTTATGCCATTCCAATGTAAATCGGCTGATTTAGTCGACTTTCAGCACATACACTGAATGCGATTTGAACGTCACGTCGCTCATTATTGTGACGACGTCGCAACCTTTTTCTAACATCACATTAATTACCTCAGGACAAAGTAATCGTATTTCGTTTTACGCGGGTCACTGGAATTACCGGAAACCTCTTATTTACCGAAAACCACCGAAATACCGGAAACCCCTGTAAATCACTATATAATGTCATAAATAAGTGTTTGTCGTGTCATAAATGGTTTGTTTACTATATTATGAGATATATATGCACTAATTACAAACTATTTGTTTGAAATAAAATGAGTTAGGATCCTCTTGTTTGGTGTTTAATTCCAAATTCAGATCGACTGAAATTTACCGGAAAACACTCGCAGTTACGAACGGACAGTACTAATAGTCTGTTCCTCACAAATAATAGTATCTTAGGCATGGTATAATAATTATTATAATTATTATAATTACTATAATGATTAAATATTATGTTTCAAATATGATTCCACATTCCAGATTAGCGTGATATATATTACCGGAAAACACATTCGTGGACTCGATTTACCGGAAAACACCTTCACTGACTCGATGTCCGTGATTTACCGGAAAACACATGTGTGTGTACAGTATATGTATGCAATAATTTTATACAAAATGGTTTTCGGTATATTCCCCTGACGTGTTTTCCGGTAAATCACGGACATCGAGTCAAACGAAGGTGTTTTCCGGTAGATCGAGTCAATGCATGTGTTTTCCGGTAATATATCGCGCTAATCTGGAATCTGGAATAATAATACTATCTACACCAGACAGCATCATATTTGAAACACAATATTTAATCATTATAGTAATTATAATAATTATTATACCATGCCTAAGATACTATTATTATCTATTATTTGTGAGGAACAGACTATTATGTAATATACTGTACACACACACATGTGTTTTCCGGTAAATCACGAACATCGAGTCAGCGAAGGTGTTTTCCGGTAAATCGAGTCAACGAATGTGTTTTCCGGTAATATATATCACGCTAATCTGGAATAATAACACTATCTACATCAGACAGCATCATATTTTAGTAATTATATGCCATGCCTAAGATACTATTATTATCTATTATTTGTGAGGAACAGACTATTAGTACTGTCCGTTCGTAACTGCGAGTGTTTTCCGGTAAATTTCACAGTCGATCTGAATTTGGAATTAAACACCAAACAAGAGGATAATAACTCATTTTATTTCACGCAAATAGTTTGTAATTAGTGCATATATATCTCATAATATAGTAAACAAACCATTTATCACAGAACAAACACTTATTTATGTTATTATATAGTGAACTACAGGGGTTTCCGGTATTTCGGTGGTTTTCGGTAAATAAGAGGTTTCCGGTAATTCCAGTTACCGGTTTTACGCCATGTATGATACATGTAGCCTATAACATACATGTACCACATAGAGGCGAACATGTGAAGCAATAGCAAACTGAATGTATAAGCCGTGTTTGAGTTGGCGGGCACCTTTCCTGTCTCACATGATATATGTTCACAGTTTTGATGAGTCACGGTGGTTATCACTTTGTGTGTAATACAATTCCTTTGTTACTGATACATGCAAGAGTTTACCAAATACAAAATTGTATTCACTAAATGCAATCTGACACACATAAATTAAATTAAATGAAACAGATACACGTATAAAGCAAGGGAGACGCTATGTAACGTGTGTACATGTACTGTAATGTTTACGACTACATGTACTGTAATGTTTACGACTACATGTACATTTTTTAACTTTCACACTTGCATTAAATAACATTTTATCCATATAATATCACATATCTACTGTACATACATGTATGTAAAATTTTGTTAAATGATCTACTAACACAAAAAGAAAACATTTATCGCGTCCATTCGCGAAGTGGGCTGCCGACACCACCAGCTCACATGCTACTCAACATTGCTCGTTTCAGATCATTTATTTGCATAGCAACCCCGAGAACGTACATTTATATTTTGACATAAAATGGTAATTAAAATAATCAATGGTCTACATATAATTGGTTTGTTACGCTAATGGTACATCGACTAGCACACGATAATACACTTATATCGTCTGTCATTACCAACTGTCAACAACGACGTCAGCTATGTCAAAAGCGTAAATGGAAGCTACGTTTCATACCTCATTTACTCGATAACGTCAAATTTCGCCATAAGGCACCTTTTCGCACGACGCGGCTCATATAATGTTTGATAAGGTAAGCCGATGTTCACACTGGTAGTCTACGTTTGAGGGTGTATTTGTAGCATATTTGTGGCGCATTTTAGTAAAATATACACATATCCCAAAAATGGCGGACACTAATAAAGATCAGGGTCTACACTTATACATAGTATAGGTTATACAAATTCTGATAACGTAAGGAGAGCATACACCGATATGTTTGAGGGTGTATTTGTGGCATATTTATATGTATTAAACTATATTTGCTTGTATTTCCCATATGATTGGTGATTCAATGTGCATTAATCGAACATACAGTCAATTTAACAGATTAATTTAGCAGCGGGCGGGATGGCACCGCTTGTCTACGCAAGTAGAGTTCTACTTGACGGATTGTAACCAAATTCGGTATACATGTTTATCACGGCAAGACGAAGAAGCCTATTGATTTTGAAAAATTTCCGATGACTTAGATCCTCTTGGCAGCCATTTTTAATATCCTTGTCCACGCAATAACTCAAGTCCTACTTCACAGATCGTAACCAAATTTGGTATACGTGTTTATCACGGCAAGAGGAAGAAGCCTATTGATTTTGAAAAATTTCCAATGACTTTATCTCCCCTTGGCAGCCATTTTTAATTTTCGCACTCTGTATCCTTGTCCATGCAATAACACAAGTTCTACATCTCCGATCATAACCAAATTCGGTATATGTTTATCGCTGCAACATGAAGAAGGCTATTGGTTTTCAAAAATTTCCATTTTTAGCCAGGTTTTTTGAGAAAAAAATCCAGGCTATTGGATTGGCGAAAGCCGGGCGGGCGGCGTCCACAATCAATGTTAAGTTTTCGTGTTTGAGTCCATTTCTTTGTTTCTGTACCACCTAGGACCACCAAACTTTCACAGCTTCATAATGAAGGCGTGCCCACCACATATCACTATCCAACATGTTACTTTTTTTTTTAACTTGTCCCATTTTTTCCGCGCAGTCGACTTAGCCATTTTCAATGTTAAATTTTCGCCTGTTCAATGTTAAGTTTTCGTGTTTAAGTCCATTTCTTTTATATTGTACCACCTAGGACCACCAAACTTTCACAGCTTCATAATCAAGGGGTGCCCTCCACATATCACTATCCAACATGTTACTTTTTTTTTAACTTGACCCATTTTTTCCGCGCAGTCGACTTAGCCATTTTCAATGTTAAGTTTTCGCGTTTACAATGTTAAGGTTTCGTGTTTAAGTCCATTTCTTTGGTACTGTACCACCTAGGACCACCAAACTTTCACAGCTTCATAACCAAGTGGTGCCTACCACATACAACTATCCAACATGTGGCCATTTTTAGCCAGGTTTTTTGAAAAAAAATCCAGGCTATTGAATTGGCGAAAGCCGGGCAGGCGGCGGGCGGGCGGTGGGCTGGCGGCGTCCACAATCAATGTTAAGTTTTCGTGTTTGAGTCCATTTCTTTGGTACTGTACCACCTAGGACCACCAAACTTTCACAGCTTCATAATCAAGGGGTGCCCACCACATATCACTATCCAACATGTTACTTTTTTTTAACTTGACCCATGTTTTCCGCGCAATCGACTTAGCCATTTTCAATGTTAAGTTTTCGCGTTTTCAATGTTAACTTTTCGTGTTTAAGTCCATTTCTTTGGTACTGTACCACCTAGGACCACCAAACTTTCACAGCTTCATAATCAAGGGGTGCCCACTACATATCACTATCCAACATGTTACTTTTTTAGCCAGGTTTTTTGAAAAAAAATCCAGGCTATTGGATTGGCGAAAGCCGGGCGGGCGGGCGGCGGGCGGCGTCCACAATCAATGTTAAGTTTTCGTGTTTGAGTCCATTTCTTTGTTACTGTACCACCTAGGACCACCAAACTTTCACAGCTTCATAATCAAAGGGTGCCCACCACATATCACTATCCAACATGTTACTTTTTTTTAACTTGACCCATGTTTTCCGCGCAATCGACTTAGCCATTTTCAATGTTAAGTTTTCGCGTTTTCAATGTTAACTTTTCGTGTTTAAGTCATTTCTTTGTACTGTACCACCTAGGACACCAAACTTTCACAGCTTCATAATCAAGGGGTGCCCACTACATATCACTATCCAACATGTTACTTTTTTAGCCAGGTTTTTTTGAAAAAAAATCCAGGCTATTGGATTGGCGAAAGCCGGGCGGGCGGGCGGGCGGCGGGCGGCGTCCACAATCAATGTTAAGTTTTCGTGTTTGAGTCCATTTCTTTGTTACTGTACCACCTAGGACCACCAAACTTTCACAGCTTCATAATCAAAGGGTGCCCACCACATATCACTATCCACATGTTACTTTTTTTTAACTTGACCCATGTTTTCCGCGCAATCGACTTAGCCATTTTCAATGTTAAGTTTTCGCGTTTTCAATGTTAACTTTTCGTGTTTAAGTCCATTTCTTTGGTACTGTACCACCTAGGACCACCAAACTTTCACAGCTTCATAATCAAGGGGTGCCCACCACATATCACTATCCAACATGTTACTTTTTTTAGCCAGGTTTTTTGAAAAAAAATCCAGGCTATTGGATTGGCGAAAGCCGGGCGGGCGGGCGGCGGGCGGCGTCCACAATCAATGTTAAGTTTTCGTGTTTGAGTCCATTTCTTTGTTACTGTACCACCTAGGACCACCAAACTTTCACAGCTTCATAATCAAAGGGTGCCCACCACATATCACTATCCAACATGTTACTTAACTTTTTTTTTTAAACTTCACCCATTTTTTTCCGCGTAGTCGACTTAGCCATTTTCAATGTTAAGTTTTCGCTTTTACAATGTTAAGTTTTCGTGTTTAAGTCCATTTCTTTGGTACTGTACCACCTAGGACCACCAAACTTTCACAGCTTCATAATCAAGGGGTACCCACCACATATCACTATCCAACATGTTCCTTTTTTTTTAACTTCACCCATTTTTTCCACACAGTCGACTTAGCCATTTTCAATGTTAAGTTTTCGCGTTTACAATGTTAAGTTTTCGTGTGTAAGTCATTTCTTTGGTACTGTACCACCTAGGACCACCAAACTTTCACAGCTTCATAACCAAGGGGTGCCTACCACATACAACTATCCAACATGTGACCATTTTTTTTACCTTCACCTATTATTTCTACGTAATTGACTTAGCCATTTTCAACGTTAACTTTTTGTTTTTTAACGTACGTCTGGTTAGAGTTTTTTGGTTAAAACTTTTTTTGTTATACTATATCTCTGCAACTGCTTCGTTCGCCCATTACCTTGAAACTTCACATGGGTGTTTATCATCATCCATATTTTCATTCTAACCCCCAACCGTGCGGCCCCTGTGCCCAATGTCAAGGTCAAATTACTTTGAATTTTTTTGTTAAAGTTTTTTCTTTTGTGTACTATATCTCTGCAACTGCTTCACCCATTATCTTGATACTTCACATGGGTGTTTATCATCATTGTCGCATCCGCTTGCGGAAAGCGCGTTTTATGCATTTTGGCATACGTCCGTCCTTCCGTCCGTGTCCGGTTTAAGTTTTTTCGTTAAAGTTTTTCCATCTACTATATCTATTTTTTTAGTGTCCATGCCTCGCCCCAAGGCGCGACATGCAGGCCACGGCCATCTAGTCTACAAAAAGTGGGTATAATTATGTTATCCAAGTGTCTATGCTTGGAAAAAACCTGGCCTTCGTGGCTTTGCCTCGTTTCTTGTTAATTTTCGGACTCTGTATTCTTGTTCACGCAATAACTTGAGTTCTACTTGACTGATCGTAACCAAATTCAGTATACATGTTTATCAATGCAAGATGAAGAACCTTATTGGTTTTCAGTGACCTATCTCCCTTTGTTGACTGGCCTTGCCTCGACGGGCGTATATTGTGACCTTCGGCAACCTTGTTATTGCATAATTTTAGCTCTGATAGGCAGGTCCATTAATTAATTAATTTACACTCTCACTAGGAATAACATGATCAGTAGCCTATTTCACCAACATTGCAAAGTATACTTATCTAGCAAAGTATACTTTGAGGGAGGAATTTTCAATTTAAAGGTACATGCCCATGCAGCAAGTTACACTGTACTACTACTTTTCATTTTATGTCATGCCTTATATGAGCCATTTGTCTACCCACTAACGAGTTATTTTTAATTACGGCGTGTGTTAATTGGTGTTAAATCACATTTTATATGCCGCGACGCGAAAGGGTATTTTCCGACCTCGTGCTATTTTTACCAACACGCGTCACATGACACGTTCAATCATATCACATCTTTGACATGCGCAGTGAAGTATCGAAAGTTGAGAAGAAAAATCTCTGTTCGAGTCCAAATCTAAATCTCCACGTAACTCTTCCCATTTGGTGATCTGGTCGCCAATATTAACCACTCTCTCTCTGTACTGCCTGTCCCTCAGACATTTCGTCTTTTTTTGGCCGACACCGTTTCATACAATTTCCGTCCTGGACGTTTCGACATGTTGATATTCTTGTTTACATATTGGGCAGCCTACTGGCGCGCATATTATACTGTGCATGCGCACCGCAAGCCGTGATGTGAAAGTCGTCGTCCCCGCACATTATCAAAATAGACTGTTACCGCCGCGCGTCGCTAACAGTAAATTGATAATTAATAAATGATTATATATGTATAGCGGGCACTCGTAATATTTAGAACTGGTGGAATAGTGACATAATGATACACTTATTTAATTCCTATAAAGAACATTTTGTGCCTACTGCGTGGGCATGTACCTTTAAGGATAAATTTATTAATTTTTAGCCAGGTTTTTTGAAAAAAAATCCAGGCTATTGGATTGGCGAAAGCCGGGCGGGCGGGCGGCATCGACAATCAATGTTAAGTTTTCGTGTTTGAGTCCATTTCTTTGTTACTGTACCACCTAGGACCACCAAACTTTCACAGCTTCATAATCAAGGGGTGCCCACCACATATCACTATCCAACATGTTACTTTATTTTTAACTTGACCCATTTTTTCCGCGCAGTTGACTTAGCCGTTTTCAATGTTAAGTTTTCGCATTTACAATGTTAAGTTTTCGTGTTTAAGTCAATTTCTTTGGTACTGTACCACCTAGGACCACCAAACTTTCACAGCTTCATAATCAAGGGGTGCCCACCACATATCACTATCCAACATGTTACTTTTTTAGATCACCTGAGCAAAGCTCATGTGAGTTATTGTTATGGCTAAGTGTCCGTCGTCCGTCCGTCCGTGAACATTTTCAATCATCTTCTTCTCCCGAACTGCTGAGCCGATATTGGTTAAACTTCACAGGGTTGATATATGGGTGATGCCATTTCAGATTTGTTAAAATAGAGGTCATCGACAATCCAAGATGGCCGCCATGGAAAAGTAGGTCAAATTCTTAAAAAATCTTCTTCTCACGAACCGCCAGGCCGATTTCGACGATACTTGGTATGAATGATCGATAGTTAGCGCTGTTTCAGATTTGTTCATACGGTGGCCCGTGGGTCAAAAATAGGCGTTGCCCGAGGGGTCAAATAGGGGTCAAATTTTATTTTTAACCAAATATAGTCATGTAATATATCAAATCGAAGGTATTGACGAGACAATCACTCTGGAACATTTTTAGCCAGGTTTTTTGAAAAAAAATCCAAGCTATTGGATTGGCGAAAGCCGGGCGGGCGGCGGGCGGCGTCCACAATCAATGTTAAGTTTTCGTGTTTGAGTCCATTTCTTTGTTACTGTACCACCTAGGACCACCAAACTTTCACAGCTTCATAATCAAGGGGTGCCCACCACATATCACTATCCAACATGTTACTTTTTTTTAACTTGACCCATTTTTTCCGCGTAGTCGACTTAGCCATTTTCAATGTTAAGTTTTCGCGTTTACAATGTTAAGTTTTCGTGTTTAAGTCCATTTCTTTCGTACTGTACCACCTAGAACCACCAAACTTTCACAGCTTCATAATCAAGGGGTACCCACCACATATCACTATCCAACATGTTACTTTTTTTTTTAACTTCACCCATTTTTTCCGCGCAGTCGACTTAGCCATTTTCAATGTTAAGTTTTCGCGTTTACAATGTTAAGTTTTCGTGTTTAAGTCCATTTCTTTGGTACTGTACCACCTAGGACCACCAAACTTTCACAGCTTCATAACCAAGGGGTGCCTACCACATACAACTATCCAACATGTGACCATTTTTTTACCTTCACCTATTATTTCTACGTAATTGACTTAGCCATTTTCATCGTTAACTTTTTAAAACGTACGTCTGGTTAGAGTTTTTTGGTTAAAACTTTTTTGTTATACATATATCAATCTGCATTCTGAAACTTCGCCCATTAACCCCACCGTTGAAACTTCACTTTAAATTAGGTGTATTTATCATCAATCCATATTTTCATTTATTCTCAACACCGTGCGCGGATCCCCTGTGCCCAATGTCAAGGTCAAATTACTTTGAATTTTTTTGTTAAAGTTTTTTCGTGTACTATATCTCTGCAACTGCTTCACCCAATACCTTGATTACTTCACATGGGTGTTTATCATCATTGTCGCACCTGCTTGCGGAAAGCGCGATCCTGTGCCCAATGTCAAGGTCAAATTACTTTGAATTTTTTTGTTAAAGTTTTTTCGTGTACTATATCTCTGCAACTGCTTCACCCAATACCTTGATACTTCTTCATGGTGTTTATCATCATTGTCGCACCTGCTTGCGGAAAGCGCGATCCTGCAATGTCAAGGTCAAATTCTTTGGAAGTTAAAGTTTTTTTCGTACATATCCTCTGCAACTGCTTACCCAACCGTCAAATTACAGGGTTTGATTTTTTTGTATTCTGTACGTCAAGCAAATTCTTTGATTTTTTTTTGAATGTACTGTATATATCTCTGCAACTGCTTCACCCAATACCTTAATACTTCACATGGGTGTTTATCATCATTGTTGCACCTGCTTGCGGAAAGCGCGATCCTGTGCCCAATGTCAAGGTCAAATTACATTGAATTTTTTTGTTAAAGTTTTTCCGTGTACTATATCTCTGCAACTGCTTCACCCAATACCTTGATACTTCACATGGGTGTTTATCATCATTGTCGCACCTGCTTGCGGAAAGCGCGATCCTGTGCCCAATGTCAAGGTCAAATTACTTTGAATTTTTTTGTTAAAGTTTTTTCGTGTACTATATCTCTGCAACTGCTTCACCCAATACCTTGATACTTCACATGGGTGTTTATCATCATTGTCGCACCTGCTTGCGGAAAGCGCGATCCTGTGCCAATGTCAAGGTCAAAATTACTTTGAATTTTTTTGTTAAAGTTTTTTCGTGTACTATATCTCTGCAACTGCTTCACCCAATACCTTGATACTTCACATGGGTGTTTATCATCATTGTCGCACCTGCTTGCGGAAAGCGCGATCCTGTGCCCAATGTCAAGGTCAAATTACTTTGAATTTTTTTGTTAATGTTTTTTCCGTGTACTATATCTCTGCAACTGCTTCACCCAATACCTTAATACTTCACATGGGTGTTTATCATCATTGTTGCACCTGCTTGCGGAAAGCGCGATCCTGTGCCCAATGTCAAGGTCAAATTACATTGAATTTTTTTTTGTTAAAGTTTTTTCCGTGTACTATATCTCTGCAACTGCTTCACCCAATACCTTGATACTTCACATGGGTGTTTATCATCATTGTCGCACCTGCTTGCGGCGGAAGCGCGATCCTGTGCCCTATGTCAAGTTCAAATTACTTTGAATTTTTTTTGTTAAAGTTTTTTCGTGTACTATATCTCTGCAACTGCTTCACCCAATACCTTGATACTTCACATGGGTGTTTATCATCATTGTCACACCTGCTTGCGGAAAGCGCGATATCGTCAGCATTTTGGCATACGTCCGTCCGTTCGTCCGTGTGTCCGGTTAAAGTGTTTTCGTTAAAGTTTTTCCATCTACTATATCTATTTTGTTCGTGTCCATGCCTCGCCCCAAGGCGCGACATGCAGGCCACGGCCATCTAGTCTACAAAAAGTGGGTATAATTATGTTATCCAAGTGTCTATGCTTGGAAAAAACCTGGCCTTCGTGGCTTTGCCTCGTTTCTTGTTTGTCTTAATCATATGATTACGTCATCCAAGATGGCCACCGATAGTTCAAATGGTCATTCTTTTACTAAAGATTCCAAACATCTTTTTCTTGTAAACTGCTTGGCCGATATTGGCGTAACTTAACTGTAATCGTCTGTGGTTGAAGCCTGTTCATTTTTGTTAAAATGGAGGTCATCACCAAATCCAAGATGGCCGCCGTTGAGAAGTAGGTCAAATTCTTAAAAAATCTTCTTCTCACGAACCGCCAGGCCGATTTCGACGATACTGGGTATGAATGATCGATAGTTAGCGCTGTTTCAGATTTGTTCATATGGTGGCCCCTGGGTCAAAAATGGGCGTCGCCCGAGGGGTCAAATAGGGGTAAATTTTATTTTTAACCGAATATAGTCATATAATATATCAAATCGAAGGTATTGACGAGACGATCACTCTGGAGAATTTTTTTGTCTAAATCAGATGATTACGTCATCCAAGATGGCCACTGATAGTTCAAAAGGTCATTCTTTTTACTAAAGATTTCAAACGCTCTTGTGAACTGCTTGGCCGATATTGGCCAAACTTAACTGTAATGGTCTGTGTGAAGCCTGTTCATTTTTGTTAAAATGGAGGTCATCACCAAATCCAAGATGTCCGCCGTTGAAAAATAGGTCAGATTGTCAAAAAAATCTTCTTCTCACAAAACCTCCATAGCCGATTTCGACGAAACTTGGTGTGAATGATTGATAGTAACGCTGTTTCAGATTTGTTCATATGGTGGCCCTTGGGTCAAAAATGGGCGTGTCCCGAGGGTCAACTAGGGTCAAATTATATTTTTGCCTGAATATGGTATATAATATATCAAATCGAAGATATCGACTAGTCGATCACTCTGGAGCATTTTTTGTCTAAATCAGATGATTTTTGTCATCCAAGATGGCCACCGAAAGGTAAAAAAGTTGTTCTTTTACTAAAGATTTCAAACGTATTCTTCTTGTGAACTGCTTGCGATATTGGTCAAACTTAACTGTAATGGTTCTGTGGGTGAAGCCTGTCCATTTTTGTTAAAATGGAGGTCATCACCAAATCCAAGATGTCCGCCGTTGAAAAGTAGGTCAAATTGTCAAAAAAATCTTGTCACAAACCTCCAGGCTGATTTCGACGAAACTTGGTGTGAATGATTGATATTTAACGCTGTTTCAGATTTGTTCATATGGTGGCACCTGGGTCAAAAATGGGCGTGGCCCGAGGGGTCAACTAGGGGTCAAATTATATTTTTGACCGAATATGGTCATATAATACCCGGTATATCCAATCCAAGGTATCGACGAGACGATCACTCTGGAGCATGTTTTGCCAAAATCAGATGATTACGTCATCCAAGATGGCCACCGACAGGTCAAAAGGTTGTTCTTTTACTAAAGATTTTGAATGGCTTCTTCTTGTGAACTGCTTGGTCGATATTGACCAAACTTAACTGAAATGGTTTGTTGGTGAAGCCTGTTCATTTTTGTCAAAATGGAGGTCATCACCAAATCCAAGATGTTCGCCGTTGAAAAGTAGGTCAAATTGTCAAAAAATCTTCCTCTCACAAACCGCCAGGCCGATTTCGACGAAACTTTGTATGAATGATCGATAGTTAACGCTGATTCAGATTTGTTCATATGGTGGCCTCTGGGTCAAAAATGGTCATGGTCATGGCAAACCCGAGGGGTCAAATTTTATTTTTGACCGAATATGGTCATTTTATATATCAAATCGAAGGTATAGCAGTAAATCACATGCACATTCGCAATATATGTTAGATCAAAAGGTACCAACAAATTCTGTGGAACATTTGAAGTTGTAAGTGAAGAGTCTTTGTGAAATCAAGATGACAACTATGGAGGCTTTTAGGTGAGCGATACAGGCCCATTTGGGCCTCTTGTTTTAGTGTCCATGCCTCGCCCAAGGCGCGACATGCAGGCCACGGCCATCTAGTCTACAAAAAGTGGGTATAATTATGTTATCCAAGTGTCTATGCTTGGAAAAAACCTGGCCTTCGTGGCTTTGCCTCGTTTCTTGTTATTATTCTGAATTTATTACATTATCACAGCCATAATGCATTTCTGGAAAAAATAAATGATTACTCCCTCAAAGTATACTTTGCTAGATAAGTATACTTTGCAATTTTGATGAAATCGGCTACTGATATTGGCGGCAATCTCGAGACATTGCCATTGGTGATAGTATAATTGCAGGCAGTAACTTTGCAAAACTCCTGTACATGTGCCACGGTTGTGGCTGCATGTTTTTCACTTTATTCTGCTCTTTATGCGCAATTTACGTCAAATATAGCCTTGCATACATCATAATAAAATACAGTCAAACCTGTGAATAAAGGCTGGCCTTTATTCACAGTTTGACTGTATTTTATTAAACTTGAAGCAGAACTACATGTATCCATGTAATTGTGCCATTGGGACAACAAAGTTGTGGCCTTTACAGCCAGGTGATTGCTATTTGGAGGTGATCTTTAGAACAGGTTCAACTGTATGTGGATTTCGGAATAAACAAGCTGATTAATTGCTACACTGTGCCAAAATTTTATCACATTCCGATAGTTTGGTAAAAGTTATTCCGAATATATTATATAGTCAAAATGTGTAAAATCCTCAGACCCTGCTGATGGAATAGTTGTCTTATTTAATAATATTAACTGTTCAACTAAGAAACTAACCTGTCTTGTCACTGGATAGTTCTGCTTCAAGTTTAATACCAATTATGCTATGCTGTTCGCCAATTTGCTTACACTACCAGATGCGCAGCATTAGCAGAAACAAATGTGACGTTGCAAACACGCATGTGATGTCATACATCACACACTTTACGTCACTTACTGGCGTCAGAACGTTATGACATTTTACCTGCACAGACGTCTTTGAACTGGGTTAAATTTTCTGGAAATTTTGAATGAAATGGGGATATTAATGGCATATAAATTTGTTTGGAAAGCCTTAGGTGCACAGAATTAGCCGACACCATTGTACACTTCGAAAACCGTTCTAGATAGAATAACTAAGCAGAACTCTCAAGGCAATTACCCTTCCTTTCCTGGACAATGTTTGAATGTAGCCCCACCTCTAAACATGCTTTTGATTTGCTGTATTATTCTGTCATTGAAACTGAAGCGTGTGTGGCCACTTGGTAACGGGGTGCTCGTCTCGTGAAATTCCAACAAGGCATCATCTGTTTCTAAATATAACATTGCTTCTAAATTTAACGTTGTACTTACTGTGAACAATTAATGATTAATGTATTAGTTATTGGTGAAAGAGTAGCACCATGAGATTAATTGAGACAAAATTATTTTCATTCATTGGTGGAGAAAGCAGGTCAAGCAATAAACACTGGCACTGGTCGTAGAAAATAAGACCAATACCGTAATAACCCTAAATATTTGGACACAATTTACTTTGGGAAACCCCTATTAAATATGGGTTTCCCAAATCAAATTGCATCCAAATACATGATTATTGTGCTGAAACCAGTACTGCCATAATAACCCTAAATATTTGGACACACTTTGCTTTGGGAAACCCCTATTAAATAGGGGTTTCCTAAATAGGGGTTTCCCAAAGCAAATTGCATCCAAATAGTTAATTATTGTGATGAAACCAGTACTGTCATATTGGCAAGCTCACAGTTGTAGGGAAACCGTATATTTTTATGTGCTTCCCCAAATAAATGGTGTCCAAATATTTAGGGTATTCAGGGATTCCGCTGGGGAAAATAATTAATTTTTTTATTTTCTCGAAAATTGTAATTTTTTATCGGCAATTGTTTATTTTTATCGCCAATTGCGAAAGTGGCGATCGCCAGCGGAATCCCTGGTTATTACGCTAACATGAAAGTTTGTATTTTACTTTTCCTGTGTTCCAGCTTGGAGAGGTGTGATTAGTGTGGCAGCTGTTGATTGTGCCTGCGAAAACAACACTGATATCTGCCGCAACTATGACGTTCACGCATTCCCACACTTCCTGGTATGTCTATTATTTGAACCAGCTGACCTTATGGGTACAGTGGGGGTCAGCGTGTAAGTGCACACACACGAACGAACACGACTGGTTGGAACCAACCTTTGTGAAAAGTAGCACGTTTGTGAAGGGGCCTGGGCCTTCTGATTTTCGCCAAAATTGTGAAAAAGCAAGATTGGAAATCAAATAAATAACATGGTAATACGAGAAAAAGTCACTAAATTACAATGGATTATAGCAACTTCCAATTATAATTAAATAATGATGTAAGCAAACAAAAAGAACATCATATTTCCAATTGTGATATTGGGGGAAAAGTGTAGTTTGTGAGAGCACATTCCTGTAGCCTGATAACGATCTTTAGCGAACAATGCAGATCCTGATCAGACTGTGCAGAGGCTGATCTACATTGGTCACGAAAGCAATAAATCCCATTTCTCCAGTCACTTCCACATATTTGTTATAATAGAACTGTCTTGGAAATAGCTTTTGGTTGTTTGTTCAATGGTATTTAACCCTTTCACCCCTAAGTAACTGGAATGGACACCCCCAGGTTACTTTTCCGACTACCTATTCCATTTATTAGAAAGGGGTTTTATTTTTATAAAAAAGAAAATATCTGTAGATCCTGCTCATCTGTGTCTACGTTGTTTGCAAACTTCATGCTAGAGGTCTGTAGTGCTGAAAGGGCTAATGGCTACAGTCATTTTAGGTCGGGTTTGTAAATCTGCCCTTAACTCTTTGCATGCTGGGAAACTTGTGGGCTATAAATAGTTCCAAACTTGCGGACAAAAATTCATCATATTTTCTTGTATTTCTCAGCGTAAATATCATGAATATTTCTTGGAATTTCATTAGAATTGAGTCCTGAGTCAATTCTAATGAAATTTCAAGACATATTTACAGAGAGAAATAAAACATAATTATACTCGTAATTCGTTTGGCGGATATTTTCACCGCTAGCATGCAAAGAGTTAAAATAATTAAGCAACTAATAGAGGATACGGGACGTTAAACCGACAAATTCCACCAATTTCTAACACTGATATTGCCTTGAAAGCAGGGTTGGCCGGGAAATACCGGGGGCGGGAATTCCCGGTGATAATTAAAGTTATTTAAATTAAGTTTTAAGCTCAGTAATAGTTAATTAAACTATCAACAACTTATAATTAGATATAGGGGTTAATTACAATGTATAGATCTGTTTCATTCACAACTAGGAGTACTCATCAGGTGGAATATTTGGCAACCATGACATTTATTATACCCCCACAAACAAAGTTTGAGGGGGTATATACATGTAGGAGTCAGCTTGTCGGTCGGTCTGTTGGAAATTCCCTTCCACTCTATATCTTCTACACCCATGCATGGATTATCAAATGGCTTGGCACAAATGTTTCGCATGATGAGAAGGTGTGTCGCGATCAATAACCACGCACCTACATCCAAGGTCACAGTTGAAAGTCAAAGGTCAAACCTATCGAAATTCCCTTCCTCTATATATTCTACACCGATGCATGGATTATCAAATGGCTTGGCACAAATGTTTCTCATGATGAGAAGGTGTGTCGCAATCAATAACCACGCACCTACGTCCAAGGTCACAGTTGAAGGTCAAAGGTCACACCTATTGAAATTATTCCGCCGCTATCTTCTACACCCATGAGGATTATCAAATGGCTTGGCACAAATGTTTTCATGATAAGAAGGTGTGTCGATTAATAACCACGCACCTACGTCCAAGGTCAAGGTCACAGTTGAAGGTCAAACCTATTGAAACCCTTCCTCTCATTCTACACCGATGCATGGATTATCAAATGCCTTGGCACAAATGTTTCTCAGGATGAGAAAATGTGTCGCGATCAATAACCACGCACCTACGTCCAAGGTCAAGGTCACAGTTGAAGGTCAAACCTATTGAAATTCTCTTCCGCTCTATATCTTCTACACCGATGCATGGATTATCAATGGCTTGGCACAAATGTTTCTCATGATGAGAAGGTGTGTCGCGATCAATAACCACGCATCTACGTCCAAGGTCACAGTTGAAGGTTAAAGGTCAAACCTATTGAAATTCCCTTCCGCTCTATATCTTCTACACCGATGCATGGATTATCAAATGCCTTGGCACAAATGTTTCTCAGGATGAGAAGGTGTGTCACAATCAATAACCACGCATCTACGTCCAAGGTCAAGGTCACAGTTGAAGGTCAAAGGTCAAACCTATTGCAGGCGGCAGACAGATAAACTGCATAGTTTGTGTACACAACTCCTCTGAAACCGTTCAGTGGATTGATCTGAAACTATGCACACTTTTTATGCCGAACAAATATTTTTTTTACAAAAATATCATCCTTTTAACTTAGCCATTTTTTTCTATTTTTATTAAATTGATTCATTGCGTTCTTGACAAACTCGGCACAGAGTTTTTAATCAAAATCATATTAATCCATTACTCGTGTAAGATCCTCTATAACTGATGAATGAATTTTCAAATGTTTTCAGATTATCTCATTTTCATTGACCACGTACGCAGGTAAAAGGTCAATGTCACACATCTCTAAGGCCAGCATTACATAATGATCATGAAATTTTTATTCAAACCTATAGAACTCTTCTAATGTTAAGCTATTTGTAAGTCCAACTCTTTGTGGGGGTATCATGATCACTCCTGTGATAGTTTTAGTATTTTGGTTGTATTATTTTTTTGTAAATTACTTCTTCATTTTTTAGGAAGCATATAAGTGTCTGCTAGATACAATTCACAAGAATAACGTCATCATGATCAGACTATGTTTAGACAACATGCTGTTAATTGTCAACCTTCTCCCACACTAATATTCGGTATCAAGAAATGAGAATAAATGATCTTGGCATGCATGATGTGCATACACAGTCTCTTACAAGTCTTATATGACTGACAATGTACTGTTGTTTTATGCTTTGCATTTGTATTACTCATTTGCATTATTATTATGACATTTATTTAACGTGAAGACTGGGCCACGATGGTACGTGTGAGATACAGTACCTAAAATCGTTAAAATTAGCCAAAAGCCTACTAATGTCTACCTATTTGCATGTACATTGATGAGACTTTAATATACTTTAATAAGCCATCTCATATACAATACAATAGACAATTGGCAAATACTACATAGACTTTTGTCATACCGCAGATAAGTTTCTCGGCTTTTGATTGGCTAGCTTGCCTGGTCATATATATTATATGACCTGCCAAGGCCGTCAGACATACAGGAATTGCGATTCCCCTCCGGCGCCTCGCGTCCAATTTTGCAAGCGTCTACCGATTGTGAATTGTATTCATCACTAAACACAATAAAACCCCGAATTGATCAATAAAAGTAACAAATTGTACACTCAAAACCAGTCTTTATTGTTTATTTTTCCATAAATATTCTTCGCTCATCAAAATATGAGCGAAAAATGCCACAAACTGTCCCGTTTAGTGTTTTCAAATCTCAACACTATTGGTTTCGTGACACGGCTATAAACTATGGGTTCCACGCACGAAATGCGGCGTAGCGGGAACCAGTCGCATTCTTCTAGAGGCGCCAAAGGGAGAGCAGATGATAGAGCATTGGAATATAAATTAAATGACACGACATAAAAAAACTGTCATAAAGTCGTTTTCGATGGATTTCTTACTCCATATTTAGTTTGTTTTTGTTTAATAAAAAAACAAAATGTTCATTTACACCTTTATATTAAGACTGACGGTAGAAAATCGAATCTCGGATTATTTTTCTTCCTGAAAAAACTATCGCCTCGGGTGAACATACCTCCAGACGGGCAATATTACATCATATAGCCTGTGTAGAATCACAATAACTTATAGTATATAGGGAAGAAAATTGTCTAGAAAATAATGATGGTTTTTTTCTCTAAATAAATATTTTTTTTTTATTGCAGAATGTTTTATCTGTAGGCTTATCAGTCTACACAGATATAAACCATAGTAGATATAGGGGAATATAGAGACTCATCTTGACATTTTGGAATTAAAAAGACCACCAAGATTCGTATTTCCCGGTATTTCCCGCCGTCCTGGGAAATACTCTTATTTCCTGGGAAATTGCCAACCCTGCTCGAAAGTTGTTCTGACAACATATATACAATAGTTTTGTGAAGAGGTTTTGGTTGTTATCTTGTTAGTCCATGTATGTGGTTGCGTACACCTTTCATTTTTCTTATGACCCGCTTCACTGATTTTTGTCGCGCCCGCTTGCGGAAAGCACGATATAGTGGGCACTTTGGCGTACGTACAGTACAGCCACCGCGAAACCCGCACATTTTTTGCTTTGCAGAGTTTTTCGCCAGTGCAGAATTTCCTACCTATTGCGGCAAATCGCTGGTTTGCCGCGAAATGCCGCAAAGCGTCGCAAAATTCTTGCGGTATTGCCGCAATTGTTAAAATAAATTGCCGCAATCGTGACCCAAGTGAATTGCGGCAAAACGCGGGGAAATCATAAAACGGATCACCGGCACATTTGCCACAATTTGCGGCGTTTTGATAGACAAAAAATGCGGCGTTTTGCGATGTTTTGCTTTATTATTTTACCTGTCGAGCAAATCATTAGAGGTGTAAATTTGCATTCCTTTGTGGCCGTACGTGCGGGTGTTCGACTACATGCATGTCTGTCTATACATGTGTACATGTATGTAATAGATCTGTGTAATAGATCTGTGTAAACTTCTTTCAATCCCAGAACTGGTGTTCCCCAAACAGCGTTCACATTCTGAATATGCCTGTTTGATATCTACATACTACATGATCAATATTCTGAATATGCCTGTTTGATATCTACATCTTACATGATCAATATCGGTATGGCCATGGATGTTCGAACATGATTTATTGACAGATATACCAAATCGATCCATGCGAAATGCATGTCTACAAGGGTAAAACTGACTTCATTCAATTAAACAATGTACACATTTTCAGAGTGAATTGCCGAGTTTTGCCGCATTTTACCGTGTCCATTTTGTCGCAAAACGCGGCGGTAAAGGTGCGATAACATGTACATGTACGTTGTACACGCTGGAAAGTTTTGCCGAGTTTTGCCGAGGATCGCCGCGAAACGACCGCGTAAAATTTGCGGAGTTTCGCGTTATGCCGCAAACGGCCACGGGACGTTTTGCGAGAGATTGTGGCAATATTCCGCGCTAAAGCTAAATTGGTTGCCGCAATTACAAAAAATGTGCGGGTTTCGCGGTGGCTGTACTGTACGTACGTACGTACGTGTGTCCGGTTAAAGTTTTTGGTTAAGTTGTTTGGTTAAGTTTTTTGGTTAAAGTTTTTGGTTAAGTTCTTTGGTTAAGTTTTTTGGTTAAGTTCTTTGGTTAAGTTTTTTGGTTAAGTTTTGTGGTTAAAGTTTTTGATTGAAGTTTTTTGTTATACTATATCTCTGCAACTGCTTTGCCCATTACCTTGAAACTTCACATGGGTGTTTATCATCATCTATATTTTCATTCTACCCCCCTCCCGTGCGGCCCCTGTGCCCAATGTCAAGGTCAAATTACTTTGAAGTTTTTGGTTAAGTTCTTTGGTTAAAGTTTTTGGTTAAGTTTTTTGGTTAAGTTTTGTGGTTAAAGTTTTTGGTTAAGTTTTTTGGTATACTATATCTCTGCAACTGCTTTGCCCATTACCTTGAAACTTCACATGTGTGTTTATCATCATCTATATTTTCATTCTATGCCCCTCCCGTGCGGCCCCTGTGCCCAATGTCAAGGTTTTTTTCGCGCCCGCTTGCGGAAAGCGCCATATAGTCGGCACTTTGGCGTACATACGTTAAAGTTTTTCGTTATACTATATCTTTTTTTTTAGTGTCCATGCCTCGCCACAAGGCGCGACATCCAGGCCGCGGCCATCTAGTTATAATATTTGTCACAAGGTGTCTCTACAGATGGTGCTTTGTTTTGCATATGACCCTCGTTCGACCGCCAAATGGATAGGTCACGGAGAAAGTTTTATTTGTTTATTCAATAACTTGTTAGAGTATCAAGACTGCTAGGGAGGGGATTAACATAGTGATAATGATGTCCTTGTTTGTTTAATGGTATTTCATGACCTGTCAACAGCTACAATGATTTTAGGCCAAGTAAGCAATCGGACAAACAGTTTATGAACTCCACTACTTCTAGCACCAATGATGCACCATAAATTGATCTAAGAGGAAGAGAAGTTAATGAGAAAAGAAGTAACTTGAAGGTTTCCAGTTTATGTTGCACTATTTATGTTGAACAATACTTCAATAACCAAGAACACACTCTTCCGACGTCTACTATCCTCTAAATGACACTAATTCCTTGATAAAGGCCTTGTGCTGAAACATGGAGAGGGGGTTCTTGGTTACTGAAGTATTGTTCAACATAATTATCATACTAACCCTTAGACCGCTACTCACAACAATTGTTGTCTGCTGTTGCTTTTATATCTTGCCTTATTTCTCAATAAAACATGGTTTGACAGCACTTCAGAATCATTTCCAATGGAAATGATTCTGAAGTGCTGTCAAAGCATGTTGTAAATTATTCTAAAGTGCTGTCAAAGCATGTTTTTGATGATAAAAATGGAAAATAAAAAATAAACAGCAGACGAGAAAAAAAATAAGATAGCGGTCTAAGGGTTAATGCGGAAAGTTTCTTATCAACTTGTTTAATAAAAATCATATTATATCATCACTCGTGTAAGAACCACTATCTATTACGCCATCCGATACATGTACATCATCTGAACGATTCTGTCAACTTTAATTGCAGCTAATGCCTCCACATGCGAGTGATCAGGACAAGGGGGTCAGTTTGCAGGAACAGGATCCAGGCGCAATTATGAACGTCATGGTTGACTTTGTCACGAATATCACCGACGTCGAGATACCGCACGGATGGCCTAGGGTTAACCCCATTGTGTAAGTGATTGGTCATATACTTGGTGTTTTCAATAGAGACCCTTCGTGGTATGTTTGCCCTTGAAATTTGACTCGTGGAATTTGCAGCACAGGGGTCAAATTTGCTCCAGATAAGCTTTGTGTCTAAAGCGTACTATAGCCCCTGATTTCAAAATCATTGCATATTTTACTTTTACAAATGCATTATTGATTTTCTTCATTACTAAATAGGGAAAAAATTATAACAAAGTTAAACATTCACTTATTTGAGCTGCAAAAAGCAAACAATGTGTATTTTCACATTGCTGTGCGTATTTTGTACTCCCACTTTTGATAATCAATGCCTATTCAGCTAAAATAATTGTATAAATTACGCCAATACGCACCTTATCTGCAGCTCTGTATATAAAGTGTACTGAATTTGTATTTTACACTTAAAGATTGGGGGCTCTCAAATTATGTAAAAATATATTGTTACTGAAATTAAATGTGTACCTAATTACATATACATGCATAACTATTCCACCATTTTTGTTTACATCAAAAGTGTTTGTTTTTACACAGTATTAACAAATATTTCAATTCCGTGTTTAATAGTAGTGGTGATCACCAGTTTATGTGCATGTGAAGACAGTGTATCAACTTAACCATGATTGCTGTCGATATATTATAAATATAGTTATAGTACACCAGAAATTGCATTGGACAAATAAATATCAACTTCCTTTGAATAGATATAGAATTTTCTTAATATTTTTAGAAAAAAATGTGGTTATCTCTCCTTACCTCAAGATTGTTGATTTCCGTCATGCAAATAATACAAAATAGTGCCAATATGTGTACCCGGTAATACAGATTAAACGCTCTTGTATATATTTATGACATCTGTGAATGCTGAACCAAAAAAATATAGTGATTTCCAATAACCTCCGAAGGGAAGCACATTTAATACACATTGTTTTAAAGTCACTCTTTTTATTAAATTTTCGACCACATGGTCGAAAATTTAATAAAAAGAGTGACTTTAAAACAATGTGCAAAAAAATATAACCCTTACAATAATTCCTGATGTGCGGGACCCCATCTTTAAATTTAGTCTTTGTCGGCCATTTTCTACGGCACTCCAAAATCTTATGTGTTTCTTTGCCTCCGTACATCCTCAGGAATATGCATGAAATTTGGGACGAGGCGAAAGATGAACATCGGCACATTGCGTTCGTTTTTGAAGACGAGAATTCATACGTCGGAAGACAGGTGAGTTTAACCCTTTCACCCCTAAGTAACTGGATTGATTTGTATATGTTAATTACCGGACCAATCCAATCGTCACAAAATGATTTTCAGACTAGTTCATTTATGAAAAGGGGGTGTTTTTGTTCTCAAAAATGTGAAAATTACTTGCAAAAAGTGCAGATGCTGATGAGCCGGCTCATCTGGATCTACACTATTTGTCAATACCACTATGCAGGCCTGTGGTGTTTAAAGGGTTAATTGAGATTTTTCCAATTTCCATCTAGAGCTATTTTGTCTGGACTCGGTTGTCCGGTTAGCACAATTGGTAATGAGTGCTTTTCACCAATACGGCCCAGGTTCGATCGTCAGTCGGGGGGTAGTATGTGAGATGGCATAGTGGTTGCCAGACCGGACAAGTGGGTTTTCTATCGGTTCTAGAGATGGGACGTGGCTTAGTGATGTTGCATAATTCAGTACCAGAGGTTGTGAGTTAAATCCTCACCCTAGGCGTGAAAAATACTTGCCCTTAAGCCTCCAATTGTACCTACAAAACACATTTGTGGCTATGACTGGAGAAATGGGGTTATGCGACCACTGTAGATCAGCATCTGCACTGTCCGCAATTCCATTAACGAAACACCAGTCATACTTCTAACAAGCAACATAGATAGTTATCACGCTACAGGCGTGTGCTTCACTGGTCACAACTCCCATAAGCCCCATTTTTTTAAAGAGAAATGTGGGCCACACAGGTTGCCATAGAATGCAGATATAGATGATGACAAACATGCATATGAAGTTTCAAGTCAATCCGACTCATGGTAGCAAAGGTATAAGTACATTGTAGTTTGAAAACTTTGATGCAGTTTTCGCACGAATGTACCGACACCCTGACAGATAGCTACAATAATTCGCCTCCGATATGTTATCTATGGCTACAATTTGACCCATTCAAAAAATGTGAGCAACCGAAGTGCATACCCAAACCTGTTGCATGTAGGTCAAAATTTAGTAAACTGTATATTTTATACCTTTAAACAAATAGTCTTTGATGTAGAACTAGTAAATTGCCAAAAATAATAGACATCTTTTCTCTTGTTGTTGTTCAACATTCAACATAACGAAATGAAGCTTTTAAATTTACAAGATATACAATGTACATGTAAATGTCAGATAAGCACATTGACACAATAAAATAATCAATTTCTGCATGAGAAATTTCTTTATTAATGTTTTATTGATACAGCTAGATTTGTATCTCTAACATATCAAACACGCCAGATAACCGATTGCAAAAATCACTCTTCCATGTGTTACATTAAAGAGATGGGGTTAAATTGCTACCCTCGCGAGAGGTATGGAGCGGGGTAGCAATTTTGTTTCTACCTGACAGACAGCACAGCTCGGGCTAGACAAATTATTCATCCTGAGCCACAAATCTGCTCATCACTCAGCCTCAAATCTCTCTCCGGTTCTAGGTAATTCTCGATATGTTGTCATATATTTTGATCAGAAGCTACACTGGTCACAAATTCCATAAGTATGCCCTATTTCTCCAGTCACAGCCACATATCTGCCTATCTCGTGTTCTAGGTAATTCTCGATATGTTGCCATACATTTTGATCAGGAGCTACACTGGTCACAAATCCCATATTCTATATTTCTCCAGTCACAGCCACATATCTGTCTATCTCCTCTTCGAGGAACAGGAGATAGACAGATATGTGGCTGTGACTGGAGAAATAGGGCTTATGGGATTTGTTACCAGTGTAGCTCCTGATCAAAATGTATGGCAACTATCGTCACCCTAGGCGTGAAAAATACTTTCATAATATTGCCATCCCACTGGTCTGTCGGATGAGACTTTAAACTGTGATACTGTCTCTATATGACCTATAGTCTGTTTCACGAAAGCTGCCCAAATTTTACGGCTATATAAACAATTAAAAAACAAGATTTCTTTTGATAATATTAAATTAAAGGAAAATTTAAGAATGAGCCTTCTTTTTATTTCGTGAAATTTGGTCAAATATTGATTTTATTGCGAAAAAACAATTTTCCCTTGAGTGAAGATGTCTATGGGGATTTAACATGGGGAAATTTTTTTGAATTTTAGAAATACTGGACCGATTTTTAGCTCACCTGAGCGAAGCTCATGTGAACTATTGTTACCGCAATGTGTCCGTCGTCCGTCGTCCGTCGTCGTCCGTGAACATTTTCAAACGTCTTCTCCTCAGTAACCATTGGGCCTATAGTCACCAAACTTCATGATCATGGTCCTTAGGTAGGGGGATTACAAAATTGTTAAAATTACGTCATTGCGTAATCCAAGATGGCCGCCGTCTAAAAATAGCACAAATTCTTCAAAAATCTTCTTCTCAAGAACCACCAACCGGATTTCGACAAAACTTGGTAGGAATGATCGATGTACAATGCTCTTTCAAAGTTGTTAAAATGGTGACCCTGGGGTCAAAACTGGGCGTGGCCCGTGGGGTCAAATTGGGGTCAAATTTTATTTTTGACCGAATATGGTCATGTCATATATCGAATTGAAGGTATCAAAGAGGCGATCACTCTGGTGCATTTTTTGTCAAAATCTGATGGTTATGTCATCCAAGATGGCCGCCGAAAGGTCAAAAGGTTGTTCTTTTATTAGAGATTTCAAAATTCTTCTTCACATGAATCGCTTGGCCCATGTTAGCCAAACTTAAAAGTTATGATCCATGGGTGAAGCCTTTTCAGATTTGTTAAAATGGAGGTCATCGCTAATCCAAGATGGCCACCGTCTAAAAATAGCATAAATTCTTAAAAAATCTTCTTCTCATGAACCGCTAGCCGGATTTCGACGAACCTTGGTAGGAATGATCAATGTACAATGCTCTTTCAAAGTTGTTAAAATGGTGACCCCGGGGTCAAAAATGGGCGTGGCCTGTGGGGTCAAATTTGGGTCAAATTTTATTTTTGACCGAATATGGTCAAGTCATATATCGAATTGAAGGTATCAAAGAGGCGATTGCTCTGGCACAATATTTGTCGGAATCGGATGATTATGTCATCCATGATGGCCGCCAAAAGGTCCATTTATTTGAGATTTTGAACGTCTTTTTCTCAGGAACCACATGGCCGATGCTGGCCAAATTTCATAGGAAGTTCCGATCCTTGGGTGAAGCATTTTCAGATTTGGTAAAATGAGAGTCATCGCTTAATCCAAGATGACCGCCGTCTAAAAATAGCACAATTTTTTTAAAACACATGAACTCAATGTCACATTCTCCTCTGGTGTTCATGGAGTCAGGTGAGCGAATTAGGGCCATCATGGCCCTCTTGTTTAAATTTAACTTTTGTTTTCTTAGTTAGATCATATCCAAGCTATCTAGTCAGGTTTCGGAGTCAATTTCCAAATTTTTCGTTTTTTGACTCCTCCCACACTTCCTTACCACTTTTTCCCCCATGTTAAATTCCCATAGACAAATCAATTTTTCGTAATAAAATCAATATTTGACCAAATTTTACGAAATAAAAAGAAGGTTCATTCTTAAATTTTCCTTTAATTTAATATTATCAAAAGAAATCTTGTTTTTGAATTGTTTATATGGCCGTAAAATTTGGGCAGCTTTCGTGAAACAGACTATAAGCTGTTGCTGGGACGTTCCTCTGGGTACTCCAGTTTCTTCACAAAAATCTGCCTATCTCCTGTTGTAGGTAATGCTTGACATGTTGCCGTACAAGAGAATCCTCGTGCGCAGAATGCTGAGAGATGCGGTGAAGAAGTTTGGGATTACGTCCTTTCCCACTCTCTGTCTGATCAATCGTGACGGAACATTCAAGCCACTATCCAGGTATCATTTTTATACCCCTGGCATACAAAGTTGTCGAAGGGTATATAGTTTTTGTAATTCTGTATTTTTGGGTACCCATTATCTCTGTAAGTCGGATTGACCTCAAACGTCGTATACTTCCTTATTATCATCCATATTTTCCATTCCATACCACACCCATGCGGCCTTCATGTCCAAGGTCAAATTACTTGGAAATTTGTGTTAATTTTTTTTCAAATATTTAAGTTAAAGTTTTTGTTTGTCTGTTCAGGCGGCGGCCGTGGGTATCCTTGAGCCCCTGCTCACTTTCTCTCGTTCATCCAAATTTTATGGTGTATTTACTGTATGAGTATTTCTTCTGCTAAACGGAATATAATAGTGTTCAAAATTTGAACGAAAGGTAGGTTTCTGAACCACTTCTGATCAAACAATGAACAATTAATGCGTGTATAAAATGTGATTAAATGCAGGTTAATTAAGATAAATGTCCTTTCTAACAAATGGAAGAACAAAACAAATCTTATGGGTTTTTTGATCAGTGTATATCCAGGGATTCCGCTGGGGAAAATAAAAAATCGCCACTTCCAAAAAAAAAAAAGAATACAAAATAAAAACGAAAAAATCAAAAAAAATAAAAAAATTGTAATTTTTTATCGCCAACTGTTTATTTTTATCGCCAATTGCGAAAGTGGCGATAGCCAGTGGAATCCCTGTATATCCAGATCAGCCTGTGCCACCGCACAGTCTGATCAATCAATGAAACGCCCATCATGCTTCTAACAAGGAATATACAAATGTTGATTGTGAAAAAAGGCTTGTGGCTTGTGGCTTTGCGACCAGTGTAGCTCCTGATCAGCCTGTGCATCCGCACAGTCTGATCAGGAGCTACACGGTTCGCCATTTCATCAATGAAACGCATGTCATGCTTCTAACTAACAATAGAGATCATTATTAGGCTACAGGAGTGCGCTATTTGATTGGCCGATTTCCACCACACTTCACAGTTGCAGGATGTCGATCAGGGGATTTGTGGGGTTTCGTGCACCATGTTCAAGGTCACATGTGCTAAAAATAGTTTTTTCTTACTTTTATTATGTCCTCATGATAACTAGACTACTATAACTCAGAGCTCGAATATACTTCACGTGCGCATTGACATATATTGTGGGAAGACACCAATTGAAAATGTTGTGTGTCAAGTTCACGGTCACCGGGGCTAAAAATATGACCAGACATTCAGCCGGGGCATTTGTGTTCCGACAGGCCACATTTCTACATTACTAGTAGTTTCTAAATAATTCTGCAGGGCTCCAGCTAGTTTTCACAATATATTGGGGAAATTTTACTACATGTACCTGAGCAGAAATATTCTGTTCTATATCTATAGTAAAAAACGTTCCCCTCAACTTTAAACAGGGAGAAGTGGCTCCATTGAGGGAGACAAAATAGCTTGATTCCTGATTCAGGGATGGGCCATGGCCTGAGGGATATGGCATTGGACTGGAGGTTGTGAGTTCAATTCTCACCCTAGGCTACTCGTGAAAAATTCTAACAGTATTTCCATCCCATTTGAGACTTTAAACTGTTGTCCCTTGTCTATATGACCCTAGCTGTTGCTGGGATATTAAACCCATTCACTTTCACTTTTTGATTCCTGATTCTGTTGTAGGGACAATGCTACTAGGGAAGGATACGTCCAGGCGCTGAAGGAGCTTCTGGCCTCTACAGGTGACCTTGACGTGACCCCTGACCTTGACCGTGGGGTCGTAGTGGCGATGGACCAGGGAAAACCAAGCAAGGGCCTGTCAAAAAGTGAGATGGACTTTGCAAAGTAAGTTTCCCAATTTGCTGTGGAACCTCTCTAAACCAGACACCCTGTGAGGAAATCCCAGCATGGAGGTGGGGGGGGGTGGGATGATAAAAAGTGAGAAAGACTTTGTAAAGTAAGTTTCCCAAGTTGTCGTGGAACATCTCTAAACCAGACACCCTGGAAGGAAAACCTAGGATTGGTCAAAAAGTGAGACGGACTTGTCGTCTGCTGTTGTTTTATATTTTGTCTTCTTTCTCAATAAAAACATGGTTTGACATCACTTTAGAATCATTTCCAATGGAAATGATTCTAAAGTGCTGTCAAATCATGTTTTTGATGATAAAAATGGAAAGCAGAAAATAAACAGCAGACAACACAATTCATTCAGCATTGTACGGATTTCATGGTGACAAAGGAGCTGTAGAGGAGGAGGAAGGGTTTTGTGAAACAGACAGTAAACACACATGTGGTTGTGACTGGAGAAATGGGGCTTATGGGCTTTGCGCACAGTGTAGATTCAGATCAGCCTGTGCATCCGCACAGTCTGATCAGGATCTGCACTGTTCGCCATTCCGTCAATGCAGAACCCGTCGTGTTTCTAACAAGGAATATTGATTGTTATCAGGCTACAGGAGTGTGTTATTTGATCAGAAGCAACACTGGTCACATACCCCGTAAGCCCCATTTCTCCAGTCACAGCCACATATGAGTCACGTCATGTGATTTTGTACCTAAGAACAATATGTACTAATTTACAATATTTTCCGCAAATGACATCAAAAGTTGACGACAATTTAATTTATCATCTTTTGAAGTCATTTACAGAAAATATCACAGTTTCTATAAATATATTTCATGCGGATGCACAGGCTGATATGGATGTATGCTGGTAGCAAAGCCCATAAGCCCCATTTCTCCAGTAACAGCCTCAAATATACAGGCGCCACAAATGGGAGCTAAATAGATCTTTTGAAATATGTTTTGAATTTGTGAAACAAATTTTAACATTTGTTTTCTTAGTTACATCATTTCCACGCTATCTTAGCCAGGTATCGGAGTCATTTTCCAAAAAAAAATTTCTACCCTCCTCACCATTCTCCCTTTTGTGCCATGTTAAATTCCCATAGGAAAATGGAAGTTTTATTTGACTCGATTATTGAGAGATAATTATGTTCTGACAAATGAAGTCCTGATAAGACTGTGTGGACCCACAGATATAGGAGACCTTATATGTGGCTGTTATTGGAGAAATGGGCCTTATGGGTTTTACGAACAGTGTAAATCCGCACAGTCTGATCAGGATCTGCACTGTTCGCCATTTCATCAATGAAACACCCGCCATGCTTCCATCAAGCAACATAGTTCATTATCAGGCGTTATGAGTGTGTTTTATTTGATCAGGAGATACACTGGTCACACATCCCATAAGCCCCATTTCTTCAGTCACAGCCACATATATGGGACTGTTTTTCAGACCGGGGGTCTATATGACTGACCTGGAGTCGACTCTCCACTACGCCTTCCGACAGGAGATTGCCATACACCGGGATATAGATGGGCCGAAACTCGACGCACTGAAACAGTTCATAGAAATGCTGGTGAAGGTAAGTGTAGTTTCAACCCTTAATAACTGAAATGAACAATAATATGTTAATTAAGGCCCAATTCAATTGTCGCAAAATTGATTTTCAGACTAGTCCATTTGTTAAGAGTGTGTTTTTGTTTCTGAAAATTTCTTGCAAAAAGTGCAGATCCTGATGAGACGGCTGTGAAAATATATTTTGGTGGTGCATGAGACACAGGGACATAGATGGGTGGGGGGGGGAGCTGGATTGGGGGGGGGGGGGGGGGTGTGCACTCGATGCACTTAAACATTCATAGAAATGCTGGTGAAGGTATTACAGTGGAACCTCTCTAAACCGGACACCAAGAAAATACCTGTGACCTGTGACGTTATTTTTGATGAGTTTCTTGGTCATTTATCTCGGGTGGTAATATATGTTCGTGGTCGTATACCACACAACTATGGCTCAGAGTGATCAAATGCCTGATTTACAGTGAAACCTCTCTAAGCCGGACACCCTGGGGACCACCCCAGGGTGTACGGCTTAGAGAGGTTTCACTGTACTTAAATGCTGGACTAAATTTTATACTTTATATGACCATGACCTTTTGACCTTCACAACTTCGCTTAAACTCTTAGAAGGTTTGTTTAAGAAGTTTGCCGGAGTTTCTCCAATCTGCCACTGGTGGCATTTGTGTGTCGACAAGCTACATTTTCTTGTTCTCTATGGAAATATATTTTGGTCCTGGATGAGAGACAGTGACGTAGATGGACGGAAACTTGACACACTTAAACAGTTCATAGAAATGCTGAAGTTAACCGTAGTATGGAAATTGGGACATATTTACAAGACTCGGATCACGGGTCAGTCCCAGAACGGGGGCCAAATCATAAAACGGGGGCTAATCCCAGAACGGGGGCTAAATTTTCCCAGAACAGGGGCCAATTCAGTACGTTCTGAATATGCCTGGTTGACTTCCAGCTTGAATAACGTCAAGTTATGTGACGTAATGTCACGCTCTGGCCACCGGCGTCCATATCACATTTTTGGCGCCCATTCTGGGACTGAAGTCACATTTTTGGTCCTCTGATTATCCCCCATTCTGGGACTGACCCCCGATCTAGATCTTACACATTTCACCCGTAGAACGCTACACACAGCAATTGTCGTCTGCTGTTGATTTTATATCTTGCCATATTTCTCAATAAAAACATGTTTTGACAGCACTTCAGAATCATTTCCAATGGAAATGATTCTAAAGTGCTGTCAAAGCATGTTGTAAATTATTCTAAAATGCTGTCAATGCATGTTTTTGATGATAAAAATGGAAAATAGAAAATAAACAGCTGACGGCAAAAAGTTAAGATAGCGGTGTAAGGGTTAAAGGTTAAGATAGCGGTGTAAGGGTTAAAGGTACCATAAGTATAAGTTACTCTTCACATATTGGACGTTTAAGGAATTCAATACGAGGAGCGGTAGCTCATAAAATGCTGTGAAAAAATGTATTTGTTTTATAGAATGAAGACAACATTTTTGTTCCCCCATTCTAAGGATTGAACAGTTCATTGAAACCTTATTGAAGGAAACTGTTTGCACTGATCCTGTTTTGGGATTCTAATTGGGACCTATATAAAGCGGACACCTTAAGAACCACCCCCCTCCCCCCCCCCCCCCCCCCCCCCCCCCCCCCCCCCCCAAGATGTCGGTTAGAGAGGTTCCATTTGGCATCTTTTTAGCACGGTTCCACTGCAATTCAATTACAGTGGAACCGTGCTAAAAAGATGCCAAATGGAACCTCTCTAAACTGGACATCTTGGGAGGTTCTTAAGATGTCCGGTTTATAAAGGTTCCAATTATTCAGTGAGCCATGTTTATGTGCTGTGAAATCATGAATATTATCAGAGACTTTGAATCCGATCAATAATGAATACTCAAACTGCATGATTCTGAGCATGAGAACAGAGTTAGGTCCCTTGTTTTAGTATGTCCAGTAGTCTATTTAGTAATCTGTCACGATGTATCAGTGCAGTAACTCTGTCTTTCAGTATTTCCCAGGGCGCAGTGAAGTAATGCAATTCCTGGAGCATGTACATATGTGGCTAAAGACGATGACGACCGATCTTACTGGTGATTTGTGGCTAGACTCGATTGATGAACTCCAGGTAATTATAAACACCATTTTCAGTGTTTGTACAGTATTTACCACGTTTTTACTAAATTGAAAAATCTTAAAATTAGCATAGATGGAATTGTCATTTTCTGATATTGAGGATAGCAATTAGTTAATTGTGAAAAACTTGACCTTATGGCCTTGCAGCCTGTGTAAAGCCTTCACATCTGAGGCACGCCATCATGCAAAATCACACATGTTCTTAGGTACAAAATCGCATGGCATGCGATTTTGTACCTAAGAACATGTACGATTTTTCATGAAATAAATTTACAGAAAATTTGATATTTTCTGTAAATGACGTCGAAAGAGGACACAATTTTCATAGCAAATGACCTTAGCTGTTGCTGGGACGTTAAACCATTTCACTTTTTATTTCAGACGCTGGACGCCTACCTGCCCGACCGTGTGGAGTGGGTGGCCTGTAAGGGGAGTGAACCCCGCTTCAGGGGCTATCCTTGTGGAATGTGGACCCTGTTTCACGCGCTGACAGTCAGCGCTTACGAACACGAAGGTATGCTCATCCGTCGGTCATTATACCACAGGCATACAAAGTATGTCAAAGAGTGGGTGCTGGTCGGGCGAATGAGACGGCGTAAATTAATGGTATGGGTTCCTCCTTACGTTTTTATCTTTGGCTCTTTAATTGCCTGGGAGTTGAATTAGATTATTGCCCATTATAAAAGTAGTAAGATTATTACTGATCCTACTGCTTTTGGGAGGGGCCAAGTGATTCTGGTGTGGCGAGGACCTGGCATCAGATCAGGATTATTCTGATTTCAGGGCTGACAAAGTACAGTCGAACCTGTATTAACGACCACCTGGGAATAGCGACCACCTGTCCACAACGGCCAGTTAGAACCCCCCCCCCCACCCCTCCCCCCCCCGTCCAATTTTGTACTTTATAAGACTTGGTTAGTACGACCACGAACTGCGACCATGCGATTTTTCATTCCACACGGCATTTTTGTTTGATGTGAACAGCGACCATGTCATGTTTTTGTCGGCCAAAAAAAATGCACACAATCGCTATTTTCCTTCCATTCAAACAATTTGGTCGCTATCCATCTTGAATTGCAACTGGTCGTAACCAATTAGTCATCAATTACAATTCGCATTCTTTTTTGAAAAACATTTACTTTGCCCTGATTATTGGTCGGTGTTATTTTGGCGACATTAAACATTTTCCATGAACAATATTGCATAACTTCATTAATGGTAATTCCCGATATGAATTCCGTGTCGTGTATTCCAATAGGCATAATGCAATTCCGCGCAAGTCATAAAACTCTATCATTAGCTGACAAACTGTGTTTATACGATGCTGATTCGTCTACAGTGACAAGACTAAGACTTCAAACACACCGCGCTTGTCGAGTGTAAATTTCACACCGCGGGGCACAAGGCCATATCAAAGATCAATACACGCGGTTGCTGACGTCAGTCACGTAGTCCACACTAGACTGGTACCCTGTCGGACTGGTACCCTTGTCTAGCGAAACAATACTACCGGGAACCTAAAGTGACACGACAAATGTGTTTATATGAATTGGGTCTCGATCTCCGACAAATCCCGGCTTATTGCATTAGCGGCCAGACCAGGCAGTGGATTCGTGGTCTGCTCATGGTTTACAATGCTCGACAATCTCTAATTAAAAACATCAGTAATTACGTCAGCGGACATTGCCAATTCGTCATAGGCTGCTTAAATATTCAGGCTTCACCAGGATAGTATACATTGGACAGAAAGCAAATAAGCCTGGTGTTCTCTCCTGATTTGGACACCTATCTCGTGTGGGTTACTCGACTCGACACATTCAATGAAATATTTTTGTTACAAAAAACTCGCGGTTTTTACAGGCTATCATTTTAATAAAGACTATATGACCGTTATTAATTTCAACTGATGGTGTGAAATTGAGAATAAGAAAAATACTAATGGTCATCCTAATTAAACCACTTACATGTAATTACGACCAGCTATTAAATGGTGCACCAAAGCTAGCCGCGGGATATACTTATCGTGAAGATAATTACTCCCCTTTGTATATAATTTCCAAAGCGAGGCTGGGTTCAGAACACTAACAACAAGATGACAAAACAAAATAAATGGACTATTTTTGCCATTTTCATGCAATTTTTAGCCAGGTTTTTTGAAAAAAAATCCAGGCTATTGGATTGGCGAAAGCCGGGTGGGCGGGCGGGCGGGCGGCGTCCACAATCAATGTTAAGTTTTCGTGTTTGAGTCTATTTCTTTGTTACTGTACCACCTAGGACCACCAAACTTTCACAGCTTCATAATCAAGGGGTGCCCACCACATATCACTATCCAACATGTTACTTTTTTTTTAACTTCACCCATTTTTTCCGCGCAGTCGACTTAGCCATTTTCAATGTTAAGTTTTCGCGTTTACAATGTTAAGTTTTCGTGTTTAAGTCCATTTCTTTGGTGCTGTACCACCTAGGACCACCAAACTTTCACAGCTTCATAATCAAGGAGTGCCCACCACATATCACTATCCAACATGTTACTTTTTAGCCAGGTTTTTTGAAAAAAAATCCAGGCTATTTGGTTGGCGAAATTGGCGGGAAAGGGCGGGCGGCGGCGGGGTGGCGGGCGGCGGGCGGCGGGCGGCGTCCACAATCAATGTTAAGTTTTCGTGTTTGAGTCCATTTCTTTGTTACTGTACCACCTAGGACCACCAAACTTTCACAGCTTCATAATCAAGGGGTGCCCACCACATATCACTATCCAACATGTTACTTTTTTTTTAATTTCACCCATTTTTTCCGCGTAGTCGACTTAGCCATTTTCAATGTTAAGTTTTCGCGTTTACAATGTTAAGTTTTCGTGTTTAAGTCCATTTCTTTGGTATTGTACCACCTAGGACCACCAAAACTTTCACAGCTTCATAATCAAGGGGTACCCACCACATATCACTATCCAACATGTTACTTTTTTTTTTAACTTCACCCATTTTTTCCGCGCAGTCGACTTAGCCATTTTCAATGTTAAGTTTTCGCGTTTACAATGTTAAGTTTTCGTGTTTAAGTCCATTTCTTTGGTACTGTACCACCTAGGACCACCAAACTTTACAGCAGCTTCATAACCAATGGGGTGCCTACCACATACAACTATCCAACTGTGACCATTTTTTTACCTTCACCTATTATTTCTACGTAATTGACTTAGCCATTTTCAACGTTAACTTTTTAACGTACGTCTGGTTAAAGTTTTTTGGTTAAAACTTTTTTGTTATACTATATCTCTGTAACTGCTTCGCCTATGACCTTGAAACTTCACATGGGTGTTTATCATCATCCATATTTTCATTCTAACCCCCAACCGTGCGGCCCCTGTGCCCAATGTCAAGGTCAAATTACTTTGAATTTTTTTGTTAAAGTATTTTCGTGTACTATATCTCTGCAACTGCTTCACCCAATACCTTGATACTTCACATGGGTGTTTATCATCATTGTCGCACCTGCTTGCGGAAAGCGCGATCCTGTGCCCAATGTCAAGGTCAAATTACTTTGAATATTTTTGTTAAAGTTTTTTTCGTTTTTGTGTACTATATCTCTGCAACTGCTTCACCAATACCTTGATACTTCACATGGGTGTTTATCATCATTGTTGCACCTGCTTGCGGAAAGCGCGATCCTGTGCCCAATGTCAAGGTCAAATTACTTTGAATTTATTTGTTAAAGTTTTTTCGTGTACTATATCTCTGCAACTGCTTCACCCAATACCTTGATACTTCACATGGGTGTTTATCATCATTGTCGCACCTGCTTGCGGAAAGCGCGATCCTGTGCCCTATGTCAAGTTCAAATTACTTTGAATTTTTTTGTTAAAGTTTTTTCGTGTTACTATATCTCTGCAACTGCTTCACCCAGTACCTTGATACTTCACATGGGTGTTTATCATCATTGTCACACCTGCTTGCGGCGGAAGGAAGCGAGGATATCGTCTGCATTTTGGCATACGTCCGTCCGTTCGTCCGTGTGTCCGGTTAAAGTTTTTTGGTTAAAGTTTTTTCCATCTACTATATCTATTTTTTTTAGTGTCCATGCCTCGCCCCAAGGCGCGACATGCAGGCCACGGCCATCTAGTCTACAAAAAGTGGGTATAATTATGTTATCCAAGTGTCTATGCTTGGAAAAAACCTGGCCTTCGTGGCTTTGCCTCGTTTCTTGTTTTTTACTTGACCCATTTTTTCCGCGCAGTCGACTTAGCCATTTTCAATGTTAAGTTTTCGCATTTACAATGTTAAGTTTTCGTATTTCATGACCATTTTGTTTACCTTCACCTATTATTTCTACGTAATTGACTTAGCCATTTTCAACGTTAACTTTTTAACGTATGTCTGGTTAAAGTTTTTTGGTTAAAAGTTTTTCGTTATACTATATCTCTGCAACTGCTTCCCCATTACCTTGAAACTTCACATGGGTGTTTATCATCATCTATATTTTCATTCTAACCCCCAACCGTGCGGCCCCTGTGCCCAATGTCAAGGTCAAATTACTTTGAATTTTTTTGTTAAAGTTTTTTTGTGTACTATATCTCTGCAACTGCTTCATCCATTACCTTGATACTTCACATGGGTGTTTATCATCATTGTCGCACCCGCTTGCGGAAAGCGCGTGTGTCCGGTTAAAGTTTTTTTTTCGTTAAAGTTTTTCCGTCTACTATATCTATTTTTTTAAGTGTCCATGCCTCGCCCCAAGGCGCGACATGCAGGCCACGGCCATCTAGTCTACAAAAAGTGGGTATAATTATGTTATCCAAGTGTCTATGCTTGGAAAAAACCTGGCCTTCGTGGCTTTGCCTCATTTCTTGTTAATTGATGGAAAGCAGATACACTCCACGATCGTGCAATTTAGCGAATCGTCAGGTGGAAGTGTGTTCAGCCAAGACGTTTTCTATGCATGCATATAGATTACAATAGAATGCTAAATACATAGCCGACTTCGTTGTGAAACCGGGAAAATATTCAACCCTTGGAACAATGACCACCTGTCAACAACGACCACTTTGGCCACTTCCCTTTGCCGGTCGTTGTTCACAGGTTCGACTGTATGTCAAAGGTAGTTTTCATATTTCAGCCTGTTCGTCCATCTGTTCATCCATTCGTCTGTCAATAAGATTTGCTGTTTAAGTTTTCAAGTGCCCATTATCTCCAACCACTTGTCGGACTGACCTGAAACTTGAAATCTGTTTTAATATTTGCCAATATCGATTGTGAGTGCTAATGTTTTTTGCATTTACAAACTTCTTTCATGAAATGGGCCCCTGAATCTACATTGTTTCAAGTTTGCCAATGTTGTACGCCATCGCCTGTGTTAATCTTGCCCAGATTATCAATGTTTCTGAACATCTATTGGCAATCTCAACTCGCAATCAAGCAGTTTGATTGTCTGAGCTGTAGCACAGCTCAGACTCAGCCAATCAAGCTGCTTGACTTCAAGCACAATATTTGAGTATTTTGAAATAAAGAACATTTATCAATATTGGCAAGAATTAGCACAGGCGGTAGTGTATTTAGGCCATAAAAAAAGTACGTTGGTTCTCAGACACGGGGTTTGCGGAATGTGAAGCAGGAGAGCGGATTTTTAATATGTTTTATTTTTGTCGCGCCTGCTTGCGGAAAGCGCGATATAGTCGGCCATTTGGCGTACGTACGTATGTACGTACGTACGTACGTACGTGTGTCCGGTTAAAGTTTTTGGTTAAGCTGTAAGGTTAAGTTTTTTGGTTAAAGTTTTTGGTTAAGTTCTTTGGTTAAAGTTTTTGGTTATGTTTTTTGGTTAAGTTGTTTGGTTAAGTTTTTTGGTTAAAGTTTTTGGTTAAGTTCTTTGGTTAAAGTTTTTGGTTAAGTTTTTTGGTTAAAGTTTTTCGTTATACTATATCTCTGCAACTGCTTTGCCCATTACCTTGAAATTTCACATGGGTGTTTATCATCATCTATATTTTCATTCTACCCCCCTCCCGTGCGGCCCCTGTGCCCAATGTCAAGGTCAAATTACTTTGAAGTTTTTGGTTAAGTTTTTTGGTTAAAGTTTTTCGTTATATATATCTCTGCAACTGCTTTGCCCATTACCTTGAAACTTCATATGGGTGTTTTATCATCATCTATATTTTCATTCTACCCCTCCTGTGCGGCCCCTGTGCCCAATGTCAAGGTCAAATTACTTTGAAGTTTTTGGTTAAGTTCTTTGGTTAAAGTTTTTGGTTAAGTTTTTTGGTTAAGTTTTTTGGTTAAAGTTTTTGGTTAAGTTTTTTGGTTAAGTTTTTTGGTTAAAATTTTTTGTTATACTATATCTCTGCAACTGCTTTGCCCATTACCTTGAAACTTCACATGGGTGTTTATCATCATCTATGTTTTCATTCTACCCCCTCCTGTGCGGCCCCTGTGCCCAATGTCAAGGTCAAATTACTTTGAAGTTTTTGGTTAAGTTTTTTGGTTAAAGTGTTTGGTTAAGTTTTTTGGTTAAAGTTTTTTGTTATACTATGTCTTTTTTTTTAGTGTCCATGCCTCGCCACAAGGCGCGACATGCAGGCCGCGGCCATCTAGTTGTTTGAGATGTTCATCTTAGATTTGTTTTCAAGTTGCCAGATGCATATATGCATCTGACAACTTGGAAAAAAAATCAAGAGATGAACATCTCAAACAAAAAGAATATGTTCTATAAAGTTATTATACCCCCCACAACGAGTTGTGGGGGGGGTATACTGGAGTCAGGTTGTCCGTCCGTCCGTGCGTCCGTCCGTGCGTCCGTCCGTGCGTCCGCGTAAACTTAACATCAGAGAAATATTGTTATAACTTCTATTTCCTTCATCTAAAATGCTTGATATTTCACACATGCATTCCTGTAAGGCTCTACTACCTTGCTGTGCCAAATCCACGACCGTCCAACCCCCGCAGATCCCAAGGTCAAGGTCAAATACTTAGTCCGTAAACTTAACATCAGAGAAATATTGTTATAACTTCTATTTCCTTCATCTAAAATGCTTAATATTTCACACATGCATTCTGTAAGGCTCTACTACCATGCTGTGCCAAATCCACGACCATCCAACCCCCACTGATACCAAGGTCAAGGTCAAATACTTAGTCTCTTTACAAAACTTAACATCAGAGAAATATTGTTCTAAACTTCTATTTCCTTCATCTAAAATGCTTAATATTTCACACATGGCATTCCTGTAAGGCTCTACTGCCATGCTGTGCCAAATCACGACGTCCAACCCCGCTGATCCAAGGTCAAGGTCAAATACTTAGTTCTCTTTACAAAAACTTAACATCAGAGAAATAAGTTATAACTTCTATTTCCTTCCTTGAAAATTCTTATTATTTCACTTGTGCATTCCTCTAAGGTTGTACTATCATGCTGTGACAAATCTACGACTGTCCAACCCCCACTGATCCCAAGGTCAAGGTCACATACTTAGTCTCTTTACAAAACTTAACATCAGAGAAATATGTTATAACTTCTATTTCTTTCATTGAATTCTTAATATTTCATATGCTGTGACAAATCTCAGCTGATCTCGAGGTCAACGTCACATACATACCGTATACCTCCAATTAACACCCCCCCCCCTCCTAATAAACGCCCCCCTCCCCCAAATAAAAAAAAACGAAAATAAAAATATTTACCAGTGACCGCCAATTTCAAACGCAAATAATCCTTAAATCCTTATTTGTGTTTGAAATTGGCGGTCCTTGGTAATTTTTTTTTTTTTTTTTTTTTTTTTTTTTTTTTTTAATGGCTAATAAACGCCCCTCCTTTTGTAGAATGTAACGCCTCCGGGGGCGTTAATTCGAGGTTATACGATAGTCTCTTTACAAAACTTAACATCAGAGAAATCGGTTATAACTTCTATTTCCTTGCTCGGATCTGCTTCACATTTCACACACTCATTGCTCCAATGGACCTCTACCACCCTGTGACAAATTCACGTTCATGCCGCTCATGCTAATCCCAGAGTCAAGGTCACAAGCCCACACACTTGGAAATTTTTACATATTTTAGGGGTACCTGGGCCCACGCGGGGGGTATTCCGTAAGCCTCGCCTACTGACCAATCTAGTTATAACCTCTATTGACCTGAAAAATCACAAGATTTTCGTCAGACATGATTGGATTTAACATATTTTTGTATGGTAGTATTTTTTATTGATCAGGTGGAAAATTTATAGTACAATTTTATTTCACCATGGTGATAAAATGCTCGACGTGCAGGGATTATTCAGACGCGGCGATATCTGAGAAACAAGGTTATTGTCTGCAGGGTTGAAACAAAAACAATAACTCCTTCAAAGACTGAAAACTGTAAAGTTGAATCTTCAGACATACAATCTGTGATAGACAGATGGACAGAGACAGGTGCTGATTATAATGTCCCCTATTTGTCATTCATTGGCACACGAATAATCCCTTCATCCTGGAGTAGCAGTGACCATTCCAAGCTTGAACTAGATTTAACCTTCATTACACACGAGACGGAAATTGTCGTCTGCTGTTTTTTCATTTTTGCCTTAATTCTTAACGAAAAACCGGTTTTGACAGCACATGAGAATCGTCTCCAGTGGAGACGATTCTCATGCGCTGTCAAAAACAGGTTTTTGTCGTGAAATATTGAAACATTATGCAAATATGCAAATTATGTAATACTTACAGGTGCAAGTGACATGCCTCACGACGTTCTGGACACGATTGCAGACTACATGAAACATTTCTTCGGCTGCCGCACTTGTGTCGGGCATTTTCTAAAGATGGCCGACACGATTACGTCTGCTGACAAATCACCGAGAGCCGCGGTCATGTGGCTGTGGCAGGCGCACAACAAAGCAAACAAACGTCTCCATGGTGACCCATCCGAGGATCCAAAACACCCGAAACAACCGTTCCCTAGCAACAAACTTTGCCCGAAGTGTCGCGACGGGCAGATAAATAAAGATAAAACATTTGATTATTTACTTCAGTTTTACGGGAAACACGGTATAATCAAATCATCAGATGACGATTCGGAGTCGGATTTTCAAAATGGCGGGAATACCGACAGTCACGCAGTGAATGATCTGATGAATCTCGATTGGTGGGAGTTGCAGCAGAGAAGGAAAGATCTGGAAAAAATTCACACATTGCGATTGCAGAAACGGGAGAAGGTTAAGAAGAGAAAGGAACAAGAATTTGCTGTTGTTGTTAAAGATAAATACGCGGATATGAATGATGCAGAGAAAATGAATTTTCAACGTCATTCCGAGATGTCTGGAGCGATTTTGGGTTGGGGGTTTAACCAGCTAGATATGAGTATGTGTATAATTTTCTATTTAATGTGTACTGTTATTATCCTGGTACTCTATTACCATTTTATTGTACGCAGAAAATACAATCCCTGTAAATTGTTGCCAAGGTAACATGATCTGCTGTTTTTTATGTGAAATATATATTCATTTGCCACTGTCGCTTAGAGACCAAGTCTCTTATAGATAACACATTTTGTTTTGTAAATGTTTTTCTACACAACACAGTATCAAATGCATGGTTGGTGAAAAAAGAAAAAAAACTTTATTTGTCTTCGGAATTATTTTTTCCCGTTTGTGAAGAAAGAATGACCCCCAATATTTGTAATGAGGCATAATTTAAATTTAAGCCCCTAGGGATATTGTAACTCACATTATTTATACCCCTGACATACGTATATAGTTTTCGTCGTTCCGTCCGTCCATAAGATTTGCGTTAAATGTTTTTATTTGTCGGTCCAGGCGGAGGTCAGGCGTATCTGTGAGACTCTGCTCCCTTGCTCTAGTTTAGTTGTGAACAATTTAAAATAGTTTTCTTATTTTCACACGGTTCAAGTGGTGGTCACAACATATATTTCTGAACTGTGAACGTGTGACGATATCGGGCTTATGGGTATTGCGACCAGTGTAGATCCAAATCAGCATGTGCATCCGCACAGTCTGATTACGATCTACACTGTTCACCATTCCATTAATGAAACACCCGACCTGCCTCTACAATGCAATAGAGATCATTATCAGGCTACAGGAGTGAGCTATTTGATCAGGAGATACACTGGTCACACATTCCATAAGCCCCATTTCTCTAGTCACAGCCACAAATCAAATAGCAAACTCAAATAGCACACTCCTGTAGCCTGATAATGATCTCTACATATAAAGAAAATATTTTATATTTTCCACAATCAAAATGTTGGACTGTGATTTGTTAAAATATGTTTAAACCAGCCAGTGTAGGCCCAGATCAACGTGCGATCAGACTGTCGATGTACAGGCTTATTTGCAACTACACTGTTCAGTTATTGTGCAGTAGATTTTGTCGTGAATGTGCCAAGTCAGTGTTGTTTTTGTAATTGTTGTTGTTTTTGTAATTGTTGTTGTTATATCCCAGCATGCAAGTTAAAGACACTGTGCCTCAGATGATATGTCAGATATTCACAATTAGTTGTGCAAATTATTTATATCACGCAACCACAGCATTATATTTAATGAAATTCAAGTAATTTATTAAATTCCAAGAATTTGGTGGGTGGCAGGTGGGAGCATGCGATGTGTAATTTAATGATCGGAGTTCATCCTTACCTTTTTGTAAATATTCCGTTCTGATTTTGGATTTTCTCCCAGTGCAGCAGGTTAATTACGGGATCAAACCCGTTGGCCCAACCTTAAATGACTAGCTGTTGATAGGCCGTTAAACACCAATAAATCAATCAATCCACGCTAGACACTAATTGAATTCAATAAAAGTCAAATTAAGTTAGTAACCATTCATTACACAAACACTAGCATTTGAGACACTAGTTATCATTCAGTATTATAAACCTTTTTGTTTCACCGAACTTTGATTTTTTCAGGCAACCCATAAGTACAATTGAGTTCAGAAATGCAACACAAATCTATAATTAAATTATGTAGAAAAATCTGTTTCAAACCCGTTGGCCCGGCCTTAAATGACCTTAGCTGTTGATAGCCGTTAAACCACAACAAACAAACAAACAAACACACTTTTTGCACATATCTGAGAGACAGTGTCTAAGAACTTTGGGCCCGTTTCACTAGTCATCGTACGACTAAGAAGTTTGTAAGTGCAAAACTAAATTGTACAACAAAGTTCGCAATTCCAGCCGATTTTGGGAAATCTTTGTTGGATTTCTTCAGATTTAACCCTTACTATGCGGAATTAAATTCTGTCGTCTGCTGGAAACGTTTTATTTTCAATATTTCTCGACAAAAACCTGGTTTTGACAGCACATGAGAATCATCTCCAGTGGAGACGATTCTCATGTGCTGTCAAAACCAGTTTTTTGTTAAGAATTAAAGCAAAAATGAAATACAGCAGACGGCAATTTCCGTCAACAGCGTAGGAAGGGTTAATGACCCCTATGTGTAAGTGGAAAATGATAGCATTCATGAACCACATTAATGTGTGAAGTGAATTTATAGAAATATTGATACAAATATTTTCGTCTTATGAAGTTTATTGAAACGGGCCCTTTATGGCTAGATGTTATCACAAATACATTGTTACATGACTGCCGTTGTTTGACAACGCTCACAGCCGTGTTCAAACGTACAGCGCATACTGTTAGACCATCGCTGTAGACAATGCTCATTCCGGGGCCAGGCCAACACTTGTCTCATGATGTTACTAGAACGCGCCATTATGTCACCAGACCAGTCACAACGTTTTGAAATTGATGCGGAGGATGGGGCACCTGCATCACGCGACGTGTCCTGTGGCCCCGGAATATATATATGTGTAAATCCGATGTTTGAATGGAATGGGTTATTAAAGTACCGAAAGAACTGCATATATGCCGTAATTGTATGAAATGTAACAATAACGTTCGACCATGTCCAGCCATGGGTAAACATTTGTCGTGGCACTCGGGAACTGTTTGAAACCCCGGCCTACGGCCTTGGGGTTCAAACAGTTCCCTCATGCCACGGCAAAAGTTTACCCACGGCTGGACATTGTCGAACCTTATAGTTATGGGTATCCTCCTCAGTGTACTATTAATTTCAAGTTTGAGCAAACACTCTTCTTGTGTATTTATTCGCATACAATGCCTTGTTTTGCTTGACATTTGCCTAGTCATAACAACAATGGACTGATTGTGTATTTCACCGGTGTTGCTGTTGGACAACTAGCACATGTGGTCTGATTCATTAGAGAATACCAGGCTAGTGTCACGTGATATAAAGATTATTATAAAAGTAGGTCCAACCCCCTTTGTACATTTTCATAGACCTGTGATGTTCTTGTGTTACTGCAGGGTAATTAGATAGTTACTATCTATTCACCCTGGTTCTTGTTACCTTCTCACCGATAGGCCAGAAGGGATATACAGCGTTAGTCCATGTACGTACGTACATTAGTAACACCTTTCATTTTTCAATAACTCATGAATTCTTCACCGATTTTGATAATATTTGGTCACAATGTGTGTCTAGGGATGGTACTTTGTTTTGCATACGTCTCACTTCGGACCGCCCAATGTCAAGGTCACTGAGGAGTTATGTTCACCTTGTTTGTAAGGCAAAAATGTTAAAACGTTTTTTTTAATTTTTCAATAACATATGTGTGGCCACAATGTGTGTCATGGGATGCTGCTTTATTTTGCATACGACCCACATCCGGCCGCCCAAGGTCAATGAGGACTTGATTTTTATTAGGATTAGTTTCGTTTAACGATGCCAGTTATTGTTATGTTATGCTGTTATTTTTCTATTATTTTGACTTTTTCACTATCTTGTGGCTTTTAGAAGGTCTTAACAAAATACCACCGTGTGCACTGTACTATAGAGCATTGTATTATAGAATATTGTTGTTTACTGACGTTTTAACTGTATCATGTTTACTTTCAACCGCACTACTGAGGCCATACTGACCAATATAAAACCATGAACACTGTTATACTATAGTACTACATGTCTATAATTGTCTTAATATTTTGACGTTTAACCCTTACCTCGCTGAATTAAATTTTGTTGTCTGCTGGAAATGTTTTATTTTCAATATTTTCCGATAAACACCTGTTTTGACAGCGCATGAGAATTGCCAAAACATGTTTTTTGTTAAGAATTAAGGCAACAATGAAAAACAGCAGACGACAATTTTCATCTCCCGCGTAGCGAGGGTTAAAGTCAAGTGACAGTTGAATCTGGTGATACCCCTTATGTGAGTATTACGATTAGGGCCAAGTGACTTTGGTATGGTATGGACCTGGCACCTGGTCAGGTTATTCAGGGCTGAATATATATTTGTTTCGATGTAAATATTCCGTTCTCTTTTGGGATTTTCTCCCCAATGCAGCAGGTTACATGCGGGATCGAACCTGTTGGCCCGGCTTTAAATGACCTTAGCTGTTGATAACACCGATTAAATCAAATCACGTTCAATGCAATATTTTTAAGCCCAGATCTAGAATTAACTCTGTCGTCATGTCACTATTTTGTGCAGATATTGATGAAAAAATCACAGTCACATTTTCTGTGAATGATGTGGAACTTTCACACGAGGCCTGTAGCCGATTTCATCAAAAATTGCAAAGTATACTTTGAGGGAGTAATCATTTATATTTCTCGAAATGCATTATTTCATATAGAACTAACCACTGCATATATTTGATTAAAAGTATGCAGCATTATTATACTGAATTTATTACATTATCACAGCCAAAATGGCTGTGATAATGTAATAAATTCAGTATCATAACAATTAATAAATTTACCCTTAAATTGAAAACTTCTCCCTCAAAGTATACTTTGCTAGATATTAAAAATAGACTTTGCAATGTTGGTGAAATAGGCTACTGATTATGTTGTCAACTTTGACTTCAATCATGTAACAAAAAATGAAATCAATATTGGTGAAAATCGGCAATGCTATTAAGAAGGTACAGTAGTGCTTTTCTGCAGGTCAACTATACGTACTATACCAATACTATACGTATACTATACCAATACGATATGTTTTCTATACGATATGCATATAATATAAACGTACGGTATGTTTGTACCGTACATACCAACCAATATCGTATAGATATACCATTCAAATCGTACGTTTATACGATTTTTCTACATGTGTATAATTCTGGTACGTTTGTATCGTACAAACATACCAGATTATGGTATATTCATACCATATCCGTACGGATATATCGTATATACGAACGGATATCGTATGTTTGTATAATATTCGTATAGTACATTTGTACTATACGATGCTACGGTACAAACATATCAACATTATATGATCATACGATATGCTCATTAAACATACCCATACTATACGATTACGATATGAACATGTACATGTATACGATATTAGTATATACAAATAGGTAAGGAGCAGAAAAGCACTACTGTACATGTACATGTAATACTTATTGTTGTGTTGTCTTTTATAGATGATTTATTTGTGATACTTCGTTTAAACTTCTTGTATAAACTGACCTTTGTATAAACGGACCGAGGTCTATAAATACATTAAATATGCCTAAAAGCATCAATAAACGAAAGAAAAAAAAATAAGCTAAAAAAATGTTTTTTTTACTCCCTCCATATAGACTCCATATGGAGTCTATATGGAGGGAGTAAAAAACATTTGTTTAGCTTATTTTTTTTCGTTTATTGATGCTTTTAGGCATATTTAATGTATTTATAGACCTCGGTCCGTTACTTCAACCTGTGATCACAGTGTAATAATTTAAAAACTTGTTGACTCGTTTCTTATGAAGCCATTGTATATAAAAGTTGTACTGGTCACCTGACATGTTTTCTGTAGCGGTCTAATTTACAAACAAACACATTTATTACACTGGTGTATTATAATGTTTAATACACTGTTATTACACTGTAAACGCCCAATTCATGCAATGAACTTAATTACTGCTGCCAGAACTATGATAATGTCTAATTCTAAGTCTAATTAATATATCTAAGTCTAACATGTGCCTTGGGATTAAATATGTGTACAATTCCTGCAGGTGTTCAATGTATATTTTCCTTAGTAGTGACAATACATGCAGATATGTTGACTGATATACTAATATTCCCACCCTGGGGGCCGTTTCACTAAACTTCGTACAACTAAATTTGGGGTCGTCTGGGGCCCGTTTCACTAAACCATATACGACTAAAATGTGCGTAAGTGCAAACTTATGATAGTCTGTAAGTTTCACATTAACAGGGTTTTCTTGTAAACAATTATTGGATTTACATTTATTGAGCATAGGCTGCATATGCAGCCTATGCTCAATAAATGTAAATCCATTAATTTAAATTTCTAGACAATTCTAAATTTACACTTACGAACATTTTAGTCGCAACTTGCAAATGCAGCCTATGCAAATGCAGCCTATGCTCAATAAATGTAAATCCATCAATTGAGATTTCCAGACGATCCTAAATTGGCACTTACGAACATTTTAGTCGTACAAAGTTTAGTGAAACGGGCCCCTGGTCTTTGCTCAATACAATGTAAATCCAATAATTGTTTACAAGAAAACATTGTTAATGTGAAATGTACACTCATAAGTTTGCACTTACAAACATTTTATTTGTATGAAGTTTAGTGAAACGGCCCCCTGGTATTGTGGACCTTTAATTCCCACCCTGACCTACCAATCCCCAGTGAGGGTAAATCTAATTCCTGTCACTGGATTTTTGGCTGTCTAATTCTTGCTGTATTCCCACCAATCCCTCACATACATGAGGAAGGCATTGATAGATGCATAGTGTTAGTCGTAAAAACATTTCCAGTCAACCATTTGGTGATAGGCATATTTTCTCTAAGCTCTAATCTAAAATCTGTTTGTGTCGCTGTAATAGGAAAATGGGTATACAGGCGCGGAGGATTTCAGGTTAGGAGTGAGGAAGCAGAACGTCTTAATTGAAATAGTTGACTATATTTTTGTACGAGCACCACTCGTTCATTGACTGAGTGGCATCCCCCCCCCCCCCTACCCCCCCCCCCTATCTACATGCCACTTCGAAAAAACTATTTACTTGCTAAATTTTAGTGGGGATGTGGGGGGGGGGTGGCCGGTTCCCTCGCCCTCCTGAATTCGCCCTTGATGTATGTCATTTACGATCAGTGTAGAGCCAGATCAGGGTCTACTCTTGTTGATAATCAGCTAGTGAAGCCCCCACAAAGTCCCAACAGGTCTGGAGCTGCACTGGCCACAAATGCCACAAACCCCATTAGTCAATTACCGCTACATATTAAACATATGTAGCGGTAATTGACTAATGGGGTTTTGACTAAGAGTGTTACAACGGATATTACTGATTGCGTTATACAGTAATAAAAGTAGAAATTGTCAATATTTACACTTTTCAATAAATAATGGTCACAACACCTCTTCATGTATATGCTTTAAGTGTTACTTTTCATACGTGGATCTGACAAAACCAGGCTTATTGCCTTTGCGACCAGTTTAGGCTCGGCACCGATAAATAAGTGTGGCTGTGACTGGAGAAATGGGGCTGATGGGTTTTGCGATCAGTGTAGATCCAGATCAGCCTGTGCATCCGCAATCTGATCAGGATCTGCACTGTTCGCTATTCCATCAAATGAAATACCTGTCGCGCTTTTAACAAGCAATATAGATGGTTAACAAGCTACCGGCGTGTGCTATTGATCAAGAGCAGCATTGGTCACAAAATTCATAAGCCCCATTTCTCCAGTCACAGCCACAAACAAGTCTGATGTGGTAAGGGTGACTGGCACCAGATGAGGACACCATCTTTCAGTGCTGAAAGTTTTTATGACCTTGCTGTTGAATGGACGTAAAACACCCAATCAATCCTGTGGGTGGCAGGTGGGAGCATGTGACGGGTAATTTAACAATCGGGATTCAGCCTTACCGGTATCATGACCGGAGATCTGGTTTGACCCTCAAGTACGTGTTTGGCTTTCTTGTATGTGAGGGTTAAATCTGGTTATACCCCTTGTATGAGTAATACGATTATTCATAATCCTATTACTTTTAGGGGAAGGGGCCAAATGACTGTTGTGGTATGGACCCAACACCATGTCGGGTGATTCTAATTTCAGAGCTAAATGTATGTTTTCTCGATGAAAATATTCTGTTATGATTTTGGGAATTTCCCCCCAATGCAGCAGGTTAAATACGGGATTGAACCCATTGGCCCCGTCTTAAATGACCTTAGCTGTTGATAGGCTATTATACACCAATAAATCAAAACCTTGCAGTTGATCAGACATAAAACCCCTATCAATTCCCCATATAGATATATATTTGTCTGTTAATGGCATTGCTGTTGCATGGACGTAAAACCCCGGTCAGTCGGTCCCCATTCTGTATATGACCTTGATGTTGAATAGACATAAATCCCAATCTATCTACAGATCAGGGCGTCGGAACAGGTCCGGCCACTGCCGGATCAATAATTTTGACATATTTGTAATTCATATAAAAAAAGGAATGTAAATATTTTTTCTGCAATTTTCTCATTTCGCATCAAAAGTGTATGTTGTTACCACTCAGTTGAACCGTTCAACTGAGTGGTAACAACATACACTTTGGGTGGGTAGTGGGGATACCCAGTAGATTCACCGGACCAATATTATGATGCGCCCCTGCAGATGCATGTATATGTGGCTGACTGGAGACTATTTATCTAGTATTATTGGTTGCATGAGAAGGGTACATTTAACTGGGATTCGTCTTTACCGGAATCCCGATATCCCTGGTTTGACCCTCAGGTACATATTTGGCTTCTGGTACTTGACAGTTTAATCCGGTTATACCCATTATAAAAGTAATAAGATTAGTATTAATCCTATTACTTTTGGGGAGTCGGGCTAAGTGACTCTGGTGTGGTGAGGACCTGGCACCAGGTCTAGTTTTCCAATTCCGGGCTGAATATATATTCTTATTTTGGGATTTACCCCATGCCAACAGGTAACATATGGGATTCAACCCCGTTAGCCCCGCAGGCACCGGGGCGGGATCAACTGATCCTGAGTAGTGCTGCAGTAGCCTTGCTTGTCGTAAAAGGCACTAAAAACTGGCTTAAATTGGGTTCATACTTTCCGGGAACCCAAAATAAACCGGATTTGGCCCCTGTACTTTTTTGGCTTTTTTGTTGGAGAGTTGAGTCGGGGGCTAGCCCCATATATAAAATAAGTTTTTTTTTAAACTAATCCTATTACTTTTGGGGATGGATAAATGATGCTGTGGCGAGGGCCGGCAACCAATCAGGTTGTTCTAATTTCAGGAAAATATATTTTGATTGTAAATATTGATTCGAGGTTGGGATTTACCCCCCCTTGGACAGGTGGATATGGGACTCACCCCTTGACCCGTCGCTGTAGACTCCCTGAGGCACCTCTATGTCAGAAAAGCGGACGTTAAACCCTATTCACTCACTCACTCAACCCCGTTAACCCGGCCTAAAATGACCATCGCTGTTGACAGGCCGTTAAACACTATTAAATAAAATCTATTCTCCAGTCACAGCCACATATGACCTGGTTGTTTCACAAAAACCCCAATCAATCAATCAATCAATAAGCCTAGGATTGTCAGATTGTCGCATTGTCTTCACGTTATCGTACCAAAGCTGTGTGTTGCATGCTTTACATTGTACCAGCGGTTTTGGTGTGTAGGTTTTGGTATTGCGCTTCGATTAACCCGTAACAATTAACACAATTATTCGCAAAAAAAAAAAAAAAAGTAATTCTCATAATTATGCACCGAAGTATATGTTGTTACTACTCATTGGAACCGTCTGGTCAAGCCGGTTACAATGAATGGTCACAACATTTTATACTTTTCATAAAATTTCAATCTGTTCATCCTGTATATGGGTATTCTTCGAAAATGAAATTGCCGTCTGCTGTTTTTCATTTTTGCTTTAACTCTTAGCAAAAAACTGGTTTTGACAGCACATGAGAATCGTCTCCATTGGAGACGATTCTCATGTGCTGTCAAAACCAGGTTTTTGTCGAGAAATATTGAAAATAAAACATTTCCAGCAGACGACAGCATTTAATTCAGCGTAGTAAGGGTTAAGATTCAATAGAAACACATATTTGTGTTGCCCGAAGCTGAAAGTTATAATGCAGCCTCTATTCATTTGGTTACATTTACATTATTTCGGCACCATAAATGTAAGGTCAATTTGAATAACGTTAACACATGTTATTTAACTCTGCATGCTAGCGGCGAAAATATCCGCCAAACAAATTAGGAATATGTTTTATTTCTCTCTGTAAATATGTCTTGAAATTTCATTAGAATCGAGTCCTCAGGACTGAATTCTAATGAAATTCCAAGACATATTCATGATATTTACGGTGAGAAATACAAGAAAATATGATGAATTGTCATCTGCTATTTTTGAACTATTTATAGCCCACAAATTTCCCAGCATGCGAAGAGTTAATTTAGACGAGTTTCATTTCTGGCCTGAATATATTAATTTTGTTTGATGTACATGTATATATTCCGTTCGGATTTTGGATATTTTCTCCTGAATGCAGCAGGTTGAATATGGATTTCTATCAACAGCTAAGGCAATTTCATGCCGGGTCAACGGGTTGCCTTAGCTGTTGATGGGTCATTATTATTAACCCACCCTCATATCAATAAAGGAAGATGTGTATGTATTTATTAATTATGAATCCATCCTTAAGGATTCATATTTTAACATCTTACTGGGATTGACGCCTGGGGCCCGACTAAACTTTGTACAACTAAGAAGTTGATTTTTGCAAATCTGAAATTTATTATAACATTTTTGCCGATATCCGCAGTTTGCAAATACCTAGCGTGTGTAATCACATACATTGAACTGTACATGTTGGTGATATATGGTAGCTTCAGTTTACTCCAGGAGTATGTGAAGTAAATTTCTAGAAATCTTCATATGAACATTTTTATTGTACGTTTAGTGAAACGGGCCCCTGGTGATTTGTTGTAGTTATGGTGCCTGGTACCATATTAGGACACTCTTGTATTGCTGATTTATGGTACTCCCCTATACAGATATATTGGCATCTCTAAATGACCTTGCTGTTGAAGGAATGTAAAACCCAAGTCAATCAATTATACCAGCTAGACCAACCGATATGCTGAAAACATGAATCCTTTGTGCAGTCTAATATGTGGCTGTGGCAGGAGAAATGGGGAATATGGGTTTTGCGACCAGTGTAGATCCAGATCAGCCTGTGCATCCGCACAGTCTGATCAGGATCTGCACTGTTCGCCATGCCATCAATGAAACATCCATCATACTTGTAGCAAGTAAAATAGTAGAAACAAAATTGCTACCTCACTGCGATATTCTCCCCTCTATCGTAGGCGAAATATTGTAGCTAGTAAAGTAGGAGTGTGCTATTTTATCGGGAGCTACACTGGTCACAAATCCCACAAGCCCCTTTTCTCCAGGCACAGTGTGGCTGTGACTGGAGAAATGGGGCTTATGGGTTTTGCGACCAGTGTAGATCCAGATCAGCCTGTGCATCCGCACAGTCTGATCAGGATCTGCACTGTTCGCAATACCATCAATGAAACACCCGTCATGCTTCTCTTCTGGCAAGCAAAATAGATCGTTACCAGGCTACAGGAGTGTAACGAGCAACAAATCAGGGCATGATGTGACTTGTGTGAAATATGAATTTTAATGAAGTCAGTTATCTACATTGTTCCAATGCTTGTTGTTGTTGTTTATTCCAAAACCCACCATTACATGTTTTCATCATTTTAACGCGATCTACCTCATTCCTAATGTTTGTAAAGTGTAGACGAGCCAGCAAATGGTCCACATGTCGAGCCCGCCGAGGCATTTAATGGTCTCAGAGTGTAGTAATTTGAAGTTGAATTTGAGTAAGGGTTGTGTACGGTATGTACGAAGCTTTAGAATTAAACTATGGATTATGATAAAGAAGTGTTTGAAGTAAATCGGAGTTGGGGTTGTTGAGATGTAAGTAATGTAAACATTTTAATGCAGAATACACCAACACACACACATACTCCTTTTGTCATTATGATCATCGTCTCGCTCTCCGCAGTGGGCTCGACAAAAATCCTTTCCTGATTATCCCCTTGCCGATATAGCGTTAGTCCATGTGTGTGTGTGTGCGTACGATAGGAACACCTTTCTTTCTTGTGTATCTAGGGATGGTTCTTTGTTTTGATACCACCCACACCCGACCGCCCAAGGTCAAGGGCAGTGAGGACTTATGTTCTTTGTAAGGCCAAAGTCTTGTTATTTCATTTATTCAATAACTTGTTTTATTATCAAAGCTGCTATCAAGGGGATACCCTTGTTAAGTTTATAATCCAAAACGTTGCATGGATGAGTCCAAGTAAGATGTTCAGAGCCTATTTCACCAACATTACAATGTATACTTTTCTAGCAAAGTATACTTTGAGGGAGAAATCTTCAATTTTAGGATAAATTTATTAATTTTTATTATACTGAATTTATTACATTATCACAGCCATTTTGGCTGTGATAATGTAATACATTCAGTATAATAATTCTGCATACTTTTAATCATCAAATATATGCAGTTGTTAGTTTTATATGAAATAATGCATTTCGGGAAAAATAAATGATTACTCCCTCAAAGTATACTTTGGTAGAAAAGTATACTTTGCAATGTTCGTGAAATTGGCTACTGGGATAAATGGATTGATCCAGATTTTCGGGCTGCAGTCCCAAGAAACGATCTAAACTATGTTATATCCACAAACTGAAATAAATCCCCCACAAGACGACCTGAGGCCCGTTTCACTAAACTTTGTACGACTAAAATGTTCGTAAGTGCAAATTTAGGATCGTCTGGAAATTTCAATTGATGGATTTACATTTATTGAGCAAAGCCTATGCTCAATAAATGTAAATCCAATAATTGTTTACAAGAAAACATTGTTAATCCGAAATTTACAGACGATCATAAGTTCGCACTTACGAACATTTTAGTCGTACGAAGTTTAGTGAAACAGCCCCCAGTTGCAAAAAGAACAACAATAGATTCAAGATCACAACAATTTAATGTTGATTAATTAACAAGAAAAGCACATATGGTGAAACAACAGTAGATGATATAGTATTTTATCAGGTAACAAGCTTTGTATTGACCGACCATGTACCGACTGATATCATATTGCTGTATCAGGCATTGATACCGGATACAAACATCCTGGTTACAACAAATTGAAAAATGATGTTTCATTGGTCGTATGGCGTCACGGATACAAGTCCGAGTTTTTTTTCTCAACGAAAACAACATGGCAATTGTTCATTCTGTAGCCTAAAACGTTACCTGATAAATAGAATACCATGCAAGTGTCTTTTGATATCAAGTTTATCAGACTCGGCTCGGAAACGATAGGAATTGCTCGGCAAGCCTCGGAATTGCTACGCGTTTCCTAGCTTCGACGATAAACTTGATATCAAAAGACACTAGCCTGGTATTCTCTATGTGAAAGTGGTCTACAGTAAAGGCACAGTGTATCAGATATGTGAAGAAGGTGATGAAACAGATCAGCTAAAATCATTTAATTGTCTGCTTGTACAGTGAAACCACTTTAAACCGAACATCAAGATAACGTCTGATCTTATTTTTGTTTGGTTTCTTTGTCATTTATCTCGGTATATTCATGATTGCAAAGCATCCAAAAAAATATAATGTAACTGTAATTATGAACACTAGTTTCGTGCTATGGATGGTTACTACAGTGGAACCTCTCTAAACCAGACACGGAGAATGCATTTGCTTGACTAAATTGATTGGTTTCACTGACATTTATGTCTGATGTTAACTTCTGTTCTGGGAGGCCCCCAGGGTGCTACTGTACTTTATTTAAATTAATGTAAATTCTGTTTTCTGGTACTCACTAAGAAATTATCACCCCTGTTTATCACAGTACATGGATATGACTGTGAACATATCGATGGTCTAGTAACATAAGGTCGTAACTGCTATGCTTTAGCATAGCAGTTACGACCTTATGTTACTAGACCATCGATATATTAATAACTAGAAAATGTGGTCTGTCGACGCACTTAGGGCCCCTATAGGTGATTTGAGAAACTGTACAGACAGACGGACGGACAGACGGGGCAAAACCTATAGGGCACTGCTGAATCTCGGCGGGACCCTAATAATAAAAATAACTACATGTATTTGGAATTTGATCAAATAAAATGATCCTATAGACATCTACCAACAGTAATATAATAAAATTTCTACATAATGACAAGAATATTATTTACAAAAAAAGTCTAGATATAAACTGATTTTGATTGTAACAATACAAAACATAATGGTAACACGATATACGGGTCGGCGTATGATATTTTGTGCCTAGTCACGTGTGATTTTGTACCCAAGAAGATTTTACTACTTACAGAAACAGTTTTATCCCGTCAACACAGTGCGTATGTGCCGTGAAACATTTTTGATATCCTGTTAATACGACCTAAGGTCTCACGGGACAGTGGGCAGCTAGCTTTAAAAAGGGGGTGGACGATTTTTCTATATACTTCACTACCGACCATGTAAGTTACACCAGTGTGTCTAGAAAAATAGGTTTATGAAATTTTATTGTGGCGCGCGATTTGTACTTCATTTGCGAGTATTTTTCAATACTTGTCGCAACAGCCTCCTTAACTGATTGTGAGAGGCGGTGATTTTTATAAGTTACCCGCCGCCCTCAGAAAAGCAGTCAATTTTGGCTATTTTCAACTGTCCCGTGATGCCTAATCGCTGCGTATGAATATGTGCGGTGACTGTTTTATTTTGCATTTTAAAGCCATTTGTAGGTGTTGACGGGATAAATAGAATAGTAGGTTAGTGCCGTGAATGGGAAAAATATCTGGCGCGGCACGGAAACGGGATGTGCTCGACAGAGCCTTGCCAATCCCGATTCCTAAACCTTGCCAGATATTTTTTCCCATTCGTGAATTTTGCAATTATTATTCCTGAGATATCGCACATAGTTCTTAGGTTCAAAATCACATGGTGTGTCTAATTTGTGAATTTTCGGAAATTTATTTTTGAGATCTGCGATTGTTTTGTAGATGGCATCATTTATTGGAATTCTCTACATATAGAGGTGAGTTAATGTAATATTTACTAACCCTTTCAACTATATAGTGGTTTTTGCAAACAGATGAGCCGGCTCATCAGGATCTGCATTTATTGCAAGTAATTTTCATATTTTTGAGAACAAAAACACCATCTTTTCATAAATTTACAAGTCTGAAAACTATTTTGTGCCAGATGGATTGGTTGGAAAATTACTGCAATAAATTATTGTAACGGAAATGTAAAGCAGAAAATATCATACACCGGCCCAAGAAGTGTGAACAAAACACTTCTCTAAAGTGCCCATTGAAAAGATTCCATGATCCCACCCACCTGGTGTTACACTGTACGCTTCATTATCTATAGGTGGGTGGGGTAATGGAATTTTTTCAAAGGACATTTTTTATGTCACATGTTCAAGTCTTCCAATGTGAATCTCAACAATATTACTCAAAATATTAACCCTTTGAACCGAAAGCCCGCTATATCGGTTTATGCAAACAGTGCAGATCCAGATGAGCCGGCTCGTAACGAGCCGTCTCATCAGGATCTGCACTGTTTGAAAGTAATTTTCATATTTTTGAGAAAAACAAAAAAAAACTTTTTATAAATGGACATATTGCAGACCATTCAGTTACTTAGGGGTGAAAGGGTTAAGGCTACACTCTTCATAAATAACATAATTGACCTTTTGTTAGACGACAGTCCAATTGCACTAAATAAAGTACTAACCCTTATACCGCTGCACACAACAATTTGTGTCTGCTGTTGCTTTTATGTTTTGCCTTATTTCTCAATAAAAACATGGTTTGACAGAACTGGAATCAATGGAAATGATTCTGAAGTGCTGTCAAAGCATTTTTTGATGATAAAAATGGAAAATAAACAGCAGACGACAAAAAATTAAAATAGCCGGTAAGGGCTCAAGTACTAAAAGCTAACATTCATCATGAAATGTGGCCGTGACTGGAGAAATTGGTCTTATGGCATTTGTACCCAGTCTAGCTCCTGATCAAATAAAAATTTACATAGACTGATCGATCATGCGAAAAAGGTCTGAATGAATGGCGAACAGTGTAAACCCATGCTCATGCTGGTCTGGGTCTACACTGGACATAAAGGCCATAAACCCCATCCCTCCAGTCAAGTATCAATCAACTAATACAGAGCAGATAAGCAATATTTGAGGATGAACTACTATGGCACATCACAACAGAAATCTGGGGCCCGTTTCATTAAACTTTGTACGACTAAAACGTTCGCAAGTGCAAAATTATGATGGTCTGTAAATTTCACACTAACAATGTTTTCACGTAAACAATTATTGGATTTACATTTATTGAGCATAGGCTGCATATGAAGCCTTTGCTCAATAAATGTAAATCCATCAATTGAATTTCCAGACGATCCTAAATGTGCACTTATGGACATTTTAGTCGTACAAAGTTTAGTGAAACGGCCCCCAGTAACAGTTGTGTACCCCGAAAAATTTCATTTAACCTCGACGTTGAGCACAGGGGTCACATGGGTGGGACATAGAATGAAAATATGGATGATGACTAATAGGTATATGAAGTTTCAAGCAATCCGAAATAAGGTAACATAGATAACATGTAGCCGAAAACTTAACACAAATCTCGGACAAACAGATGGACAGGGTGGTGTCTATATCACCCCAAATTTTCTTTTGTGGCACATAAAAATTACAAGGCCCGATTAAATCTTCGCTCATCACTTGTCAACAACTAAATACAAATGTACATGGACAACTTCATCAAATCATGGCACCCAATAATGATCATTTCGAGTGACCTTCGACAAAACAATAACACTCGGATGAATTTGAATACAAGTGTTACGTCATACATACCTAGAATGGTTTGTGTGTTTGTTTAATGGTGTTTAACGGCCTATCAACAGCTAAGGTCATGCAAGGCCGGGCAAAAAGGTTCAATCCCGTTTTAACCTGCTGCATTGGGGGGAAAATCCCAAAATCAGAACGGAATATTTACATCGAGAATAAATATATTCAGCTCTGAAATTAGAATAACCTGACCTGGTGCCAGGTCCATACCACACCAAAGTCACTTGGCCCCTTCCCCTAAAATAGAATTACAAGTATTTCGTAAGACTCATATAAGGGGTATAACCAGATTCAACTGTCACATACAAAATGCCAAAAACGTATGTGAGGGTCAAACCTGGGGCCCGTTTCACTAAACTTCTTGCGACTAAAATGTTCTTAAGTGCAAAATTATCATAGTCTGTAAATTTCACATTAGCAATGTTTTCTTGTAAACAATTATTGAGCATAATGTAAATCCATCAATTTAAATTTCCAGACGATCCAAAATTTGCACTTACGAACTTCTTAGTCGTACGAAGCTTAGTGAAACGGGCCCCCGGTCTCCAGTCGGAATTACGGTAAGGATGAACCCCGATCGTTAAATTACCCATCGCATACTTCCACCTGCCACCCACTACCTAGAATGGTACATACAATCTTCTAACCCAGGGCTCCAGATAAGCTGTGTAGTTTAGCAGAATACGCATTGATTTTCAAGAGAGGAGGTACAAAATACTCACACCAATGTGAAAATATGCATTGATTTTAAAATGGAGTAGTGAAAGTACTGTAATAAAAGAAATTACTGTAATAAAATTGACATTTACTTAGTTGAGCTGCAAAAAGCAAACATGTGTTTTATTTGTTTTGATCATTTGTTCCCTGTTTAATAAGAACAAAATCAATAATACCTTTGTAAATGTAAAATACGCATTGAATTTGAAATCTGGGGTATACTACTCTTTGGATACAAAACTTATCTGGAGCTCTGTTAACCTTACAACAGCCACAACAACAGCCTCTCTCTGTAACAACCACAACAACCCTCTCTCTGTAACAGCCACAACAACCCTCTCTCTGTAACAGCCACAACAACCCTCTCTCTGTAACAACCACACTTTTTTCCCCAACTGATTAATTGTCTATAACCTCTTTACAACAACCATCTGGTACATACAATCAAACCTCCTTACAATAGCCACCTCTGTACAAACACCATCTCTGTAACAGCCACAATTTATTAATTGTCTATAATCACCTCTCTACAACAACCAGTTCCGAGTCTTCAGTTGTAGAAAGATTGCAGTGTATTTAAACATTCCTTGTGATCCACAGTTGATGATAAAATGATGATAAATGATAAATACATTAATGAATAGTCATGTATCGCGATATATCAAGATAAATGGAAAGATGTGTTTATAATATTGAGCGATATTGGACGGATTTGCTTGAGAATTCTTGGATTAAAACATAAAGACGGGACTTTATAAATGATATACATGTTATATTTATTAAACATTTTTTACTGATTTCATAGATTTGTCAGTAAGAGAAGGCTATCACAGCATGATAGAGAACCATCAGAGGAATGCATGTATGCAATATCAATAAGATACATGAAGGGAAACAGAAGTTAACAAAAATTTACCCGCAACATTTAAGTTTGTGATGGATGGACAGAAAATCTGACTGCATCACAATACGCCCAGTCAACACAAATATATTATAATTCCAGCACAAAAATATTTACACAATTCCCTAACATTTGATTGGTCCGTAGCAAGTCTCTGTCCAAAATTTATATCCCAGTAAACTCCCACGCCGAACTACTTTCCGTAACCGTGAGGCGCAGTTAAAATAAGTCTTAAGAAAACGGAAAATAAACACATTTTCTTGATGAATTTATTTAAAATGCTGGAATTATAAGGAATGAATGGCTTTTTTTGTGGAATTTATCGGGGATATAAACTTGGAAAAGTCGCAGGAATACTGGACGAGGCCTTCCGGCCTTCGTCCAGTATTCCCGCGACTTTTCCAAGTTTATACCCCGATAAATTCCACAAAAAGGCCATTCATTCCTATATCGATCATAATACACTAGTGTAAGAGTGAGTGAGTGAGTGAATAGGGTTTAACGTCCGCTTTTCTGACATAGAGGTACAAGCCTCAGGGAGTCTACACGCAGACGGGTCAACGGGGTCGAGTCCCGTATCCACCTGTCCGAGGGGGGTAAATCCCAACTTCAGAACTCAATATTTACAATCAAAATATATATTCAGTCCTGAAATTAGAACAACCTGATCTGGTGCCAGGCCCTCGCCACACCAGTATCATTTATCCCATCCCCTAAAAGTAATAGGATTAGCGCTAATCTTACTTTTATATATGGGGCATAGCCCGACTCAACTCTCACATACAAGAAAGCCAAAAATGTACATGAAGGCCAAATCCGGTATAGTGGGTTCCGGAAAGTATGAATCCAATCGTTAAGCCAGTTTAGTCGCCTTTTACGACAAGCAATGGCTACTGCAGCACTATTCTCAGGATCAGTTGATCCCGCCCCGGTGCCTGTACGGGGCCCTAGTGTAAGAAATATGCAAATGAGGTCGCTACAGAAAACATGGCCAGATGTGTGATCAGTGGTTTCAATGCATGATGTTTGCTTATGCAATAAATAAAATCTAACATTTGTGATGATTTAACATGAGATTTATGCTCGTTGACTAATTTCATATTAAAGAAACTCTGTATAGCATCGTTTCTTAATATGAAATCAGTAAACTTGTTTAACAAATATCATATATCATCACTCGTGTATTAAAGAGATCCTTATTGCATATACATTGCATCACACAATGATCACGTAGCAATTTTTCTGTAGCAGTTGCTTTACATATTTATTACACTACTATTGTATTATGATTTTATACAAATCATGTGTTATTACGGAATAACTAAAGTGTAATTTTGTGCAGGAAAACATGTGAGATCAAACGTGTTTAAAATCTGTACACAACACCATAACAACACACTTGACGCCTACACCTAATACATGGTTAAAATACAACACGATGGCACACAATGCAGTGAAACCTCAAACTAAACTTTCATAATTGACAGAGCTCCAGATAAGGTGCGGCGTATTGGCGTATTTTACGCGATTATATTAGCTGAAAACGCATTGAATCCATTTGTGAAAGTAAAATACGCAATTATTTTGATAGTATGCTTTAGACACAAAGCTTATCTGGAGCTCTGGATTGATATGGGTTTATGTCCGTTGCAACATCAAAGTCATATACAGGAAAGTAAGATTACTTACAAAAAGTGCAGATCCTGATTAGACGGCTCGTCACGAGCCGACTCATCTGGATCTACACTTTTTGCCACTACCACTATACAGGCCTGTGGTGTTGAAAGGGTTAATGGTGTTTAATGGCTTGGAAACGGTTATGGTCACTTTAGGTCGGGTAAACCCATATTTTAAGTTATGTGACATTTGTGTGAAGGACCTTGAAAATATCATATTTCCGCATTTGCTCTGAACATTTTGTCAACGGTCGACGTCATTTACAGAAAATATCATAAATTTTGTAAATATTTTTCTTAAATCTTCATAGGTACAAAATCACATGGCTTCCAGATAGTGTGATATTTTCTGTAAATGGCGTCAAAAGTTGACAAAATGTTCATAGCGAATTCATTTTGTAAATTTAACCCTTAGACCGCTATCTTATTTTTGTTGTCGTCTGCTGTTTATTTTCTATTTTCCATTTTTATCATCAAAACATGCTTTGACAGCACTTTAGAATAATTTACAACATGCTTTCACAGCACTTCAGAATCATTTCCATTGGAAGTGCTGAAGTGCTGTCAAAGCATGTTTTTATTGAGAAATAAGGCAAGATATAAAAGCAACAGCAGACGACAATTGTTATGAGTAGCGGTCTAATAGTTAAGATATTTTCAGTTTTGTAAATATTTTCGTCTTCATTTACGGAAAATATCGTAAATTTTGTAAATAATTTTCACAAGTAATCGCACATCTTATTAAAGTACAAAATCACATAATTTGTCTCATATGACAGAAGGATGGACAGAATACTGGATTAATTGATGGACGGATGACAAAATATAATGGCGAAAACTATATACCCCTCAACATACAACGCATAGACAATAACTTGAAGACAAATGTCCGTAGTGCACTTGTGGGCCATCTAATGCCCTAAGACGAGACAAGAGGATTAACATGCAGGGATTCCGCTGGCGATCGCCACTTTCGCAATTGGCGATAAAATATTACAATTTTCGAAAAAAAATCGCCACTTCAAAAAAAAAAAGAATATATATTATTTTCCCCAACGGAATCCCTGATCTTGGGTGTGTAAACAGTGAGAATACATCGACACAAATGTGGAGAAATGGAGCTTAAGCTCGTTATCAGGCTAGTTTGTTTGTTTGTTTGTTTATTGGTGTTTAACGGCCTATCATGTAAGGCCGGGCAAATGGGTTCAATCCCCGTCTTAATCGAGCTAGACGAGGCTAGACGAGTGTCTCATCTAGCTGATAATGATCTGTATTGCGTCTTACTTAGTTTTACTTAGTTTGTTCATTGGTGTTTAATGGCCTATCAACAGCTATGGTCGTGTAAGGCCGGACAAATGGGTTTGACCCTGCATGTAACCTGCTGCATTGCGTGACGGGTGTTTTATTTATTGAATGGCGAACAGTGCAGATCCTGATCAAACTGTGTGGATACCATTTCTCCAGGCACAGCTACATAATCACATCATCAAAATTTGTTCTTCAAATGTAAATAAATTGTTGCAAGATTTGTCAACAAAACACGGAATAATCGCCATCATTAGTCATCAACACAATAAAAGACAGGAAAAATGACTTAATATCAATATACATGGAATACAAATTTGTATTCAAAATAGGCTGGTTTTCTTGGTGTAGACTGCGCACAGCTCGGCCCCGACCAATTTAAAATTTGAATATCGTGCATACGAACCAAATCATTTCAAATTGCAAGTGGGATAGTGTATATTTCGCACCCTGTTACTGTACTAATCCAATGTATTGGAACTCTATATGAAACAAGTCATGTGATTTTAAACCTATTACAGAAATTGCGCGATATGTCATGAAAAATACTTTTTTAAATCGTATATGAAAAGTGGACAACATTTTCAGAGCAACTGCTGAATACAATTTTCGACGTCATTTACAGAAAATATCACAGTTTCTTTTTCATGTGAATATCACACATCTTCTTAGGTACAAACATCACATGGCTTGTCTCATATGTTTCTGCAACTGTAGCCGATTTCATCAACATTGCAAAGTATACGTACGAAAGGGCGGTGGGATGCAGATATAGTATCTCCTCATGCCTAAGGCAAGGATTGAACCCACAACATCTGTAGCCGGTTTCAGCAACATGGCAAAGTATACTTTTCTAGCAAAGTATACTTTGAGGGAGCAATCATTTATTTTTCCCGAAATGCATTGTCATATAGAACTAACGACTGCATATATTTGATGATTAAAAATATGCAGAATTATTATACTGAATTTATTACATTATCACAGCCATTTTGGCTGTGATAATGTAATAAATTCAGTATAATAAAAAATAATAAATTTATCCTAAAATTGAAAATTTCTCCCTCAAAGTATACTTTGCTAGAAAAGTTTACTTTGCAATTTTGATGAAATCGGCTACTGGTTTGATGGAGTGTAGCATAAACTGTGTCGTAACAGATACAATAATTATATCACAAGGACCACACAAAACAAGTGGTATTGAAGTATATATTACTTGTCTTCTAAACAGGTTACCGAACTTAGAAAATTCCGAGTAACTTCCGGGACTTAAGCCCCAAGTATTCAGACACCAATAGGGGTTTCCCAAAACAAATTGTATCCAAATGCATTGTTACTGTGATAACTCAGTACAGTCATACTAACCCTAAATATTGGGGCACTCGTCATTGTGAATAACTATATATTAACATGTGCTTTCTGAGAATAAATTGTGTCCGATTATTTAGGGTTATTACGGTATTTGATATTACAATTGACAATTTGTCTCATTGAGGTCACACTGCTTAGTTTCTCCTTTTTGCTGCCACAAGGTGTATGATCATGTGGTACTAACAACAACAACAACAAGTACTGAAACTTCCAGAATCCATCCGATTGTACACATTCTTTTTATATTGTCCTTATTACAAAAACAGATTTTGATGAAATATGGCGCGTCAAACACGTCTTGTTAAACAGCATTTGGTTTTGGTAGTCTCTGTATTTTCGCCCAAACTTCTGTCGTTTTTGCGAAGAATCGATTTCCTCTTACACGGAAATCGATTCTTTGCAAAAACGACACAAGTCTGTGCCAAACTCCCTGGACCACCAAATTTTGTTTGGAGTGGGCGACGTTTTTGTTGTAACCACGTGATCATGCACCTTGTGCCAGTAGCTATTGGAATGTCACAGGTGCATTTGTTAAGCCAAATTACATAAAACAAACACATTTATAGTTCTAAGGGAGGTAACTCCTGATTTTCGAAGTTCAGTAACCCATTTATAAAACTGGTCTATGGTTACTGTGATCAGACTACGATGGCTGAGGTGACTGTTGTTGTTGATGTTGTTGTTGCTGAGCGATCTGTTGTTGTTGTTGTTGTTGTAAGATCTGTTGTTGTTGGTACATCGCCTGTTGTTGCAGCAACATCTGTTGAGGATCCATCTGTTGAGGTGGCAACATTTGTTGTTGTTGTTGTTGTTCGTGTAAGATCTGTTGTTGGTGGTGCAGCAGCTGTTGTTGTTGCATTTGAACATCCTGTTGTTGTTGTTGCTGTTGCAGTTGTTGTTGAGCCTGACCCTGCATGTGTTGGTGCATTTGTTTCGCGACGGTGTAGACGTAGTCAATATCGGGACGTTGTTCCGGTATGGGGTTTATACACAGAGCCACTAGTTTCCTCAGCTGGAATAGAACGCAACCCATTTCATGCTGACCATATGCCATTTTGCTTGTGGAAAATCCTAAATATTTTCTTTATATGAGCTCAGAAATATATGTCGTGACCACCATTTGAACCGTCTCGTCGAGACGGTTCAAATGAGTGGTCACAACATTTACATTCATTGAGAATTAACAAAATTAAAATGTTTAAAAGAACAGCATACCTGTACAGGTATATTCCGAATGCAAAAGAAAAGCATACCTGTACAGGTATATTCCGAATGCAAAAGAAAAGCATACCTGTACAGGTATAATGCATTCGGAATATACCTGTACAGGTATGCTTTTCTTTTAAACATTTTATTTTTGTTAATTCTCAATGAATGTAAATGTTGTGACCACTCATTTTGGTTAACAATGGAATGGAATGGTGCTTAACGGCCCATCAACACAAAAGAGTATCATTTTGGGCCAAGCAATGTAGATGAAGAATAAAAATAATAGTAAAATAGTATGTCAGATGCGGTAGGCAATCAGATGATTAGGGTAAAAATATTAATATGATGAGCAATAGAGATGAGTAAAATGTATACAAACATTCGGTCAATACAAAGCTTGAACATATTGTATTTTTACATCCTTTCAACAGTGATGTCATATACAGACGTGAATCCACCTTGAGGAGGGGGAAACTACTAAGGCATGAATCATTAAGAAAGGAATCACAGTTAAGATGAAGTAAAAGTGAAAGGGTTAACGTCCGAGCAACAGCTGTCATACAGAGACGTGACCACAATTTAATCAGAGCTCCAGTTAAGGTGCGTAATTTGGAGGTAAATTTCTTATTTCTCCATCAAAAATGGCAAGTTGGGAGTGCTTTAGAATCGTCTCAATGAGACGATTCTAAAGGACTCCCAACTTGTCATTTTTGATGAAGAAATAACAAAATTTCACCCCAAGTTTGGTCAAATTACGCACCTTAACTGGAGCCCTGAGAGACGGGACCACAATTTAAAGTCTCAACTGACAAGACCAGTGGGATGAAAATACTATGTTCCGCGAGCTCCAGATAAGATGCGTAATTTGACCAACTTGGGGTGAAATTTTGTCATTTCTTCATCAAAAATGGCAAGTTGGGAGTCCTTTAGAATCGTCTCATTGAGACGATTCTAAAGCACTCCCAACTTGCCATTTTTTATGTGGAGAAATAAGAAATGTACCTCCAAATTACGCACCTTAACTGGAGCCCTGGTACCGGGTAAGTATTTTTCACTTATTGGGTAAGGATTGAATTCATAACCTCCGGTATTGAAGTCCAATGCCATGTCCCCTATATGTATAAATGTACCCTCCCAAAACCCAACATATTTCTTTCTTGCCAACCTTACCTGTTCTGAGTAGTGGTCAGCAGGGAGGGGCGGGTAATCACATTTGTCTATCTTCTTACACAGCGAGTATAGGTTCATCTTGTCCCCGTAAAATGGAGACTGCAGGGCGGCCATCTATGATAAACACATGTATATATTTGTAAGATTGGGGGGTCAATCCCAGACCATATCTATTTGACAATGGCCGGATAAGGTAGGAATTAAATAACATATGACCGTCATGGAAACAAAGGCATGCGTTGTTTAATTCAGATTATTAAAAATCACTTCACAATTTGTAGTCGTCGCCATATTTGATCTCGACACCTGTGGCCTGTAGCCGATTTCACCAACATTGCAAAGTATACTCTGTCAGAGGGAGGAATTTTCAATTTAAGGATAAATTTATGAATTTTTATTATAATGAATTTATTACATTAAAATGGCTGTGATAATGTAATAAATTCAGTATAATAATTCTGCAAACTTTTAATCATCAAATATATGCAGTTGTTAGTTCTATATGACCCAATGCATTTCGGGACAAATAATTGATTACTCCCTCAAATTATACATTGCTAGATAAGTATACTTTGCAATTTTGATGAAATCGGCTACAGAATGTGATGTTACGTCACTAACTTTGACGTCAGTGCATATTCAGAAGGTGCTGAATTAGCCACCGTTCTCAGGAAAATTAACCCCCATTCTGGAAATCAGTAAACTTGTTTAATAAATATAATACTAAATAATTACTCATGTAAGATTCTCTATGTACAGCATGAGAGGTTACCAACAAATTTAAGAACTGATTTCATATACAGTTGAGCATCGGTATCTCGAATATCAGTATCTCGATGATATCCCTATCTCGATGATTCGCTAAAGTCCCGAATTATATCCTTATCTGTTTAATATAAATTTCCTTGGCTATCTCGAACATGCCCTATCTCGTATATGTTCTCTATCTCGACTGTTCATTCTGTCCCCTCGGTATAAAATACGTTAAAGATCTCTTCGCTATCTCGATCACATAAACGCATGGATAAATCGCTTAAACGCATGGCTGCCAAGATCGATTTGGTTAACACTAATTTCAAAACATATTATCAAACAAAACAAATAAAAAAAAATCACACCTACCTCGTCCACCTGAATATATTTGAGTGTTTGACACGATTCACTGGTCATTTAAGCAATTCACTGAAAGTTGTGACGCCACCTTGTAATATTGATTAGCTTACTACCTTTGGTCATTAGTAATTGGTGATTGTTTACTCGTGGTGTAATTGGTAATATGATTTTGCGAAAATATTTGACCATGTCACTTCATCGGTATCTCAAACCTAGTCTTATCTCGACTGTATGTGTGATCTCCCTTTGACTTCGAGATACTGGTGCTCGACTGTATACGAAGAACTAAAACTTAACGCTAATGTTGCAAAAACGTTAACATAAATTTGTCATTTGACCATAACCTTGCGGACCAGATGGGTGGGCTGAGAATGAAAATATGGATGATGGTAAACCATGTGAAATTTTAAGACACTTCTTGACTTTAATACAGATTTTGGATGGATCCACAGAGGGACGGACAAACACATGCATGTCATTGTCGTTACTATCTTGCATTCCACAAGTGGGCGTCAACAAAAAATATAGACCCGGGCCCGGTTGCTCAAAACCTCTGTTAGCTTAACAGACTTAAATCCTTAGCAATGCTAAGGATTTAACAGTCTGTTAAGCTAACAGAAGCTTTGAGCAAACGGGCCCAGACTGTTCCAGTTACTCGTGGGTGAAATGTTGTGTGTTACCTCATATAGGAGACATCCGAGTGACCAGATATCTGACTTGAAGTTGTAGCCGTTCTCATGTATCCGCTCTGGCGACATGTAGTATGGTGTGCCCACTGTCAAACAGACAAGCAATTTAATTTATTTAATGGTGTTTAATGGCCTGTCAACAGCTATGGTCATTTTAGGCCGAGTTAACAGGACCGGATCCCATATTTCACCTGTTGTAATGGGGGGTAAGTCCCAAAATCTGAACTGAATATTTACAGAGAAGATATATATTCAGCCCTAAAATTAGAATAACCTAACAAAGTGTCAGATCATCACCACACCAGTCACTTAGCCCCAGCCCCTAACGTAATAGAATTAATATTAATCCTACTTCTTTTCATAACGGGTATAACCGGAATTCAACTCTCAACGTACAAGAAGGTAAAAACGTACCCGAGGGTCACAGAGCTCCAGATAAGGTGAATATTTGCGTAAATACCCAATTAAAATTGCCAAAAACCCAATTGAAATCAGTAGTAGTGAGTATCAAAAAGCAATGAAAAATTTGTGGTATCTGTATCATGCTACAGAAAACAATAAACAGACCACAAATATAGCATGTTTTCTTATTTTTCCATGAAAACACATCTTGGTATTTCATTAGAATTGTCTCCAAAGAGACAATTCTAATGACATGCCAAGATGTGTTTTCATTTAGAAGCAAACTATTCAATAAGTGCGGTCTGCTGATGTGTAAACAGTAATGTGATTCTATTTTACACAATTACAATTTTGAAATACCCAATTGCTTCAGAAATGATGAAGTGACGATACTCGATTACTAATTCCTTATCTGGAGCCCTGGATCAAACAAGGGATATCGGGATGAACCCCAAGTTAAATTTAATTACCCTTCTCATACTCCTGACCGACCATCCAGACACTCAGCAGAAACGGTTATTCACAGACAAAACAGTAAACTGACTTTTACTAGTATCTGTGTCATATATCGACGGAAAGCGCTATTCTATAGCTACACATTGATGCAATGTGTGTGAAAATAATTGTTCACATACAAGACATTTGATATACTCACCCAGGGAATGTGCCGCGGTTGTCTTGGAGCTGAAGAATCGGCCAAGGCCAAGGTCACCGAGTTTGACGACACCCTGGGCGGTGATAAACACGTTAGCAGGCTTGATGTCGCGGTGCATGATGCGCCGAGAGTGCATGTGGTTTAGGGCACTGCAGATTTGTAAGAAGTACTTCCAGATCGTCTTCTCTGGGATAAACCGGTTGTGTTTCTTGAAGTGCTGTAAGGGTGTGTCAAAAAGTAACGCTCAATAATTGTGTAATAAAGTAATAATGTACCGTAATAGCTGGTTGTGTTTCTTGAAGTACTTGCAGGGGTTGTCAAAAAGTAAGGTAACGCTCAATAATTGTGTAATAAAATAATATTGTACCGCGATAGCCGTATATATTCGGACACAATTTATTGTAGAAGCATGACGGGTGTTTCATTGATGGAATGGCAAACAGTGCAGATCCTGATCAGCCTGTGCATCCGCACAGTCTGATCAGGATCTGCACTGTTTGCCATTCCATCAATACACTGGTCTCAAAACCCATAAGCCCCATTTCACCATTCACCATTTCACAGCCACATAATTATAAGTAATGCAAAAACAGTAACACAGATTGCAAACACAATTTATTCTAGGAAACACATATAAATTTCTGATTTCCAACAACAAAGAGTGTCCCAATATTTAACGTTAGTATGGTTGTACTGGTTTATCGCAATAACAATATATTTGGATACCATACAATTGTGTCCGAATATTTAGAGTTATTACGGTAATAGTGCAGGGATTCCGCTGGCGATCGCCACTTTCGCAATAAAAATAAACAGTTGGCGATAAAAATGTGATAAAAATAAACAGTTGGCGATAAAAATGTGATAAAAATAAACAGTTGGTGATAAAAATGTGATAAAAATGTGATAAAAATAAACAGTTAGTGATAAAATTAGTTTTTTTGGTGATAAAAAATAAAAAAATAAACAGTTTTGGTGGGAATAAAAATAAAACAGTTTTTTGGGGCGATTAAAAAATTTGTGTTAAAAAAAAAATAAAACCAGTTTGGCCGATAAAAAATGTGGGAAAATATAAAAAAAAAGAGATGGATGATTGGTGAAATTAAAAAAATGTGATGATAAAAAATTGTTGAAAATTTAAAAAATAAACAGTTGGTGATAAAAATGTTGATAAAAATAAACAGTTTTTGGTGATAAAAATTTGTGATAAAAATAATTATAAAACAGGGCTTGGCCCGAATTAAAAAAATGTGATAAAAAATAAAACAGTTTTTTTGGGGGGGGCGATAAAAAATGTGAAATTATTAAAAAAAAAATAAAACAAAAAGTGTGGGATAAAAATTGGTGAAAAATATGTGATAAAAAAAAAATAAAACAGTTTTTTTTGTTGGTTTGGATATAAAAATGATATAAAAAAAAACAGTTTAAAATTTTGGGTGATAAAATAATGGTGAATTAAAAAAAATTAAACCGTTTTGGCAAAAGAAAAATAAAAAAATGTTTGATAAAAAATTAAAAACAAGGTTTAGGTGAAATAAAATTGTGGATAAAAAAATTGTTGGAATAAAAAATAAACAGGTTTTTTTGGTGGATTAAAAATGTGAAAAAAAAAAAAAAATAAAAAATAAAAACCATTTTTGGTGATAAAAAAAATGGTGAAAAATAAAAATAAACAGTTTTTTGGGTGAAAAAATTAAAAAAAGAGTTAAAAAGGAAAAAATAAAAACAAAATTGGTGATAAAAATGTGGATAAAAATAAAAATGTGAATAATAAAAAAAAAATAAAACAGTTGGCGATTAAAAATTGGTGATAAAAATAAACCAGATTTTTAAAAAAATATTTTGGCGATAAAAATTGTGATAAAAATAAACAAAAGGATTTGGTGAATAAAAAAATTGGTGATAAAAATGTGAAACTAAAAAAAATAAACCAAAAGTGTGATAGATGTGGTGATAGGAAATATAAACATGTGATGATAAAAAATGTGATAAAAATAAACAGTGGTGATAAAAATGTGTAAAAATAAACAGTTGGTGATAAAAATGTGATAAAAAAAAAAAATAAACAGAAAAATTGGTGATAAAAATGTGATATTGTGAAAAATAAACAAATGTGATATAAACAGTTGGTGATATTAAAAAGAAAACAGTGTGATCTAGTGTGATAAAAATAAACGGTGTGAAAAAATATAAAAATGTTGGATAAAAATAAACAGTGGAAAAAGTGAAAAAATGAAAAATAAAGATAGATAAAAATGTGATAAAAATAAACAGTTGGTGATAAAAATGTGATAAAAAATAAACAGATGTGAATGTGATAAAAATATACAGTGTGATAAAAATAAAACAGTTGGTGATAAAAAATGTGTATAAAAAATAAACAGTGAAAAAATAAAAAAAATTGTGATAAAAATAAACATGTGGTGATAAAAAATAACAGTGATAAAAATAAACAGTTGGTGATAAAAATAAACAGTTGGTGATAAAAATAAACAGTTGGTGATAAAAATAAACAGTTGGTGATAAAAATAAACAGTTGGTGATCAAAAATAAACAAAAAATGTGATAAAAATAAACTGTGAAAAATAAAACAGTTGGCGATAAAAAAAATAACAATTTTCAAATTTTTTGTTGGTTAAATTTTCGATTTTTTTTTGGTTTTTTGAAGTGGCGATTTCCCTTCCCCCCACCACCCCCAGCGGAATCCCTGATAGTGGTACGGTATATAACACAAAACTTTTTCCAGCATCAGCGAAAGAATGCATTGGTATATTATCTTCCCTGTTTATTATAGCCTCCAATAACACAGTTGAATAAGACACACTTCTTGAAATTTGATGTGTTTGGTGGATATAGATCATTTGCAGTTCGTAAAGTATAAAACCACATAGAGTTTCATTTATTTAATTGTGTTTAACAGCCATTAAACAGCTAAAGTCATTTTAGGCCGCACATAGAGATTATCCGTAGAGACACATTGCCTTTAATTTGATTTTTAGGAGTCTAACGGCCTCAAGTTTCGTCGAAATCCGGCTAGCGGTTCATGAGAAGATTTTTTAAGAATTTATGCTATTTTTAGACGGCGGCCATCTTGGATTAGCGATGACCTCCATTTTAACAAATCTGAAAAGGCAATTTAAGGTAATTTAAGGTCGGCACATTGCAGTCAGCTTAATGTCTGATTTAGTGAGGTGCTACTTTACCTTGATCATGCGGGACAAATCGCCAGCGTCCGCCAACTCCAATACGATGTTCAACTCGTTGTCTTCTATAAACGATTCTAGGTACTTTATCACATTCGGGTGGTTCAGTTGCTGAAATTAATTATTACTGTACTATTTAATATTTACTGGTGTTTAACGGTGGCCTGTCAACCTTAACCACACTCCATTAAACTAATATGATTAGTACTAATCTTACTACTTTTATAATAGGTATTCACTATTCAGGGATTCCGCTGGGGAAAATAAAAAAATCGCCACTTCAAAAAAAAACAATTGTGAAAGTGGCGATCGCCAGCGGAATCCCCGACTATTATTGTACAAGCAATAAAAAGAAAATGTTGCCTGGTTGCAGATTGGAGAAAATCTGGCAAACTCCATAACTGTAGCCGATTTCATCAACATTGCAAAGTATACTTTGAGGGAGTAATCATTTTTTTTCCCGAAATTCATTATTTTGTATAGAACTAACGACTGCATATATTTGATGATTAAAAGTATACAAAATTATTATTATTTATACTGAATTTATTACATTATCACAGCCTTTATTCTCCCTCAAAGTATACTTTGCTAGATAAGTATACTTTGCAATGTTGGTGAAATATGCTACTGGTTTCCCACAACAAAAAGTGTCCCAATGTTTATCCCAACATATTCGGACACAATTTGTGTGGGAAAACCCCTATAAAATAGTAGTTTCCCAAAACAAATGGTGTCCGAATATCTAGGATTATTCTGATACAAATGCTTCCGTTGGCACAAATGAAGGTGTAAAGTCTACTTTGCAATGTTGGTGAAATCGGCTACTGGTATTCTACAATCCTAACCTTTAAGAGATCGATTTCCTTCTTGCAGTCTTGTCTCGCCTTGGCATCCATCATCTCAAATATCTGTGGTAATTATACAATCGATCAAATACTTATGTTTCACTGTTCATGAATGAAAGTATTTGGTGTTACCACTCATATGAATCGATCCAAATGAGTGATACAACATTTCTGAGCCAAAAATAAGAAAATAATTTTAAAAAATTTACAGTGCTGAATTAAAATTTGCTATTTATTTTTTATTTTCCATTTTTCTTATCAAAAAGATGATTTGACAGCACTTTAGAATCATTTCCAACCATGTTTTTATTTAGAGAAAACACAAAATAACAAACAACAGCAGACGACAATTTTCGGTTCCCGCCTTCTAAGTTCTAAGGGTTAAAAAGGTTATTTATGATTGATTGGAAAAACATGTATACCAACACCCGACAAACGTTTGGGGTCAGTAAGTGTGAATGTGTGGGCCCTAGTGTCAGACAATCCGACTGCCTGCCACAATTTACTGCAGGGGTATAACTACTGTTACACACATTATCGTTTTCTGGGGGTTCTGCTTAGCAGGCTGTCCATTCACTTTCGGTTCCAAATATATAGGAATATAGGGATTTTTTTCCAAAAATATAGGGATAAATATAGGGATTTTTGCCAAATAAATAGGGATTTATAGGGACAAAACTCAATATTTTCCAATTTTACAGACTTAAAACACAATGTCACATCATCTCAATCAACTACCGGTAAACTAAGGATGGCAAATTTTTTAAATGCTTGCTGAAAATACAGAATTACACATCTTACAATGAGATAAAAAATGATCCAAACAAAGAAAACTGGTAAATACGATCATAATTTAGTCAAATGCATCTCTAACCTTGCACTGTGTTTAGAATAAACCAGTAAGTTGAATATCAGACTTGATTTTGAGCATTTTACAAAAATTAGTTACTGATTTTTGAAAAATATAGGGATTTATAGGGATTTTGGGAAAATATAGGGAAAATATAGGGATTGCCAAATTTATAGGAATTTATAAGAATTTATAGATAATGGACAGCCTGGTTTAGAGATCAGCCCGACAACAGCTATGGGATTGAGTCGCAAATTAACCCGGTTGTAATGGTGGGGGAAATCACAATATCAGAACTGAATATTTACAACAAAAATAAATATTTAGCCGTGAAATTAGAATAACCTGACCTGGTGCCAGGGCCTCACCACATCAGAGGCACTTAGCCAATCTCCCTAAAAGTAATATAATTAGTACTAATTTTACTACTTTTATAATGGGTATACCCAAATTCAACATTCAAGAAAAAAAAAAAAAATGTACCTGACGGCCAAACGAGGGGCTATATGCATTCCGACAAGGATGAACGCCGCCGATAAACTTACCACAGAGCTCCAGATAAGCTGCATATATTGCTTAAATACCCAATTAAAATTGCCAAAAACCCAATTGAAAACAGAGTAGTGAGTATCAAAAAGCAATGAAAAATGTGTGGTATCTTTATCATGCTACAGAAAACAATAAACAGACCACAAATATAGCATATTTTTCTTATTTTCCATGAAAACACATCTTGGTATTTCATTAGAATTGTCTCCAAGGAGACAATTCTAATGAGTGAGTGAGTGAGTGAATAGGGTTTAACGTCCGCTTTTCTGACATAGAGGTACAAGCCTCAGGGAGTCTACACGCAGACGGGTCAACGGGGTCGAGTCCCGTATCCACCTGTCCGAGGGGGGTAAATCCCAACTTCAGAACTCAATATTTACAATCAAAATATATATTCAGTCCTGAAATTAGAACAACCTGATCTGGTGCCAGGCCCTCGCCACACCAGCATCATTTATCCCATCCCCTAAAAGTAATAGGATTAGCGCTAATCTTACTTTTATATATGGGGCATAGCCTGACTCAACTCTCACATACAAGAAAGCCAAAAATGTACATGAGGGCCAAATCCGGTATAGTGGGTTCCGGAAAGTATGAACCCAATCGCTAAGCCAGTTTAGTCGCCTTTTACGACAAGCAATGGCTACTGCAGCACTATTCTCAGGATCAGTTGATCCCGCCCCGGTGCCTGCACGGGGCACCAATTCTAATGAAATACCAAGACAAGTTTTCATTTAGAAGCAAACTATTCAATAATTGCGCTCTGCTGATGTGTAAACAGAAGTGTGATTTTATTTTACCCAATTAAAATGTTGAAATACCCAATTGCTTCAGAAATGATGGAGTGACAATACTCAGTTACTTATTATTAAAATTCCTATTCTGGAGCCTGTTACCCTTTACATTCTCCTAACGTACAACGCACTCTGTTTAGAGAAGTTCTTCTGTATACTTATGTATACATACCTGAACCTTTTTCAGAGCAAGGACCTTGGATGTAGCCTTACACACGACTCTGTAAACTTCCGAGAACTGGCCCTTCCCAATTTTCTTGTCGATTTCGAATACCTCCAGAGTTCCATACATACTGGTGTTGTCCGTTTCCACGGTTACTTCGCTGGGTTCCAGCTCCATTGCCATGGATTCTGCCATTATGGCATGGAACCTAGATCTGAGAACAAATAAAACGGAAACAAGGTCAAACATGGAATACATGACCATTTAAAAATATTAAATGCTTACAATTGCATTGAAGTTATCTTCGATGAAGTAACTCTCATGAATGTAACTCTTATGAATTGTTTGACATAGCTAAACAGACATGCAGATGAACGTACACAACTTCCAGTGCCTAGCAATGGGGGGCATAATTTATAAACCCTTTCGACCTCACAGGTAGCTGCACGTGTTCTGCTTTATAGGCAATGGGTTGCACTATCACTATATCGCTACATCACGCCCCACAGTAAAAATGTGCGTAATAACATTTACATTTCGCACACTAAAATATAGAAAAAAAACTGCAGGGCGTCAAAGTTCATACTTCACTATATAATTTTAGTGAGAGACAATTCTACAATATGACAAACATATTACCATAAACTTACCTAATAAAGTGTGTATTGGCAAAATTCTTAGGTCACTCTCCAAGAAGTAGAAAGTAAACAAAGAATGCTTCAAACGCACATTTGACTACATGTACTCTGTCATAACTCTTATGTAATGCGTGTAACGAAATGTAATTAAGAGTTATGTAATTAGAACTACCTCGCAGGCCTCTATCCCAATCTTTGCAAGTAGTCCTTCATGTTGACAATCAGCATGGCTTCCGTGCTCGGAGATCATGTGAGACACAGTTGGTCTGTTTCATTCACGATCTTGTACAATCCATGCAGGGAGGTCAGGTTGATGTTGCAATCATGGACTTCAGCAAGGCCTTTGATGTTGTGGACCATCGCCGGCTACTATATAAACTCACACACTATGGTGTTAGGCATACCAATCGCTGGATCAAAGCCTTCCTGAGTAATAGATTTCAGCAAGTAGTCGTGGATGGTGCAACATCAAGCAAGGCCTCAGTGGATTCCGGTGTTCCACAAGGCTCTGTTCTGGGACCTCTTGTTTCTTCTCTACATTAATGACCTGCCGGCATCTGTCAGATCTACAGTAAGATTATTTGTGGATGACTGTACCGAAAGATCAATCCTCTGGCAGATGCAGCACAGCTACAAGATGATTTGAACAGTCTATCAGAATGGGAGAGGAAATGGAAGATGTCGTTTAACATCAGCAAATGCCATGTAATGCACATGGTTCCAGGCCGGGACATAGCGGGGGACATCTACTCAGTCCGCATCTATTGACCCATACTGGCAGTTAAAGTTACTAGTCTTACCATGCTGACATGATCTCCAGGTCACGCAAAATACTGCGAAACACATACACCTTCCAGAACCAAGTACTTACAACTGTGAACCAAGCAACATATCTAGGGGTAGAGATAACATCTGACTTATCATGGTCTCCACATGTGAACAAAATCACGAGCAAGGCCAGCCAAAGTTTAGGCTTCCTGAAAAGGAACTTCCCACTTGCCCAGAGACCAAACAAGCGGCATATAACTCGCTTGTAAGGCCTACCCTGGAGTATAGTGCATCGGCTTGGGACCCGTACATGCGCAAGGATGTCCACAAAATAGAAGATGTCCAGCGCAGAGCAGCCAGGTTTGTCTCAAGCAATTATGCCAAAACTCCAGGTATGGTCACCAATATAATGTCCAAATAGGATACCTCTAGCAGGGATTCCACTGGGGAAAATAAAAAAATCACCACTTCAAAAAAAAAAAAAGGAATAACCAATAGGATAAAAGTAAACAATTGGCGTTAAAAAATTACAATTTTCGAGAAAAAAAAAGGATTTTTTTTTATCGCCAATTGCGAAAGTGGCGATCGCCAGCGGAATCCCTGCCCTAGAACAGAGGAGACAAACTAGTCGTCTCACTCTCTTCTACAAAATGGTAAACAATCACGTTGATGTCTCCCCCACCAACTACTTGATCCCACAGACAAGGCATACACGACACAGTCATCATTTAGCTTACCAAAAGCCAATCACATCTATCGACTACCACAAATACTCATATTTTTTTTTCTCCACGAACAGTCACAGTGTGGAACTCCCTGCCGTCACATGTAATCAGTGCTGACACAATCCTCGGATTTAAGTCAGCGCTGGCTACATTGACACTTCCATAAACTATGTGTCTTTTGCTTTTAACCAATACTAACATTCTTTTCATCACCATATCATGCACACCTTCATAGGTTTTTAGTTAATTGTATTTACAAATGTAGGACTGCACCAGTTTTTATTCACTTTGCCGTGTCATCCTGGGTGGATTGAGTAGCTTGGGAGACATGGCAAACTTTCACTTTCTAACACCCCACGCATGGCCAAATAATCAAAGTGATTACCGTAGAATCGTTGCTAGGCTCAGACAGGGATTCGGCTGGCGATCGCCACTTTAGCAATTGGCTGGTTTAGCAATTGGCGATAAAAATAAACAATTGGCGATAAAAAATTACACTTTTCGAAAAAAAATCCAATTTTTTTCTAAATAATTGTTTGGATTTTTTTTTCGCCAATTGTTGTTTTTTTTTGAAGTGGCGATTTTTTTTTCCCCCCAGCAGAATCCCTGCTCAGAAGGAAGGATCATAGATCCTTTTTAAGCCTACATCGTTGTAAATTCTTGATCATACTGGACTGTTATAAACTTGTACATATTTTGTGTTAAAAACACATACTTGCAACAGATCTGGTGATATTCGGTACTTCTGCTACCTCATACAGAGGCAAAACAGTTCTTAGTAAGAATACTGGTTTTTATTGTCCCAAAGCTTGTCAATCCGATATTTGAAACTGTTAAGGGTCTTTGCTATACAACATCATATGGTAAGTTGTTCTATTCCGACATAATTCTCTGGGAAAAGCTTCGGAGTCTATAGCTAGTTTCACATCTTGGTTTCACTAACAGTGACCTCGAGTTCTGGTTTCAATAATGGTGAAAAATCGCTCACAAGGAATGTCCTCAATTCATTTAATAATTTTAAAACACTGGATAATGTCACCTCTTTTGCCTCTATGTGCTAAGCTTGGTAGTTTGACTGATGTTAGTCTGTCACGGTAGGGTTTGTCTTTCAATCCGGGTAAACCTACGCTGCACTCCTTCCACACTCTCTATTTCTTTCCGCAGGTATGGATACCACACTGCATTTCCATATTCCAAATAAGGTCGCACAAGTGCTTTGTAAAACCTTACATAGGAATGATTCTTTGTCAAGATATTCAAATGACCTACTAATTAGTCCTAATACACTGTTTGCTTCTTGTACTGTACACACAATGTGCTTACTAAATTTCAGGTCGTCTTGGAATATAATACATGGATCACATTCTTCAGTTACTTCGCACAATTTATCCAAGTTCATGGAATATTCAAATTTATTGTTTGCCTTTCCATAGTGTATTACTTTACATTTTGTAACATTTAATTTCAATTCCCATGTCGTGGCCCCACTACTTATGGTATTTAAATCGTCTTGTAGAGTGTAGACTGTTACAATTGTCTGTAGTTTCATAAACTTTAGTATCATCGGCAAAAATCTTGATCTTACTGTCGATAATGTTCGGCAAATCGTATAGAATAAACAATATCGGTCCTAGGACGCTAGCCTGAGGAACATCTTTCCACTCTGAGCTATGACCTTTCACATTTACACATTGTTTTCTTTCACTAAGAAAATCCTCAACACAGTTCAAAACACTTCCTTTTATTCCGTTCGCTGATAATTTCGTCGTTGGTGGTTCACTTTATCAAAGGCCTTGGCCAAATCTAAATCAGGCGCGTTTACAGGTGGGGGGCGGGGGTCTGGACAGTCCAGAACAGTCCCTGCTCCCAAAAAAAAAAGAAAATCTACATTTGAGATCTGGCATTTAAACAATTTCTGGGGGAGGACCACTTTCGCAATTGGCGATAAAAATAAACAATTGGCGATAAAAAATTACAATTTTCGAAAAAAAATCCCCAAAAAATATTTTGGATTGTTTTTTCGAAAATTGTAATTCTTTATCGTCAATTTTTGGAAGTGGCAATTTTTTTCCCCAGCGGAACGCCTGATAAAGGATTAACTTTTGCATATTTCCAATCACTGGGTATTTTACCATTTTAAATATCATGGAAATAGACGTTGACATACATTACACGGAAATCGATTCTTCGCAAAAACGACCAACAAATATGGGTGTACATTGTCTGGTCCCATAGACTTTGTAGTGTTCAGGACAGATAATAACTTTTCAACCTCAACTGGATCCACTTCTATACTATCTAAAGGTCTATCATAGTTCAAGTCATATACTTCTGGTATATTAGAAAGGTTTTCACACTTAAAAACACTTGAAAAGAAGTTATTTAGTTCATTTGCCCTTTTCCCCGTCTGTAGTTGTAAATGAGCCATCACTCTCCTTTAAATTACCAATTGACGACTTTGTTTTCGTCTTCTTCTTAACATATCTCCAGAAATGTTTTGGTTCAGATTTTGCACTAGAAGCTATTTTTTTTTTCGTATTCAACTTTCTTAACATGTTCATTTCTTATTTTCTTATTTGATTGCTTGCCATTATTGTAAAAGAAGTACCGAGTCTGGAGATCCATACGAGACGGCTCATAATTCCTGTAAATTTACACAATCATCTCAAGAAATGCCAAGCTCATCAATAATAATTTATGAACCGTTCCAAAAATAAATCGACAGGTGCCCGTACCCCACCCACTTATTTTTACACGGCAATACCTTTCTATTTCTAGTGTCAGCTGTAATTGATATTAATCGCGGGAAACTGGACTAAAGATATGGAGTATATATTTCAGAGATTTCAGAAGTGTCATGCCAGTGACCCTACGGCAAACGAATATTGCACAAAATTTAATGTAAATAAGGTACTTTTTACATTTTTTTTGTTTCCTGAAATTTTAACCGGAAACTAAGACTGCGCATGCTTGAATTTCCTGGCAACGACTGTACCACAATTAATTGCAAGTGCATGTAGAGGTCTAGAAATAAAAATCGATTCCCCGTCTACCGGTGTACACTTTGATTATTTACTTGAAATTTGTATCAAGGTTAGCATACACCATTTTTGGCAACAACTTGCATGTCCGAGAAGCTATAACTTAACAAATATTTATCAAACGGTTCTTCAAAACCGAAAAATTACCACCTGCTCTGTTCTGTATGTTGTATATCCCGCCTGTGAAAGGCGCACCAGGAATCCTCATGTCGACTCCGTCGACATTTTACGTTGTTAATCCTACCTCAAATTTACAAACGGCAGCTAGTGACTTATGCACATGGTGATATCCCCTTTTGTGATATCCACGTGTATCATAAGTTTCATCTAACTATCGGCATTGCCCATTTTACGTTCAACCATGGTGATAATGCCTATCCAGTGAAACCATTCAGAATTTGACACAACGTGGACCTCATATTCTAATTACCGCAATTTATCTCTGATTGCAAATACGTTTTCTTATTGAAACACACCACGGACATGTATGCATTAGAGTGATCATTTTGCTACAATCCAGCGAAGCCTCTCAAACTCAGACGCAATGGGGACCTTGTCGGGTGTCCATGCAATGGAGGTTCCCTGCATTTCCAGGTTTCATGTGACCTTCGAGGTTGAATGTTTTATATCTATACATTGTAATACAATGTTTAATAATGTTATTTTAATTGTGAATAGTGTCTCCCATACGTAATGGCGAACAGTATATATAGATACAAATACTGTTGATGCTCATACTGATCTTACGCTACGTTGCACTCGCAAATATCTGATTTTTTTGTCAAATATTTTGTGCTACCCAGACAAAATATATTTTGAAATTAGTTCAGGGTTGGTGTCCCGACTATTTGCACCCATCCGTGTGTCTGTACCATGTTTGGTTACTTCGCCAATGTCGGTCATATCGATTTGCATCACAAAAAAAACACACAAAAAATATCCCTATTATTCTGTATATCTGAATTTATGTCACGTATTCTGCGCGACCCCGAGAAAATATATATTGAAATTAGTTCAATGTTAATTTCCCGAAAATGTGCACATATCCATGAGTCTGTAACATGTTTGGTTACTTCGGAAATGTCCGTCATATCGATCTATATTACAAAAAAAAACAACACCCGAAATGCCTTTTTTTCCCCGTCTATATAAATTTATGTCCAATATTCTGGCTACCCTGAGAAAATATATATTGAAATTAGTTCAGGGGTAGTGTCAAGAATATTTGCACTTATCCATGTGTATGTAACATGTTTGGTTACCTCGCAAATGTCGGTAAAATCGATTTATATTACAATAAAACACACCCAAAAATAGCCTTATTTTTCGGTATATCTGAATTGTTGTCAAATATTCTGTGCTACCCAGACAAAATATAATTTGAAATTAGTTCAGGGTCGGTGTCCCGAAAATGTGCACCTATCCGTGTGTCTGTAACATGTACGGTTACTTCGCAAATGTCGGTCATATCGATTTAAATTACAAAAAAGAAAAAAATATCCCTATTTTTCTGTTCATCTGAATTTATGTCAAATATTATGCGCTACCCAGACAAATCATATTTTGAAATTAGTTCAGGGTTGGTGTCCCGACTATTAGCACCTATCCATGTGTCTGTAACATGTTTGATTACTTCGCAATGTCGTTCATATCGAATTATATTACAAAAATAACATACCAAAAAATAGCCATATTTTTCTGTATATCTGAATTTAGGTCACGTATTTTGCGCTACCCCGAGAAAGTATATATTGAAATTAGTTCAGTGTTAATTTCCCGAAAATGTGCACCTATCCATGAGTCTGTAACATATTTGCTTACTTCGCAAATGTCGGTCATATCGATTTATATTACAAAAAAATACACCCCAAAATAACCTTATTTTTTCCGTGTATCTGAATTTATGTCAAATATTCTGCGCTACCCCGAGATATTATATTTTGAAATAATTTCAGCGGTAGTGTCCAGAATATGTGCACCTATAAATGTGTCTTTAACATGTTTAGTTTCTTCGCAAATGTCAGTGAAATCAATTTATATTACAAAAAAACACCCCAAAATAGCCTTATATGTCCGTATATCTGAATTTATGTCAAATATTATGCGCTACCCGACAATATATATTTTGAAATTAGTTCAGGGTTGTCCCGACAACTTGCACCTATCCATGTGTCTGTAACATGTTTGGTTACTTCGCAAATGTCGGTCATATCGATTTATATTACAAAAAAACAACACCTAAATAGCCTTATATTTCCGTATATCTGAATGTATGTCAAATATTCTGCGCTATTCCGAGAAAATATATTTTGAAATAAGTTCAGCGGTAGTGGTCAGAATATGTGCACCTATCTATGTGTCAGTAACATGTTTGGTTACTTCGCAAATGTCGGTCAAATCGATTTATATTACAAGAAAAAAAACACCCCAATATAGCCATATTTTCTTGTATATCTGAATTTAAGTCAAATATTTTGCGCTACCCAGACAAAATATATTTTTAAAATAGTTCAGGGTTGGTGTCCCGACAATTTGCACCTATCCATGTGTCTGTAACATGTTTGGTTACTTCGCAAATGTCTGTCATATCGAGTTACATTACAAAAAAAAACACACCAACAAATAGCCATATTTTTCGGTACATCTCAATTTATGTCACGTATTCTGCGCTACCCCGAGAAAATATATTTTTAAATTAGTTCAGAGTAAATTTCCCGAAAATGTGCACCTATCCCTGAATCTGTAACATGTTTAGTTACTTCGCAAATGTCGGTCATAACGATTGATATTACAAAACAAAACACCCCAAAATTGCCTTATGCTTCGGTATATCTGAATTTAGGTCAAATAACTGCGCTACCCAGAGATCGGTCATATATGGAATGACGAACAGTGCAGATCCTGATCAAATATCACACCCCTGTAGCCTGATAACAATTTATATCGCTTGTTAGAACCATGACTGGTGTTTCATTGATCGAATGACGAACAGTGTATATCCTGATCAAATAGAACACCCCTGTAGCCTGTGACGATATGTATCGCTTGTTAGAATCATGACAAAACTTTCATTGATCGAATGACAAACAGTGCAGATCCTGATCAAACAGCACACCCCTGTAGACCGATAACGATATACATTGTATGTCGCTTGTTAGAAGCATGACTAGTGTTTCATTGATGGAATGACGAACAGTGTATATCCTGATCAAATAGCATACCCATGTAGCCTGACTACGATACATATCGCTTTTTGAATCATGACGGGTGTTTCATTGATGGAATGACGAACCGTGTAGATCCTGATCAAATAGCACACCCCTGTAGCCTGGCAACGATATATATCGTTTGTTAGAATCATGACTTTTGAAGAATTTGTGCTATTTTGAGACGGCGGCCATCTTGGATTACGTAATGAAATCATTTTAACAATTTTGTAATCCCCCTACCTAAGGACCATGACCATGAAGTTTGGTGACTATAGGCCCAATGGTTACCGAGGAGAAGACGTTTGAAAATGTTCACGGACGGACGGGCGGACGATGGACGACGGACGGACACATTGCGGTAACAATAGCTCACATGAGCTTCGCTCAGGTGAGCTAAAAAACCACACTCCTGTAGCCGGATAACGATCTATGTTTTGTTACAAGCGAGCATAGTGTTTCATTGACGGAATGACGAACAGTGCAGATATTCACTGGTCGCAAAACCCATAAGCCCGATGTCAGTCACACCCACATATTAGTATTGTAAATAACAATGGTTACATGTACATGTGTGTTATTGTAAATAATACTTATAGTGAATTATTCATTTAACGAGCTTCACCTGTACAATTGTGGGGGGGGGGGGGGGCAGGATAATCCAAAAATCAGAACTGAATATATATATAAAATATATATATTCAGCCCTAAATCAGAATAGCCTGATCTGGTGCCAGGTTACTCGACACCAGCTACTTAGCCTCACTCCCTAAAAGCATTTTGATTAGTACTAACCAGTAACGTAGCCCCAATCCCTAAAACTAAATTGACTAGTACTAATCTTACTACTTGTATAGTGGGTATAACCGGATTCAACGCTCAAGTAGCAGAAAGTTAAACAAGAGTGCCGACGGTCACAATACACGCCCGTCGAGGTATAACCAGCATACAAGGGCGGGGGAGTAACTTCATGGAAAAAGAAATAACACTGATGGATATATACCCATCAAAAACTAAAAGTGGGAATAAAAATACTAACACTCATTTCACCTTGGCCCTGACCACAGGGAGGACATCATGAGCGGACCATAAACTGAAAATATGGATGGTCACAAGTAAGTATATGACGCTAATCCGACTAATTATAGGAGATAGAAATTTGTGTTAAAGTATGTATAGTCATTAGACCTTGACCTTGAGCACAGATGAGTTATGGAATGAAAATATGGACGATGACACATACATACATTGTATATGATTTTCAAGCTAATCTGACATGGGATTGCAGAGATATAACAGATAACCAAAAACATTGCCAAATTTGAACACACATTTCTAAGCAATTTGACCTTGACCGGGGGCAGACGGTTCGCATTATTGGGACATGGAATGAAAATATATATTGTGATAAACAGGAATATGAAGCTTCAAGTCAATCAGACTTAGGGTTGCAGAGATAATAGGTACCCGAAAACTTTAACGCAAATCGGACGGACGGACTGACGGACGAACGGTATACATTTATCCCGTCAACACAGTACGTATGTGCAGTGAAACACGGTGCCGTGAAACATTTTTGATATCCAGTCAATACTATTTTTGCATTTTACAGCCATTTGTAGGTGTTGACGGGATAAATAGAATAGTAGGTTAGTGCCGTGAATGGGAAAATATATCTGGCGCGGCACGGAAACGAGATGTGCTCGGCAGAGCCTCGTCCATCCCGTTTCCTGAGCCTTGCCAGATATTTTTACCCATTCACGGCACTAACCTACTACTCTCTATCTATTTTCCTTATTTCTGAACCAAAGTATATGTTGTGACCACTCATTTGAACCGTCTCGGCGAGACGGTTCAAATGAGTGGTCACAACATATACTTCTGATGAGAAATAAAGAAATTATTGAGACTTGCCGGATATTTTTACCCATTCACGGCACTAACCTACTATTCTCTATGTACCATGCAGCGGTAACCATAATACATCCCGTTTATCAAACGGGTGTATATAAATCTACACAGGGCCTAACAAGGGCTATCGGGATTCCGGTAAAGATGAACTCTCTTGTTAAATTACCCTCCATATGCTCCCAACCCGCTCGCATGCTATTTAGTCTGATAACGATCTATATTGCTTATTAAAAGCACGACAAGTGACTCATGGCTGGAATGACGAACAGTGCAGATCCTGATCAAATAGCACACCCCTGTAGTCTGATAACGATCTATATTGCTTGTTAGAAGCATGACGAATGTTTCATTGATGGAATGACGAACAGTGTAGATCCTGATCAAATAGCACACCCATGTAGCCTGATAACGATATATATCGCTTGTTAGAATCATGACGGATGTTTCATTGATGGAATGACGAACAGTGTAGATCCTGATCAAATAGCACATCCCTGTAGCATGATAACGATACAATCGCTTGTTACAATCATGGCGGGTGTTTCATTGATGGAATGGCGAACAGTGCAGATCCTGCTCAGACTGTGTGTATGCACAGGCTGGTATGTATCTACGCTGCTCGCAAAACCCATAAGTCCCGTTTTTCCAATCACAGCTACATTTAACTTTGATCATTTCTGCACAATATGCATTCGTCCGATAATAAATTCAAACAAAATATAAAATCCGAGGAACACCTCGTCCGGCTGCCAAAAGCCGAGGTTGGGCTTAACCATATTTTGAATAATTATTTTTATTTTTTTTAATTTTTTATTACTGATTTTGCATGTCTAGACCTTCTAGTTTTGGAATCCGACTGATGACAAACTGTTGTGTTTGAACGTTTCGAAAAAATTGCATCAACTATTACATACTTGCAATCGTATCTTGTAAGAATAAAAACATATATGGGCCGCGCTCTGTGAAAACCAGCCTTAATGACAGAATTTTCAATTTGCACTTTTTTTACATTTTTTGATGCGGACACCTTTCAAAAAAAAAACAATATGGTGAAAAGAAAATGCAAATATGTTTCCTAGTTTTTGTTTCGTCTCACTTTTTGTAGCACCATGTGAATCACGCAAGGAAAAAACAGTAACGTCATGGAGAAAATGACGTTATTGAAACGCTGACGTTTGTACAATGGAACACAACAGCCTCCAGTAGAAATGTGTGTTCATAGACTCATTAACTGTGCTGTACATGTAGTGAACAAACCAAACGCACCACTATCAATGTTAAATCTATAATTACTAAATAATAAAACATGCTTGGCCCAGTGTCAACATGATGCGATATGCCAGGAGCCGCGTAATTAGCACTACCATAATTTTTATCTGTGATACGATTATTTTTCTGACAATTTCCAGATTTTATTTTATGTTTATTTTCGAAATATTCGACGGTGAACCAGTAAATCAAATGAATTAAGACCTATGCCCAGTTCTATCCGTGGCTAATTTTATCCAGAATACATGTCACAGTTAATGAGCCAACTGTTTACATTTTCTTTAATAAAAGTAACGGTTGCGGGCACACTTTCACGTAGAGCGGGGCCGGGTCTGACCGGCCGTCGGCACTAACCACCCCCATCAGTAAACACGTTTAATCCTAAGTTGATATCTTATATTGCGCATGTTCATTTCCCCGTGAGTTTTAAATTTGCGACAAACAGTGCAGAAAGTATTGCCAATACAAATTAAATCGTTTTCTATAGAGCGACATCTGTAAACCAAAACCTTTCATAAATATGATCATGTAATATGTAAATCTACGTAACACATAGAATACATGAATGCAGATTTACCCGAGTGTGTCCACATATTTCGAAAAACGATTTTGTATTAAGGCTTGTCACGTTCAAATGAAAGTTAGCGTTACTCATCAAAATGAATCGATGGTTCGATCTTCAAGTTGTCAGTACATGTATATCTGATGGTGGTTGCCAGACAGGATAAGTTTGTTTTCTTTGAGTTCCGGTTTCAACCCAAATTAAGAAACATGCAGACGCCTCCATCTACGCCGACTACAATTGTTCTCGCGTTTGTTTGTAATTGTTATATACATATATAAATAAAGTTTAAAAGAAATATTAGCATTATGATTACATACTACTGATTTTGTTATGTGTTATCTAAAAATACCTGACGTATGGTTATTTAGTTTCAAATGTCAGTTCATAAGTCGTCCATTTAATATACATGTACTATAAAAATCATAAATGCAATATCATGAATATGCCCATTTGTATAAAAATAATCGACAAAATTACTACGTATTTCCTTGAAGGAAACCGAAGAAAATAAAAGACAACTATCTGAACCACTATGAAAACAACTGTACAATTCTGCCACGCATATCCAACTTTAACATATTTATGAGCCGTAAAGTGTACGGCTATAAATAGGACAACTTATTAAAATGACGCAAATATTCCAAGTGTCAAAATCCGACGTGACGTTGGTAAATTTATGCGTAACTTTGCGACGTCATTTCCAGCCTTTCATGACGTTGTCATTAAGGCTGGTTTTCACAGAGCGCGGCCCATATGTATACATTAATTGCACTCGGAACCATTATTAGAGAAAATGTTTACACCAATATTGTACACAATACACACTGACTTCGGTACCTTGGGTATGCAATTAGATACTGTGT